>JAKWJA010002498.1:15413408-16013408 GCA_027704765.1 Solanum habrochaites
ACTAGAAAATCTGATACAGGGAGAAACACCTTTGCAGTGCAGTCCACTCACAACCCAGCCACAGATGATATTCGTGAAGAAATGGCTCAAATGGGAACTGAGCTTGGGTTGGTACTAAAACACGTCACTGGGGGTGCAGAAAAGATTAATGCAGTCAACTACTTGGCTAAACCACCACCTCAAAATGATGAGTGTTATTATGAGGAGGATTCCTATGCAGTAAATGAACAGATGGGGGGTTTCTGACCAAGCGCCCAAGGCTCAAATCACGATAATTGGTGCCAAGGTCAAGGGAACCAAGGTCGGAACTATGGTAACTACAATCGTGAGGGTCATTATGTCAGAGATGGAAACTACAATTGCGACAACAACTTCAACAGGGGTAACTATGGTAATAGAAACGACTGGAATGGACCCTATGTTCCTCCTCAAAATCGGGAAGTTACTCCTAGGATGGTGGAGGTAGTATGTCGCGAGTTGAGGATATGTTGCATAGAATGATGAGGAGGTTCGATGCTAGTGATGAGCACAATAAAGAGTTGAGAAATGATTTAGCGGGTATTGGGCAAAAAGTTGATACCCATGCAATATCAATTAAGCAACTTGAGTTACAATTGGCCCAATTATCTGCAACTGTGAACACACGGCAACCGGGCACTCTTCCTAGCAACACTGTCCAAAATCCAAAAAATGATGGACATTGTATGGCAATTACTACTCGCGGTGGTAAGCAAACCATTGACCCACCTATGCCATCTGATGAGAATAAGGTGATAACAGAATCTGATAAAGTGGTAGAAGTTGATGCTGAATTAGAGGATAACACTGCAAAAGATGCTGAAGTGCCTAAAAAGGTAACTCCTATGCCTAGGCCACCGCCCCCATTTCCTCAGAGATTAGTGAAAAAGACCGAGGATGGTAAATACCGGCGTTTTATAACAATGTTGAAGCAACTTTCAATCAATGTCCCTTTGGTAGAAGCTTTAGAACAAATGCCCAGTTACGCCAAATTTATGAAAGATCTGGTCACAAAGAAAAGATCGGTCACTTTTGAGGATGATGATAGAATGCAGCATTGTAGTGCTATTGCTACAAGATCTCTGGTCCAAAAGAAAGAAGATCCGGGTGCGTTTACTATTCCTTGTACTATCGGGCTATTACATTTTGCGAAAGCATTATGTGATCTGGGGCAAGCATAAATCTCATGCCCCTCTCGATTTACAAGAAGTTGGGTTTGGGTGACCCAAAGCCCACTGCGATGCGGCTACTGATGGCTGATCGAACAGTAAAACGACCTATAGGGATACTCCACGATGTGCTAGTAAAAGTGGAGTCATTCATATTTCCAGCAGATTTTGTTATTCTTGATTGCGAGGTCGATTTTCAAGTGCCCATTATTCTTGGGAGGCCATTCCTTGCTACGGGAAGAGCCTTAGTAGACATGGAAAAGGGGAAAATGAAATTTCGATTGAACAATGAGGAAGTGACCTTTAATGTTTGTAGGTCCATGAGGCAGAGCGGTGAGCTCCAATCGGCATCTGCTATATCCTACAACATGGGTGAGACATCTGAGACACAAATAGAAGAACGTCTAGGTGGAGAAGCATTAGCGGCAGTAATAATGAACTTTGATAGTGATTGTATTGAAAAGTATGAGTCATTAGTCGCGGCTCTTGACCAAGGTGATGTTCGGTTTAAACCAAAGAAATTTGAGCTTGATATGAAAAATCGTGAGTCCCCACCCGCGAAACCATCGATAGAGGAGGCTCCAAAAGTTGAATTAAAAGCTCTCCCACCTCATCTTAGGTATGAATTCTTAGGAAATGGTGACACTTTACCGGTAATCATTGCATCAGACCTGGATGAACAACAGGTTCAGAGTTTGGTGAAGGTACTAAAAAGGTTCAAAAGAGCCATTGGGTGGACCATTGCGGACATTATTGGGATCCCTCCTGGTATTTGCTCTCATAAAATCCAACTCATGCTTGATCATAAGCCAAGTATTGAGCACCAGAGACGCTTGAATACTCCTATGCAAGAGGTTGTGAAGAAGGAAATTATCAAGTGGTTGGATGCTGGTGTAATCTATCCAATCGCCGATAGTAGTTGGGTATGCCCGATTCAGTGTGTACCTAAGAAAGGGGGAATTACTGTGGTCCCCAACGAAAAGAATGAACTTGTTCCAATGAGACCGGTTACTGGATGGAGGGTGTGTATGGATTATCGTAAACTAAACTCATGGACTAAAAAAGACCATTTTCCTATGCCCTTCATGGATCAGATGTTGGATAGACTTGCCGGAAAAGGGTGGTATTGTTTTCTTGATGGGTATTCGGGGTATAATCAGATTTCTATTGCACCAGAAGATCAAGAGAAAACCACTTTCACTTGTCCATATGGGACTTTTGCGTTCAGAAGAATGTCGTTTGGTTTGTGCAATGCACCCGCAACCTTTCAGAGATGTATGATGTCAATATTTTCTGACATGGTGGAGGATACTATAGAGGTTTTTATGGATGATTTTTCTGTGGTTGGTGATTCATTCGAGCGGTGCTTAACCAATTTATCTGAGGTTCTTAAGAGATGTGAAGACTGCAATTTGGTACTAAACTGGGAAAAGTGTCATTTCATGGTGAAAAAGGGTATTGTGTTGGGTCATCGCATTTTAGAAAAGGGCATAGAGGTTGATCGAGGTAAAGTTGAGGTACTAGAGAGACTGCCCCCACCAATGTCTGTGAAAGGTGTGAGAAGCTTTCTTGGGCATGCAGGTTTTTACCGAAGATTCATCAAAGACTTTTCAAAGATTGCACACCCATTGTGCAAACTGCTGGAGAAAGATTGTAAATTTTGTTTTGATGAATCTTGTCTTAAGGTATTCGATGAACTAAAATAAAAATTGGTATCTGCGCCTATCATTATTTCCCCAGATTGGAGCAGTCAATTTGAGGTAATGTGCAATGCTAGTGGGGTAGCTCTTGGTGTAGTACTGGGACAGAGGAAAAACAAAATCCTTCACCCCATCTACTATGCTAGTAAAGCCCTAAATGAAGCTCAGAAGAACTACACAGTGATTGAGCAAGAACTCCTAGCAGTAGTGTTTGCTTTTGAGAAATTTCGCTCCTATTTGCTAGGTACTAGAGTTATAGTGCATACTGACCATTCAACATTGAGATATTTGATGACGAAAAAGGACGCGAAACCAAGGCTGATTCGTTGGGTATTACTGCTGCAAGAATTCGACTTTGAAGTGCTGGATAGAAAAGGGACTGAAAATCATGTTGCTGATCATTTGTCTTGTCTAGAGGATGAAGCTATGAGAGAGTTAGGGGATAAGACTGACACTGATGACACTTTCCCCGATGAACATGTATTGGCTGCATTATAAGACTTGATTCCATGGTTCGTAGATTTTGCGAACTATCTGGCTAGTGATATTGTTCCATCTGACTTTTCCTTTCATCAAAGGAAAAAGTTCATGTACGATGTGAAGAAGTTCTTTTGGGATGAACCATACTTGTATAGGAGTTGTGCCGACGGGCTTATTCGGCGTTGTGTGCCAGAATGTGAAATGTTGAGTGTGTTAGAGGCATGCCATTCTTCACTTGTTGGCGGACATCACAGTGGTATCCGAACCGCTCACAAGATATTGCAATGTGGTTACTATTGGCCAACTCTTCATCAAGATGCTCATGGGTTTCCTAAAGCATGTGACAAATGTCAACGTGATGGTGGTATTTCAAGAAAGCAAGAGCTCCCTCTAAACCCCATTCTTGTGATTGAGTTATTTGATGTGTGGAGTATTGACTTTATGGGCCCTTTCGTGAGTTCTCATGGGATGAAGTACATTCTAGTAGCAGTTGATTATGTATCTAAATGGGTCGAAGCCATAGCACTCGCAAACAATGAAGGGAAGAGTGTCACTGCATTTTTGAAAAAAGATATATTCTCTCGTTTTGGCACCCCAAGGGCTATATTAGTGATGGGGGCTCCCACTTCTGCAACAGATTATTCAAAGGGTTATTGGAGAAATATGGGGTTCGCCATAATGTGGCCACTCCTTACCATCCTCAAACTAGTGGTCAAGTTGAAGTGTCGAATCGAGAGATCAAACAGATATTGTCCAAAACAGTGAACGCTAGTAGAACGGATTGGTCAAGGAGGCTTGATGATGCTCTTTGGGCCTACCGGACAGCATATAAGACTCCCATTGGTATGTCTCCATACAAACTTGTATATGGGAAAGCTTGTCATCTACCAGTTGAGTTAGAGCATAAAGACATGTGGGCTTTGAAGAAGTTAAAAATGGATTGGAGCGAAGCTGCAGAGCACCGGTTAAATGGGTTGAATGAACTTGATGAATTTCGCCTGAAAGCCTATGAAAGCTCAGCCCTATACAAAGAAAAGATGAAGAAGTACCATGACAACAAAATTGAAAAACGAGAGTTTATGGTTGGGGATTTGGTGCTTTTATTCAATTCAGATTGCGCGTGTTTTCAGGCAAACTCAAGTCCAAATGGACTGGTCCTTACACGGTTACCCAACTATTCCCTCATGGAGAAGTTGAGTTGGAAACCATGGAGGGTGTGCGGTTCAAGGTGAATGGACAGCGCATAAAAATCTATCTTGGGCATGCTGAATCGGCGAATGAAGTGATCGAGGCGTACCATCTTAATGAAGTCTGAGTAATCAAGTGTCCCCAGTCGTGCCGCAACATTAAATCAGGCGCTTGTTGGGAGGCAACCCAATACATATCGTCTTTTTAATAATGGTAGTATTTTTTCTATTAATGGGTTTTAAATTTGCAGGCACATCACCAGGAAATTCTGCAGAACACTACTTCGCAGTAGCCACTGACGGATACAACGACGGACCGTTGCACATGCAACGGACCGTCGTAGGCATCCGTCACACCAGGTACGTAGTTCTGTCATTTTGAATACTAGGGAACACATGACGAAACCTACGACGGCCCGTCACAAATGCGACGGACTGTCGTCGGGGAACTGTCGCATGATTAATGAATTCTACCCGACCCAACCCGGCTGGACCCCTTTCAAAATTTGACCGTTTATACTTCCCACCCCTCCATATTTCACCCCATTACTTCCAAATTCCTCTCATATCCCCTCTCTTTTCAACTTCCACACTTCCCCCACTGATCATTACTCCCACAATCTCCCCAAACCTTATCATTATTATCTACTAGTGGGTGCTGCTGCTATTGGTATCTACCTTGCCACCTGAATCATCCTCCACTTGTGTTTTCTCCATTTCCAAGGTATGTGTCTCTAAATTTATACTCATTTATCTTGCATTTTGGTTTAGTAGTTAGTATTAGCTTAGTTTTTAGTCGTATATTGTTTCCTTGATTTGATTATGTCTAAACCTAGGCTCAAACTGTTCGAATATGCCATGTTGATAATCCTAGGGATAGGTGATTTTGCATTGGTAGTTTCTTAGATAGTTGGGATAGACAAAGATAGGTCCACAACACTACAAGACCATGTGGGTTCATCGGGGTTCCTTAGGGTACCTGTAGTTCTGCCATTGTCACTTAGAACGAGACCCCGATAACGGACCGTCGCACACATGACGGACCGTCGTAGGGTCCATTCCAGAAACCCTAGCACACTGCCCACCGACATGTGTGACAGACCGTCGTATTCACGACGGTCCATCCTGCACGACCGTCATAATGGTCAGAGACCCCTCTGATAAGGGTCTCCCAACATTTTCTAAGTTTCCTAGGACGGACTCTTACGACGGACCGTCATACCCACGACGTTCCATCCTGTACGACCGTCATAATGGTCAGAGACCCCTCTGATAAGGGTCTCCCAACATTTTCTAAGTGTCCTACGACGGAATCTTACGACGGACCGTCATACCCACGACGGTCTGTCCTGCACGACCGTCATGCTGGTCAGAGACCCCTCTAATAAGGGTCTCCCAACATTTTCTAAGTGTCCTACAACTGACTCTTACGACGGACCGTCGTACTAACGATGTTCGTCCTACTTAAACCGTCATGATGGTCAGAGACCCACTGATAAGGGTCCCCAACATTTTTGAAAGTGTCTACGACGGACTCTTACGATGGACCGTCGTACTCACGAGGTCCGTTCTGCTCGACCGTCATGATGTCAGAGACCCCTCCTTCAGGGTTCTTTATATATAGATAGACCAAGTACAAAACGACGGACCTCATGACGGTCCGTCATAGCCACGACGAGCCGTCATCGGTTCGTCGTGTGATACAGTTTCAATATTACTACCACATATTTCAAAGTTTAAGTCATATGAGCTTGCCTGTTTGCTTGCTACTACTCATACTAATATTGCTCCTTACAGGTACTATCGACTATGGAACCCAAGAAAGACCGCACCATATCACGCGGGCGATCTAAGTCTGTCGCCCGTCTGCCCGCATGGTCATCGGCTCTGATGATGAGCGGGACCCTAAGTACATGCCCCAAGGCACCTCCGCCCCTTCCCGTGCTACACGTTCCCCCAGAGCCACACCCAAGAAGGTGGCGTCCGGCGTAGTCACTGCCTCCCAGTCTGATGAGGAGTGCACACTGACCGGCACACCCTCTGGGTCAGCCACAAATGAGGAAGGAGCGTCTGGCTCCTTAGGCGTATCCTGGTCCGAGGAAGCTTCAGGCTCTGCTGAGGTTCCCACCCGCCATGCACTGCTGCAGCGTCGGCCTCGTCTGATGAGGCTGACAGTTCAGACTCTACATCCGGCGCACCAGCCCAGGTCCCCACCCCAGCCTCTGACCATCAAACTGGTGGTGCGTTGAAGGCCTGTTTCAAGTGTACTCGACACAAATTCTGACTGATAAAGGAGTATGACTCGGACACTCACCTTGGAGCGGGGGGGTATTACAGGGAGTCTCCCATCGATGCCGAAGATCCACAACCTATTCAACAGGCATCGTTTAGAGTGGACAGCCCGTCCGTTGGGACGATACAGCGAAGAAGTGGTCCGAGAGTTCTACGCGTCCTACGTAGCGACTCTCCGATCACAGATTGATAGGCGGGCTGCTCCCGCTAAACAGGCCCCACTGAAGCAGGTTCGAGTTCGGGGCGTGCAGGTTGACATTTCCCTGCCAACTATCCGCCGGTTCCTATACGGCGAGAGTACAGATGTTACGCGGACTCCCCACACTGCCGAGTTTGACTACCGCTGGCAGATAGTGAAGGATGGGTAGTTCTTGCGTGAGCAGGCACTGAGAGAGACCACCAAGAGGTGGATGGCACTGAACCTATCAGTCGACGGAGAGGGTGCAGATTGGGTCACTGAGCCGAAAGGGGCCATCAAGAAGGCCAACCTCACGTTCGTCGCGAAGTTCTTGTGGCTGTTTGTCCGTCACTGCCTTTCCCCCACAACTGCTGATAACATCGTCACTTGGGATCGCGCAGTGTTGATAGCGGCGATGATAGACGAATTTGAGGTCGACTTCGCATGGCTTCTCCAAGCAGTCATGCACGAGAGGGCATTCAAGGTCACTACTACCTATCCCTTCCCGTGTATGATTTTGCCCTTTGCAGGACCGCAGGTGTGCCCATATGGCACATAGATCAGTTGAAGACCCCGCAGGGCACCACTGACGTCGGCCTCATCAGAGACGAGGCCAATGAGTTGGCCCCACGTTGAGGGCCCCGTCCAGAGCTGCCACCACTTACTGATGATCTTGCGGATACGGTGGCCCAGGCCCGCACCGCTACACAGGCGTCCACTGACACTACCCCAGTCGAGTCTATCCCGGGTAGTAGCCCAGCCCCGAGCTCTTCTCGCACAGCCCCTCTACCATTACCGGCCCCGCTTGCTAGAGTCCAAAAACACAAATGGCCACTCTTCTGCATCATATCCAGCCATGGATGCAGAAGTCTATTACTGAGTCTGAAGCGCGTATGGAGAGGAAGATGCAGCGGAAGATTGCTGAGGTTCACCAGCGACTAGATGCATTTGAGTTGAGAGTGTTAGCCCGCCCAGCACCTCCGGTAGATGTGTCGACTCTTCAGGCTGCAGTCGACAGTCTTCGGGCAGACATCGACACGATCCTAGAGGCGAGAGTGCCGGAGCTTGTCGAGCCTATTGAGGACACTGTATTGGCGGCCCTGTTTTCCACCTCAGACATTCACCCACCTTCCCCTCGAGAGAGTGCCAAGAGGCGTAGGGGTCAATCAGAAGATGAGGCGCGAGCAAGGAAGAAGGGGCGTCGAGAGATGGAGGCCGCGAGTAGAGCCTCACTTGCTGAGGCGGAGGTACACCAAATCAGAGAATCACAGATAGCGGCTGGGGCATCTAGCTACCGCACGGTAGAGATAGCAGGGCACTACTGATGGTGCGGTGGTTGCTGAGGACATCACTGAGGGTGTCCAGATTGCTGAGGACACCACTGAGGGTGTCCTGATTGCAGAGGATGTGGGTACTGGGAAACCGGACCCACCAGCTTGTTGATCGACGGCGCTATGTGCCACAAGTTTGCTTCACCTACCCCTCTAATCTTTAGATTTTTTTTATGCATTGGGGACAATTGCATGCTTTTTTGTTGGGGGTGGGGTAAATGGAAAGTGAGTGTTAGGGTGAAGTCTGAGTAGCCCAACTCACTATCCTCTTTTGGGGTTTTCTTGCCTGAGTTCTTTTTCCCCAAAAGACTGATTATTTTTTTCTGTTGAACCGGCATGTTTATATCTTTTGTATATAGTTTAATTCTGGAGCATGATGGCTAAAATGATATCCTGATAATTAAACTAAAAAAATAACGATGACTAGGCATAGTAACTGACAATTGTGTGGCTCTAAGCGTGAAATAGAGTTACACCATTGCATAACCCTAAGTTTTTAATTCGAACTAAGTGTCTAATAATTGGTATAGTGATGACATGTCAAGTGAGAGTGAGGAAATTTGATAGTCCACTATCGGTACTGAGCTAGAACTTGCCTGGTTAGTCCTGCTAAAAGTAAGTTGTAACAAACAATTAGGAAAGGATCATAGGCCCTTATTAAAAAAAGCCCAATTCTAACTCAAATAAAAGAAACCGAATGAAATTTATCCTTCTTTGATCCAAATAATCTGAGCTTAAATTAGACCTTTCTTTTTCACCCTAACTGATCTTTTCGGGGAACAATGTGTTGGCCCTGTCCCTCCTTGGACATGTGCACCTCTGCTTATGCCAAAAGCATAAGTTGAGGGTGGCTAATACAGTAAAAAACCTTCGTTTTGGCCCTGACCTAACTTTGGGTATTGTGTACCTTGACTCATGGAAAATCCATGAGTTGAGCATGGCTATTATGAGGAATGCTCTTGAAAGTGGGGTTGAAAGGGCAAAAAGTCACTAACGTATACCTAAAAATGTACCCTACCTGACCCTGAGCCTATGTTACAAGCTAAAAAAGTCCTATCGTGATCCTAAGGGTTGTATAGCGAACTTAAGGCAGGGAAAATAAGGGCAAGCTTATGGCAATAGGTATGAATGAGTGTGACTTTGTTCTGAGAGCGAGTGTTGAAATGTAATCCTTAAACTCAAACTTAAATCATTGTGTGAAAAACGAGGATTTTTATTCTAAAGTGAGGACATTAGTTGCAATACAAGAATGGTTAGCACCTCGGTGAGAAATTGAAGAGGATAGGTATTAGTGCATGGTGAGTCTGTGTCATGTTCGAATCCCACAAAATTCAAGCCTAATAGTGATAGCATGCATAGATTTGATGAGATTAATCGGGATTGATAGCCAAATGATTGCAAAGGATAAAACATGAATACTATTTTACAAAGATTGTGCAGTGAGTCATAGTGCGTCGCTTGAGGACAAACAACGAATTTAAGTTGAGGGTGTTTATATAACGTGGTTTCACGGTATAATTAATGCTTTTTCCTTATGTTTAGTGCGTCCAAAAGCCCTTTTTGTGCTAATTTTTATACAAGTTTTCTTTATTTTGAAGGAAATCTGTCCAAAGCCAAATGCAGAGATTTTGAGAGAGAAATGCAGAAGAGACAACCTACGGAGCTTATGACGGTCCGTCATGCCTGTGACGGTCCGTAGGTGGAAGCGTAGAGAAGCTGCTGAAGGAAGATGGGGAAGTCTGACAAGTGTGGGATTACGAAGCTTGTGACGGTCCGTCCTGCAGGTTCGTCGTGAAGATCAGAGAAGTGATCCCAGTACCCAGATTCCAAGAGTTGAAGTCTTTTGAAACGATACCCTCGACGGACCGTTGTACCTATGACGGTCCGTCACACTTGCCGTTGAGGGGAATGAATAAAGCAGCAGAAGAAATTGCACCAAGTATGGGACGACGGAGTCCACGACGATCCGTCATGACCACGACGGTCCGTCGCGTGGTCCGTCAACCCAGCCGCGTTTTGGCAGATTTCCAGGAATTAGAACCCTTGTTTAATTAGGTTTTTATTTTTTTATATAAATAGTTCGAAAAACCTCGTTTGGAGGTTAGACTCTGCTAGATTAGATCATCATATATAGACTTGTTTATGAGTGTTTTATTCTTTGGAGATTGCTACAAGTAATTTTGGTGATTAATCAATCATTTTTCGGACTTTACTCTTTCTCATTGAAGTAAGTACATGAATTCTTCTTTAATATATTTGGATATTGTGTTTATTGCTATGAGTAACTAAACTCCATAACTAGGGTTGTGGGAACCATAGGAAAAATGAGAAAACCCTAGCTAAAATAACAATTCTAGAAAAGTGTCTTGCATGTAATAATAATTCTTTCGCTTAGAAGTCTTTTTAACGGATGATCAACGTTAGAACTCGCCTAATGCTACTTGCCGGACCAAGGAGGTAGATAATAGGAAAAGAATTATTAACATAGATTTAGTGTATACTATCTAATAGGCTAGTATTGATTGGTACGAGGTAGTAACTTAGTCAAATATCGAATACGATGCTTAATATGATGTAACGATAAGGGTTAGGAAAGCAACACACGTAGCCGGACCAAGGTGCGGAGTGAGATTTTCTAGATGCGGACCAAGGATTTAGAAATAATAAACTTATCACTTTGCATGCAAGATACTAGGAAAGAATTGTTTATAGTAGAATTATCAAGTTATGAACCTGTGGGGAACACGTAAACCCTAGTTAGTTTGATTAATTGATTAAAAACCCAACTTTCAAAACTGGTAAGTGTCTCTTTCAATTTCGTTAGTTCTTTTTACTTATTAGGAAATACAAACCCCCCTTTTTACATTTTTATGTTTTTACATTCTAAGGAAGTTACCACCGAACAATAGTAATAACAAGTTAAAGTTAAGACTAGACTATTTTCCACGTGGGATGATCCCAACCTCACTAGTTGGTTATTACTTGACGCGATTCTTCCTACCTTACTGTTCTCTCCTATTCAAATTGTAAGTCCGTATCCTTTACTTTACTCTTACTTCCTATTTGAGAAGTAAATTTGAGCGTATCACATACACACTTCAAGACATCAAACATACCAAAATATAGACACTATGACATTTCCTTATCAAAGTCTATCAAAAGACATACTTAAGTAGGTCAAGAAGATAATATCCATGATTAAACTCTTCAAGACTGCGTAAATTAACCTTATGACTTCCTAAATTTGGATGATGTCCACATAATCAACATATTGCCTAATTAGAGTCATTCTTAAGACTCATCTATGTAAGATATGAAATGACCATTCTTATGCCCCCTCCACACCTTAACTAGACAACCCTTAACTACTCTACGTAGGTACTTAAGTCATTAGTTCATTAAGACTCATACATCACATAAAGGACAGTCAAATAATTGACTTAGACAAGACCTAGGAACTCCATATAACACCTTCAAAGTCTATTGTTCAATGTCTAGATAGCGTCCCATACCACCACCCAAACTCCATAAACTCATATAATGCAAATAGGTATTCCATATGATGAGAATAGACAGTAACAAACATAAATCATGATAGCTAGACATGGAATCTGGAGTTCAATCCTACTCCGATGAGGTTGTTCAACTTGCCAATGGTAGAACTTAGACGCATCCCATCTAGGTTCATGATTAAGGAATATAAAGGGAATGCTTTGTAATCTTGTCTCATACTTAACTAGAACTACTTTCCCTTACCATACTCACTAGGTGCTAGAATTATTTCTCATAGAGTAATTGATACATTTAGTTCACATAAAAGGGTTCCATATAATAAGTTTATAACCCAATAACATTTACCCTACCAAGGAAGGCCCACTAGGGATACCTCACAATGGTGAGAAGAAGCTCATGATGACTTTCCTAAGAATTAATATGATGTCCTTCCAGCCAACTAACCTTAAGTCCATCATTCCTTTACATTGAAGGATACCATTACGGCCTACACTTCAACATTCTTAACCTTACTCTTAAGTCAAGGTTTTCAAATAATAGACTCTCATATCATAATTTAAGGTCACATATCATTAATATATTCAACACTAAGAGTTCTAAAATCTTAAGTCAAGACAACACATATTCATAATCATATATAAATAAAGAAAGGGACACAAGTCAACCAAGACAAGATACCACATACTTTGCTTTTAAATCATAATGCATGTAATTCTAGAAACACCTAGAAACAATCTAATATCTTAAAGTCATCCTACATATCTTCATAACATTATTAATTTACCCCACATATACTCACAAAGCCAAGTAGTAAAAACAAAGACTTAACCCTAACACTATACTCATAATGTCAAAGTCATAGTCTAACATGATCACTTAAGGCAACATAAGTAGAAGAACACACATATGACTTCACATGTAGATAGATAATGTCATTATTCACATAATCAACTACACAAATAGCAAAATTATTTCATGTAGATTCCAATAAGGCCATCCTCATCATATTTCATAATGTAACGCTGACAAGACCACGTCAATTGCGACTAAAACGCATAACACCACCACCATAAATGGACTATACCAATAACAATAGAATCGAAGTATAATTTATATCAAATTAAAGAAAATGGGAAGAATACCTTCATCCCCTCTTCAACAGTTAAATTCAATGCCAAATCAACCAATTCAACATCACAAGGCCCTTACCCATGACCATGAACGATAAGTCAAAGCAATAACCATAAAACTCAATTAATCTAAGTCAATTCAAACTATGTTTAACGATTTAAGATCAATTATATATAAATTGAATACAATTCTTATATCATTAAAAAGCCCATAAGAAACTACATAACAATTCAACAATATTAACTTAATATCAAGTAACTCAATATGTAGTCAAAACTAGGGTTCATCAATTTATATGGGTTAATACGTAATTTACATTTAAATAAAAAATATAATATCAATTAGATCATAATTCAATGTTTATAAATCATTTATGCAAGAACCCATGGTAGAATCCTGAAATTGGACAATTCACTTTAAAAAAATTTGAAAAATATTTTGAGGGTTAGGCTCCTTGATAAAACAAGTTTGAAGGATCAAAATCCATACCTCAAGGATGATAATTTTTCACTTTGATGAAGAATTTCCACTCAACAACCCCATACCAAGCTGCTTCTTCAATTTTAACTTTAATGGAGTCTTTGGGTTTTTCTAAGAGTTTTGGGTTTTCAATTTTGAAGAATGAAGTCTTTAAGGTTTTTACCCTTTATATACTTACTTAAAATTTGATACGCTCGAATTTACTTCTCGAAATGAAGTAAAAGCGGAGTATAAATTAAAGAACCAACTTGTGAGGTTGGGATCGTTCTCACGATGAAAATGGTTCAGACTTAAATTTATTCTATTGTTACTTCTATTTAGTCTATTACTTTAAAAAAAAATAAAAAAAAAGGGGTTTTGATTAATGAAAGCAATTACCAAAATTAAAGTTAACATCTGACAGGTTCAAGTATTGGAGTTTTAATCAAGTAATGATAGCAAATAGGGTGTAAGTGTTCCCCATAGGCTCCTAACTCGGCGATTCTAGCTATAAAAATCTTTTCATAGTATCTTGCATGAAAAGTGATAAGTTAGGTATCTCCAAATCCTTGGTATGACATATAGAGAATTTCACTCCACAACTCGGTCCGGCTACGTGTGTTGCTTTAGTAAACCTGATCTTAACCTCATATTAAGCATCATCTTTGATATTTGACTAAGTTGTTACCTCGTACCAACCGACACTATCCTATTATATAGTATACACTAAATTTATGTTGATAATTGTTTTCCTATTATATACCTCCTTGATCTGACAAGTAGCAATAAGGAAGTTCTAACATTGGCCATCCGTTAAAAAGACTTTTATGCGAAAGAATTATCAATACATGCAAGACACTATTCTTGAATTGTTATTTTATCTAGGTATTACCATGTTATGTACCCATGGTTCCCACAATCCTAGTTATGTATTTTAGTTGCCCATGCTAATAATCACACAATTCATATTGATAATATATGAATTCTTGCACTTACATTGATGAGAATAAACAAAATCCAGAAATTTACTTGAATAAATTACAAAAACCAATGATCAATCCAGAAAAGCAATATAATATCCCAAAATTGAAAGTTCAATAATTAGACAATAAAACTGAAAAATATATATGGAAAAATCTGCCCCAACGCGTCAAAGTTGATGACCTTGTGACTAACCGTCATGGACACGACAAAGTCATGACTTCCGTGGCTCCATACTAAGCATAATTCTCTGCTGCATTCTTCATCAACACTCTGTTACCCTCGACGGACATGTAGGACGGACCGTTCTGAGCATGACGGTCCTTCGGGGGGTTCCGTTCCACGACACATAGAATATTGTGAAGTTGGGTACTGGGACTACTCTCTGTTAGTATTGACGAATGTGCGGGACAGACCTACATGGCTATGACGGTACGTCGTGAGCTTCCGTATTCCCACAATTGGTTAGAATTCCCAGACTTTCTTCAGCAGCCATTATCTTATTACGACGATTGACCACTACGGACCGTCACAGTCATGACGGACGTCGTGGGTTCCGTAGTTGGTTATTTCTGTAATTTAGACTCAAAAACATCCGCGTTCATCTTTGGACAAATTTCCTGAAAATAAAGAAAAACATACATAAAAATCAATCCAAAAAAGCTTTTGGACACTCACTAAACTTAAGGAAAAATCATTAAAAATACCGTGAAACCATGGTATATCAACACCCTAAACTAAAATTCGTTGTTTGTCCTCAAGCGACACACTATGACTAACTACAAAATCTTTGTACAATACTATCAATATTTTCGATTTCGCAATCATTTACTATCAATCCCGATCACTCTCATCATGTTAATACATGTTATCACTTTTGGGCTTGAATTATATGGAATCAGACCATGACACAGACTCCATGAACTGACACCTATTCTCTTCAATTTCTCACCAAGGTGCTAATATTTCAGGTGTTGCAACTATTGTCATCACTTCAGAACAACATCCTCATTTTTCACACAATGATTTCAGTTTGAGTATAAGGATTACTTTTCAACACTCACTCTTAGAACAAATTCACAACTCATTCATACATATTGCCATAAGCTTGCCCTTATTTTCACTACTTTAAGTTTGCCATAAAACTCTTAGGATCACGATAGGACTTTCTTAGCCTGTAACATAGGGTCAGGGTAAGGTAGGGTATATTTATGTATATTTGATTGACTTTTTGCCCTCCTTGACATATCGGCTAAGCATACCACTTTTTATCGTTTTATTTCGCCCAATTTCTCATATTCTTTCACCTTGATATTGTCCCTTCTTTCTCATTTGTGTAAGTGACTCTTTTGTATTCTTGCTTGTATTAATTATATATATATATATATATATATATATATATATTTCACTTTTCTTTCAACTGGTTCTTGAGTCACTTACTTTTGTTCTTTCTCTCTCTTTGTTCTTTCAACCCCACCTTCCAGAGCATTCCTCATAATAGCCACCCGCAACTCATAGCTTTGCCATGAGTCAAAGTACACAAGAACCAAAGTTGGGTCAGGGCCACGAAAAGGTTGTTTACTGCATTAGCCACCATCAACTTATGCTTTTGGCATAAGCTGAGGTGCACATGTTCAAGGAGGGACTACGACTAACACATTATTCCTAGAAAAGATTAATTAGGTGAAAAAGAACGGTCTATTTTAAGTTCGTCATTTCGATCAAAGAGGGTATAACTTCATTCATTTTTTTTCTTTTTTTTAGGATAAAAATTGTCTATATTTAACAAGGGCCTATGATCCTTTCCTAATTGTCTATTACAGCTTAATTTTAGCAGGACTAACCAGGCAAGTTCTAGTTCAGTTCAAATAGTGGACTATCCAAATTTTCCTCACACTCACTTGACATCTCATTTCTCTACCAGATTATCAGACACCTAGTTTGAATTTTAGACTAAGGGTTATGCAGTGGTGTATCGCTATGTCATGCTTAGAGACACACATTTATCTATTACTATGCCTAGTCATACATCATTTTCATTACATCAGGATATCATTTTTGTTTTAGACATCATGCTTCACAGTTATACTATACACAAGATATAGACATGCTGGTTCAACAATTCAGTCTCTTAGGGAAAAAGAACACAGGCAAGAATACCCCAAAAGAGGATCGTGAATTGGGATACTCAGACTTCACCCTAGCACTAACTTTCCATTTACCCCACCCCTAACAAAAAGATACGCAAATGTCCACAATGCATAAAAAAAACTGAAATACGAGAGTGGTAGGTGAAGTAAACCTGGGCAAAGCGCCGACGGTCAGCAAGCTGGTGGGTACGATTCCCTGAAACCCACTACCGATGTAGTATGTACACCCTCAGTAGTGTCCTCATCAGTTAAAACACTATCATTATTGCCTCCCACTTTATCCACATTTATGGAGCTAGATTCCCCAGCAACTTACTCTACAGCCTTGATCCGACGCGCCTCCTCATCAGCAAGCGAGGCTGTCCTCACAGCCTCTATCTCATGGAGCTCCTTTTTCCGTGCTCTAGCCTCATCCTCCTCTCGACCCTTGTTCCTCTTGGCATGATATCAAGGGGGAGATGGTGGAGTCTCAGAAGTGGCGAATAAGGCAGCCATCACTGTGTCCTCAGCAGGCTCAGCAGAAGGGACCTCAGACTCAGGCACCCTAGCCTCTAGGATCATATCATTATCCGCTCGCAGACTCTCAACCACAACCTGAAGGGTCGACATCTCCACCTGAGGGGCTGGTCGGGCTAGCACCAACAACTTAAAAGAGTCGAAGCACTGATGAACCTCAACGATCTTCCGCTATGTGTGCTGGACCATTTTACGCTCCAAGATCTCCTCCGCCTCAGCAGTAGACCTCTGCATCCAAGGATGGATATGATGCAGAATTGTATCCATCTAAGCCTCTAGTTTCTGGACCCTAGAAAGCGGGACCAGAGCGTGGGAATGGGCTGAGAGAGAGGATCTTCGGGCAGTGCTACTACCCAGGATAGACTCGACCAGGGTAGTTTCAGTGGTTTCAGAAGCACCCTGCGTAGCTGTTCGAGCATGTTCTACCGTATCAGCTAGATTTTCACCAAGTGGAGGCAACTCTTGACGCGTCCTTTTGCGTGGAGCAAACTCACGATATAAATAGTGCCCAGCAGAGTCTTAAATTGATCAATGTGCCAGATGGGCACACCTGCGGACCTGCATAAGGAAAATATCATGCATGGAAAAGGGTAAGTAGTTGTGACCTGGAAATCCGTCTACTGCATGACCGCCTGTAGAAGCCAAGTGAAGTCCACCTAAAACCCGACTATCATCACCACCATCAAAACTGCGATCCCATGTTACTATATTATCAGTAATCGTGGGGGAAAGGTAGTGGCGGATAATTAACCATAAGAACTTAGCCGTGAAGGTCAAGTTAGCCTTCTTGATGGCTCCTTTGAGATCCATTACCTAGTCGGCACCCTCTATATCGATAGAAAAGTGTAGGGACATCCACCTCTAGGTGGTCTTTCTCAGCGATGTCTCACACAAGAATTGGCCATCTTTTAGAATTTTCCACCGGTAGTCGAACTCTACGTTGAGAGGGGTCCTGTTGGCATCAACATCCTCGCAGTACATATACCAACGGATGGTGGGCATGGAGATGTCAATCTATATGCCGCGTAATCGGACGTGCTCAAGTGGGGCCTATTTGGCGAGGGCAGCCCTCCTATAAATCTATGATCAGAGAGTAGCCACGTAAGAGGTGAAAACTCTCGGACCAACTCCTCACTAAAGCGGCCTAAAGAATGAGCTGTCCACTCTAGCTTGTGTCTGGTGAAGAGATTGTAGATCTGCGGAATGGTGGGAAGACTTCCCGTAAGGACCCGCCTCTCAAGTATAAGGGTCCGTGTCATGACGCCTATATCATTTAGAAACTTGGCGTTTGATTACACTTGGTATTACCCGTCGACACAACGCCAGTTGGGCTGGTCGGTAACCGGGGTGAGAACAAAAGTCGGTGAGCCTGGAGTCAAATCAGTACTGTCAGCCTCATCAGACGAGGCAGACTGTGCAGCTATGGCAGGTGCAGCGAAATGTGCGGACCCGGAGGCTTCATCCGACCTCGAAACTCCTAAGGAATCAGACGCTCCTTCTTCATGTGTAGTTGACCCAGAAAGTGTGCTGCTCAGTGTGCGCTCATCATCAGACTAGGAGGCAGTGACTATGCCGGACGACACCTTTTTGGGCATAGCTCTGGTTGCACGTGCAGCTCGTGATGGAGTGGCAGTGCGTGGGGGCACGTACTCATGATCATGCTCATCATCAGATCCTATAACCAGTCGGGCTAACGGGGCGACACACTTTGAATGCCCACGTGCGTAAACTCGATCTTGTTTTGGTGCCCTTAGAGATAGTACCTGTAAAGAATAAATATTAGTACGAGAAGGAGCAAACAAGACAAGCAAAAACGACAAAAAATAAATATAAGAGCAATGGTGTAATGACATTTCTATAGTAACAGTGAAACATGACGGACCAGGTGACGGCTCGTCGTGAGTACGACGAACTTTCATGGGGTCCGTCATGTCTTACTTAAACTATGTTTATGTGGAGACCGCTGAAGGAAAGTCTCTAACAGGTATGAGGGATAACCAGTACAGACTGTCATGACAATGACGGTCCGTCATCGATGTCCGTCGTGGGGCACTTAGAAAAAGTATGGAGACCCTTAGGAGAAGTGTCACTGACCGTTATGACGGTTGTGCAGGATGGACCGTCAAGGGTATGACGGTCCGTATTAGATGTCCGTCAGAGGACACTTGGGAAAAAAATGGAGACCCTTAGGACAAGGTTCTTTGACCGTCGTGACGATTGTGCAGGGCGGACCATCGAGGGTATGACGGTCAGTCGTAGATGTCCGTCAGAGGACACATGGAAAAAAATGGAGACCTTAGGACAAGGGTCTCTTACAACCAGAACGGTTGTGCAGGAAGGACCGTCGTGGGAATGACGGTGCATCGCATGTGTCCGTTGTTAGACACTTAGAGATAAGGAACAGTGGTGTGTTTGAATAGACCCTATGACAGTACGTCATCGGGGTCTCGGTCAATCATACACTGACAGAACTGAGGATGCCACAATCATCCCCTGTGACTCAAATGTAATACTTAGTGTTAACCTACATGTTTCTAACCAAAATATCTAGCAAACTAGCAATGCTAAAGAACCTATTTCTCGAGTTTTAACAAGGCAACTCGACGATTCTAAACCTAGGTCAGAAAAAATTTGATCAAAGAATGAAGACCCACCAAAAATAAATAGGCTAATACTAATTAAAAAAAAATTGCAATGTAAAGGGGTAGATATCAGCGACACATACCTGAGAAGAGGAGAAAAACAAGCAAATGAGGCACTTAATTGTAAAGAACAAAACCACAACAGCAGACTCCGACCAGTAGAAAGGATATTTCCGGAATTGGGGATTTGGAGAATTGATCAGTTTATAGAGAAGAGAGGTAGGATGCAATGATTCCCCGACGATGGTCCATCGCAGATGCGACGGTCCGTCATAGGTTCCGTCGCGTGTGCCCTAATTTTTAAAATAAATGAAAGACTTACCTGGCACGATGGGTTCATACGACGGTCCGTCCTTTGCATGATGGTCCGTTGATGTATCCGTTAGTGACTGCTGCGGAGTGATTTTCTGCAGAATTTCCTAGTGATGTGCTACCTGCAAATTTAAAACCCATTAGTATAAAATGCTATCATTACTAGAAAGAAAACTATAAGTATTGGGTTGCCTCCCAACAAGCGTCTGATTTAACGTCGCAGTACCACTGTAGACACTTGATTAATCAAACTTCATTAAAATGGTATACCTCGATCACTTCATTCGCTGATTCAGCATGCCCGAAATATATTTTTATTCGTTGTTCATTCACCATAAATCGCACACCCTCCTTGGTTTCCAACTCAACTGCTCCATGAGGGAATAGTTGGGTAACCAAGTAAAGGCCAGTCCATTTGGACTTGAGCTTGCCCGGAAACAAGCGCAACAAAGAATTGAATATAAGCACAAAATCTCCAACAATAAACTCTCGTTTTTTAATTTTTAGGTCATGGTACTTCTTTATCTTTCTTGTTAGAGGGCTGAGCTTTAAAAAGCTTACAGGCGAAATTGATCGAGTTCATTTAACCCAGTTAAACTTTGTTCTGCCGCTTCATTCCAATCCATTTTAACTTTTCCATAGCCCACATGCCTTTGTGCTCTAATTCAACCGGATGATGACAATCTTTCCCATATACAAGTAGGTATGGGGACATACTTATGTGGGTCTTATACGCTGTCCGGTAGGCCCAAAGAGCATTATCAAGCCTCCTTGACCAATCCGTTCTACTGGCGTTCACTGTTTTTGACAATATCTGTTTGATCTCCCTATTTGACACTTCAACATTGTTTGAGGATGGTAAGGAGTGTCCACATTATGGAGAACCCCATATGTCTCCAATAATACCTTGGACAATTTGTTGCAAATGTGGGATCCCCCATCACTGATAATTGCCATTGGTGTACCAAATAGAGAGAATATATTCTTTTTCAAGAACGTAGTGACACTCTTTCCTTCATTGTTTGCGAGATCGATAGCTTCAACCCATTTAGATACATAACCAACCACTACTAAAATATACTTCATTCCATGAAAACTTACAAAAGGACACATAAAGTCAATACCCCAAACATCAAATAACTCAATCACATGAATGGGTTTTACAGGGAGCTCTTGCTTTCTTGAAATGCGGCCATCTCTTTGGAAGATGTCACATGCTTTAGCAAACTCATGAGCATCTTGATGAACAATTGGCCAATAGTAACCACATTGTAATATATTATGAGAAGTTCGGATACCACTATGATATCCACCAACGAGTGAGGAATTACATGCCTCTAAAACACTCAGCATCTCACATTCTGGCACACAACGCCGAATAAGCCCGTCGGTACAACTCCTATATACGTATGGTTCATCCCAAAAGAACTTATTCACATCGTACATGAACTTTTTTATTTGATGAAAGGACAAGTCCAATGGAATAATATCACTATCCAGATAATTTGCAAATTCTGCGAACCATGGAATCATGTCTTGTGAGGCAGCCAATACATGCTCATCGGGGAAAGTATCATTAATATCAGTCTTATCCCCTAACTCTCTCGTAGCTTCATCTTCTAGATGGGACAAGTGATCTGCAACTTGATTTTTGGTCCCTTTTCTATCCCTTGACTTCTTCTGGGTCAAAACGCGGCTGGGTCGACGGATCTCGTGATGGACCGTCATGGTCATGACGATCCGTCATGGCCTCCGTCATCCCATACTTCAAAAATTCTTCTATTGCTTTCTTCATTACCCTCAACGGCAGGTATGACGGACCGTTCCAAGCACGATGGTCCGTCGAGGGTCTCTGTTCCATAATACTTAATATTTTTGGAAATTGGATACTGGGACTACTCTCTGATTATTGCGATGAACCAGCAGCACAGACCGTCGTGGCTTAGACGGTCTGTCATAAACTTCTGTAATCCCACACTGGGTCAGAATTCCCCATCATCCTTTAGCATCTTCTTTACGATGCCACCTACGGACCATCACAAGCTCGACGGAACGTCACAGGCTCCGTAGGTGGTCTCTGCTGAATTTCTCGGTCAAAAACTTCCGCGTTCATCTTTTGACAAATTTCCTGCAAAAATAAAGAAAAACTTACATAAAAATCAGTCCAAAAAGGCTTTTGGACACTCACTAAACTTAAGAAAAAAACATTAAAAATACCATGAAACCATGGTATATCATGGACACGTCCACCAGAGGGGCTGGCCGGGCTAGCACACGCAACTCAAAAGCGTCTAGACACTGATGAACCTCCATGATCTTCTTCTCCATGGGATGGGACATCTTCCGCTCCATGTGCTCCTCCGCCTCATCAATAGTTCTCTACATCCAACGCTGGATATGATGTAGAAGAGTGTCCATTTGGGCCTCAAGTTTATGAACCCGAGCAAGAGGTACCAGAGTGGCAGAGGAAGTCGAGCGAGATGAGCTCAGAGCGGTGCTACCACACGGAATAGACTCGACAGGGTGGTGTCAGTAGGATCAGATGTAGCCTGGTAGACACTTGGTCTTTGTCTACAGTATCCTCCAGGTTCTCACCAAGCGGAGGTACCTACGGGTGGGGCCCTCTTTGTGGAGCAAACTCATTTGCCACTTCCCTGATAAGGCCTATATCAACAGTGCTTGGTACGGTCTTGATCTGATCTATGTGCTAAATGGTAACACCAACGGACTTGCACAAAGAAAACACCATGCATGAAAATGGGTAAGCAGTAGTGACCTTGATGGCCCTCTCGAGCATGAACGCCTGAAGAAGCCAAGGGAAATTAACTTCGAATCCTTCTACCATCGCCGCCATCAAAACTGTGTGATCCCATGTGAAAATATTATCTGCAGCAGTGGGGTGAAGGTAGTGGCGGACTATCATCCACAAAAACATGGCCGTGAAGGTCAGGTTATCCTTCTTGATGGCTCCCTTCGGATCAATTACCCAGTCAACAACCTCTCCATCAATGGATAAGTACCAGGCAATCTACCTCTTGGTGGTCTCTCTCAAATCTGGATCATGAAGGAATTGTCCATCTTTAACTAGTTTCCACCTGTAGTCAAAATTGGCGGTGAGAGGAGTTTGGGTGGCATCAACATTATCACGGTATAGATACTGTCAGATGGCTGGCATCAACATTATCACGGTATAGATACTGTTAGATGGCTGTCATTAAGAGGTCTACCATCTTGACGCGGACTCGGATGTGATCTATGAGGCATGTTTGGTGGGGGAAGCACGCCTGTCTATGTGCGATCGGAGAGTCGCCAAATACGAGGCATAGAAATCTGACCAAATCCCGATTGTATCGGCCCACATCATGAACTATCCATTCTAGCTGGTGGCTGGTGAAGAGGGCATGGATTTCTAACATGATGGGGAGAATCCCCGTATGGACCTTCCTCTCTAGTTTAAGGGTCCGCGTCATAACCCCCTTATAATTTGGCAGCTTGGCGTCTTTGTACACTTGAAACTGTCCCTCAACACACCACCGGTTGGGCGGGTTGGCAACCAGGGCAGAGACTCCACTCAGTGGTGCTTAATTTGAATAATCATTATCTGCCTCATCAGATGATGCGTACTAGGATGCAGTGGCTGTAGTAGAAGCCTTTTTAGACCCAGAGACTTCCTATGAACTCGATACTTCCTCTAAAATGGAATCATCCTTAGAGTGTGTAGCAGACCTAGAAGGCGTGTAGGTCATTAAGCACTCCTCTTCAAACAAGAAGGCAGTGACTACGCCAGCCGCCACCTTCGTGGGGGTGGCTCTGGTGGTGCGTGCAACCCGTGCAGGAGTGACAGTTCCTGGGGGCACGTATTCCGGGTCACGCTGATTGTCAGAGCCAATAACAAATTGAGCAAATGGGGCAACAGACTTGGAACTCCCATATGAGTATACTCGATCTTGTTTTTGTGCCATGAGTTTTAGTTCCTACATAAAACAACAAATGTTACCATCAGAACCAAACAAGACATTCCTTAAGGAAAACAACAACAAAAAACCAAAACTGAATTGGCAGTGCTGCAGTTGCAATACTGAAGGACGGACCTATTGACAGTCCGTCGAAAGTGTGACATACTGCCATGGGGGTCCGTCATGAAACACTTGAAATTTTTTTTGAGACTTTCAGGAAGAATGTATCCGATTATTGTGACAGTTGTGCTGGATGGACCATCGTAGGCATGACGGTCTGTTGTTGAGGTCCGTCCAGGGACACTTGAGAAAAATATTGAGACTCTTTGAAAGAAAGTCTCTGACAACCGTGATGGTTGTGCAGGATGGACCATCGTGGGTGTGACGGTCCGTAATAAGTGTCCGTAGGGGGACACTTAGAAAGTATATTGTGACCCTAAAAAATAGGGTCTCTCACAACCGTGATGGTTGTGCAGGACGGGCCGTCGTGGGTCTGACGGTCCGTCATAAATGCCCATAAAACAGGGGGAAAATAAAAACTAGGGCTTTGTGTGACGGACCCAACGATGGTCCGTCAAGGGCACGATGGTCCGTTGTTGGTGTCTCGTTCTTTCTCACCATGACAGAATTGAGAATGCATAATTAGTCCCCTGAATTTGCTAATATGAACTAAACATATCAACCCACAATTTCTGACCAATTTACCCATGATTCTAGCATTCCTATGGCAATATTTTCTCGAGTTTTATCTTTAAATTTCGGAGAACTATCAACCTAGTTAAGAAACAAATATAAAAAAAAACACCCCTATTTGATTTAGTTAACACAACACCCCATTCTTTTTACAATAATAATGGTCTAAGTGCACTTAGGATTGTCGGGGTGAGATCTTTGCATGCACTAGGGGTTAAATATGAACACCCACGCGTTCAAAAACATGCATTTTAACGTGGAAATAACAAGAACGAAATGTAGATGAGTTATAGAAAAGAAGAACATGCCTGGTAATGAAGTCAATGAAGGAAAAATGCTACAGAACAAAGCGATGAGTAGCGCACTAAAGCAAGACTTCGACCGGAAAAAAACAGGAAAATACTTTGGGAGTTAGGAGAATAATGGTTTTGGGGAATGTGGGTAATGGAAGGAAATTAGAAGATCAGAGAAAAGAAAAATATTTGGGAGATGAAGAGGGAGAAAATTAAGGAAATGAGGGAAAGAAACGGTTTGAATGAAGTGGTGTGAAGCTAAAACATTTTAAAACTTTTAATATTTACAGGCCGGGTTAGGTTGGGTCTATGTGTTTTGACACGATGAGTCCCCGTGATGGTCCATCGAAGGCACGACGGTCCATCGTGGGGGTCCGTCATTCGTTCCCTAACTTAGAAAAATTTGAAAAAATTACCTGGGCATGACGGATGCTTGCGACGTTCCGTCGCAGGAGGTATGGTCCATCGATGGGTCCGTCAAAGGAAGTTGCAGACAAATTTTCCGCTGATTTTCTGGTGATGTGATACCTGCAAATTTAACAACCCATTAAGCTATTCTTTTTGTATTTTCTTGATTTTTTTAAGGACCCTTAACTATGCTCTAGCAAACACTTCTAGCAAAAAGAAAACAAATATTTAGACAGGAGGTTTAAGGAAATAAAAGCAAAGAAACATGCAACTATAACTAGAAAATTACGAAAACCCTTTAAATGGATAGAGAATACATATTGGGTTGCCTTTTAACCAGCGCCTTATTTAACGTTGCGGCACGATGTAGGACACTTGATTACTCTGATTTCATCAAGATGGTATGCCTCGATCACTTCATTCGTCTTTTCAATGTGCCCCGGTCTACTTTAAACTGCACACCCTCCTTGTTCTCAAACTCAACCACTCCGAGAGGGAATAGTTGGGTGATCAAGTAAGGACCCGTCCATTTGGACTAGAGTTTGCCCGGAAACAAAAGCAACCTAGAATTGAATAAAAGCACCAAATCCCCAACTATAAAATTGCGTTTCTCAATCTTTTGGTCATGGACTTCCTCATCTTTATTTGTAGAGGGCACAACATTCAAAAGCTTTTAAGAAAAATGCATCAATCTCATTCAATCCATTTAACCTCTGTTCAGCAGCTTCATTCCAATCCATTTTATATTTTTCATTGCCCATAAGGCTTTATGCTCTAATTCAACCAGTAAGTGAAAAGAATTCCCATATACAAGTTGGTATGGGGACATACCTATGGGAGTCTTGTATGCTATCCGGTAGGCCCAAAGAGCATCATCAAGCCTCCTTGACCAATCCGTTCTACTAGCATTCACCGTTTTTGACAAAATCTGCTTAATCTTCCTATTTGACACATCAACTTGCCCACTATTTTAAGGATTGTAAGGAGTGGTCACATTATGGATAACCCTATATTTCTCTAAGAATCTCTTAAATAATTTTTGCAAAAGTGTAATCCCCCATCACTAATAATAGGCCTTGGTGTGCCAAATCGGGAAAATATATTCTTTTTCAAGAAGTTAGTGAAACTCTACCCTTCATTATTTGTGAGTGCAATAGCTTCCACCCATTTAGACACATAATCTACCGCTACTAGAATGTACTTCATCCCATTAGAACTAAAAAAGGGGCCCATAAAGTGAATACCCACACATCAAATATCTCAATAGCAAGAATTGGATTTAAAGGAAGCTCTTGCTTTTTCGACATGCCACCATCTCTTTGGCATCTATCACATTCCTTAGAGAACTCGTGAGAATCTTGGTGGATAGTTGTCCAATAGTGGCCACATTGCAAAATCTATTGAGCGGTCCGGATAACACTATCACGCCCACCTATGGGTGAAGAATGACATGCCTCCAAACACTCAACATCTAAACTTCTGGCACACAACGCCGAATAAGATCATCGGCACAACTCCTATACAAGTATGGCTCATCCCAAAAGAACTTTTTCACATCATACATAAACTTTTTCCTTTGATGAAAGGACATATCTGGTGGGACAATATCACTAGCCAGATAAATCGCAAAATTTGGGAATCATGGAATCAAGTCTTGAGAGACGGCCAATACATGCTCTTCGAGGAATGTATCATCAATTTCAGTCTTATCCCCCAACTCTCTCATTGCTTCATCTACTAAACGGGACAAGTGATCAGCAACTTTATTTTTTGTCCCTGTTCTATCAATCACCTCAAAGTGAAATTCTTTCAATTGTAATACCCAACGAATCAGCCTCTTTTTAACATCCTTCTTTGCTATCAAATATCTCAAAGCAGAATGATCAGTATGCACTATAACCCTAGTACCAAGCAAATAAGAGAGAAATTTCTCAAAAGCAAATACTATTGCAAGGAGCTCTTGCTCAGTCACGGTATAGTTCTTTTGGGTTTCATTTAGGGATTTATTATCATAGTAAATTGGGTTAAGGATTTTGTCCCTTCTTTTCCCCAATACCACAGCAAGAGAAGCCCCACTAGCATCACACATTACCTCAAATGTCTTGCTCCAATCCCACAGAATAATGATAGTTGCAGACACCAACTTTTCTTTCAACTCACCAAATTCCTTAAGAAAAGATTCATCAAAATAAAATTTACACTCTTTCTCAAGCAACTTGAATAAAGGATGCGAAATTTTCAAAAAATCCTTGACCAACTTCCGGTAAAAACCTGCATGCCCAAGAAAACTTCTCTCACCTTTGACAAAAATAGGTGGGGGAAGTCTCTCTATTACCTCAACTTTAGCTCGATCAACCTCTATATCTTTATCTGAAATGCAATGACCCAATACAATACCCTCTTTTACCATGAAATGACATTTTTCCCAATTTAGTACTAGATTACAGTCTTCACACCTATTAAGAACCTCAGACAAATGACTTAAAAATCGGAGAATATCGACATCATACATCTATGAAATGTGGCGGGTGTATTGCACAACCCAAACAACATTCTCTTGAACACAAAGATCCCATATGGACAAGTAAAGGTCCATATACCCCAAACAACCATCATGGAAATAGTACCACCCCTTCTTGGATAGTCTATCCAACATCTGATCCATGAAGGGTATAGGAAAATTGTCATTTTTGGTCCATGCATTTAATTTCCGATAATCCATACACACCCTCCAACCAGTCAACGGTCTCATTTGAACAAGATCATTTTTTTCATTGGGGACCACATTCATTCCCCATTTCTTAGGTACACACTGAACAGGGCATACCCAACTACTATCAGCAATTGGATATATCACTCAGGCATCCAACCACTTAATGATTTCGTTCTTCACTACCTCTTGCAAAGGTGGATTTAGACGTGTCTGATGCTCAATACTTGGCTTATGATCAGGTGTGAGTTGGATTTTATGAGAACAAATACCGGGAGGGATCCCAATAATATTTGCATTAGTCCACCCAATATCTCTTTTGAACCTTTTTAACACTCTAACAAAACTCTCAACTGGATAGACATTCTAATCTGATGCAATAATAACTGACAAAGTGTAATTTTTTCCCAAGTATACATATATCAAATGAGGTGGTAGAGGCTTAAGTTCTAACTTTAGAGCCTCCTCAGTAGAAGGTTTCATGGATAGAGATTCGCGATGTTGCATATCAAACTCAAATTTCATTGGTTTAAAACAAACATTACCTCGATCATGTGCCGCAGCCAATGACCCATACTCTTCAATGCCATCACTACCGAAATTCATTATCACTGCCGCCAATACTACTACACCTAGACGTTCTTTTATTTGTACCTCAGATGACTCTTCAACTCTGTAGGATATAGCAGATACCAATTGGAGCTGACCACTCTGCCTCATGGACCTACAAATGTTGAAGTTCACTACTTCATTGTTCAACCAAAATTTCAATTTTCTCCTTTTCCATATCAACCAAGGCTTTACCTGTAGCGAGGAATAGCCTTCCAAGAATAATAGGCACCTAAAAATCAATAATCACAAGATTGGCCGGAAATATGAACGACTCCACTTTTACTAGCACAGCGTGGAGTATACCAATGGTCCTTTTTACTGTTTGATCAGCAATTAGTAGCCACATTGCATTGGACTTTGGGTCACCCAGATCCAACTTCTTTTAAATCGAGATTGGGAATGAGATTTATACTCGCCCCAAGATCACATAATGCTTTTGCAAAATGTAATAACCCGATTGTACAAGGAATAGTGAAAGCACCCGAATCTTCTTTTTGTTGCACTATAGATCATGTAGCAATGGCACTACATTGCTGCATTCTATCATCAACCTCAAAAGTGACTGATCTTTTCTTTGTAACCAAATCTTTCATGAACATGGCATAACGGGCATTTGTTCAAGAGCTTGAACCAAAGGGACAATGATAGAAAGTTGTTTCAACATCGTTATAAAACGTCAATATTTACCATCCTCTATTTTTTTACTAAACTTTGTGGGAAAGGATGTGTTAGTCTAGGCATCGGGGTCACCTTTTTGGGCACCTAAAAATCTTTTACCGTTTTATCATCTAACTCACTAGTAACCTCCATCACATTAGGATCACCTTTTATACAACATACGACATAGGTGGATCAATGGTTTGCTTACCACCCCGAGTAGTGATTTCCAAACAATGCCCATTATTTTTCAAATTTAGGATAGTGTTTCTAGAAAGAGTGCTGGGTTGCCGTGTGTTCACAGTTGCAGACAATTGGGCCATTTATTACTCAAGATGCTTAATCGAGATTGCATTTGTATCAACTTTCTACCCTATACCTGTTAAGTCATTCCTTAACTCTTTAGTGTGCTCATCATTAGAATCGAACCTCCTAATAATTTTATGCATCATATCCTCCACTTCGCCATACTACCTCCACCATCCCTATGAACAACTTCACGATTTTGAGGTGGAACATAGGGCCCACTTCTATTATTTCTGTTACCATAGTTACCTATTTTAATTTGTTCTCGCAATTCTAATTCCCATATCGGACATAATGACCCTCACGGTTATAATTTCCATAGGTCTGACCTTTGTTTTATTGACTTTGGCGCCAATCTCTTGATTGTAGCCTTGGACTTTCGGTCAAAAAACCCCCGTCTGATCATTCACAGCATAGAAGTCCTCCTCATAGTAATATACATCAATTGTTGGTGGTTGTTAAGGCAAGTAGTTCACAGAATTTACCTTTTCTGCACTCCCAACAACATGTTTCAACACCAACCCAAGCTCAGTTCTTATTTGAGCCATCTTCTCACGAAGATCATTTGCGTGTTAGTTGTGTGCGGATTGGACTGCGATGGTGTTTCTACTGGTATCTGACGTCCTATTACTCCAAGCTTTATTTTATTGGGAGAATTTCTCTAATTTTTTAACAATCTCGACATAAGGACACTCATCATAAGAACCACTAGCTATTATCAAACACTGCTTTGTTATTATCATCTTGTCCCCTATAGAAATACTCTTTCAAAGACTCATCATCTATGGGGTGATTTGCGAAACTTCATAAGAATGAACTGAACCTATCAAAAGAAATGCTAACTGGCCCTCCCGGTAGTGCCACAAAGTTTTTCACTCCGTCTTTGTTGTTTAGTTTCTTAGACACCAGATAGTAACATGCTATGAAAGCATCCCTCAGTTTATTCCAAGTGAATATAAAGTTATAACAGTGCTCAATAAACCATATATCAGCCTCTCCTGTCGGTGAGAGAGGAAAGCACTCTTAGCCCGATAACATCCATATTAAAATCGGGCCTCCCTACACAACTTTTGCACACGGCCCTTTCCTTAGCAATGTGGGCATGTGGATCCTCATAAGGTAGTCTTGAAAACAAACCCCTGGCATGAGCATTTGCATAAGAATACTAGTTACCACAAAAGTGTTGTCATGTGGTAGAGGGGGCAAGACGAGTACCTTAGGGTATGGAGCGGGAGGTTATCCCCGTATTTCACCTTACCCATGAATATCAGGTAATACAGGGTTATGAGTGTAGACCAATGGTGGCATGTATGGATAGACATGATCACCTTGAATTCCCAAATGATTAATCTAAAAGTATGCCCTAGTTTGGGGTGAGGTTCAATTACAGATATTTCTCTGTGTCACGACCCAAATCGGATCGCGACTAGCACCCACACTTATCCTTCTATGTGAGCGAACCAACCAATCTAAACCTTAACATTTCAATGTAATAACAGCAGAAAGTAATGCGGAAGACTTAAACTCATTAATAAAAAACCAATTCAATAACTTCTAAAATTCAACATCTATTATTATCCCTAAAATCTGGAAGTCATCACCACAAGAACATCTATGATCAAATTACTAAACTAAGAGTATTCTAAAAAGCTAAAATAACAAAAGCTAGTCTATGCCGGAACTTCAAGGCATCAAGACATGAGGAAGGAGATCCAGTCCAAGCTAGACGCATTAGCTCACCCTGAAGATCCGGTGTGACGAAGACTGGCTAGAATTGCGGTTGAGTTGAAGACGACGGCACGTTTGCTGCACTCCACAAATAAACAAGAAGAAAACATAAAAGTAGGGGGTTAGTACAACCACAAGTACTGAGTAGGTATCATCGGCCAACTCAAAATAGAAAGCAATATATCTCAGATAACATCATAAAATCAACTAATATTCTTAACATGTGATAGAAACAAGTACAAACATCATTTATAGCATCACCGAACATATTTGTGAGGACTCAAGCCTCCATACCATACTCGTTTGGGATACAAGTTCTTTAGATTGAGTATATTATCATCTTTCAAGATTCATTATCTTTATTTCTCTTGTGTCGGTACGTGACACTCTGATCCTCTACTACTATGTGTCGGAACGTGACACTCCGATCCCCTACTACTATGTGTCGGAACATGACACTCCGATCCCCTAATTCAATGTGTCGGTACGTGAAACTCCGATCCCCTACATCTACGTGTCGGTTCGTGACACCCGTCCCACTAATTCTATGTGTCGGTACGTGACACTCCGATCCCCTACATCTACGTGTCGGTTTGTGACACCCGTCCCACTAATTCTATGTGTCGGTACGTGACACTCCGATCCCCTACATCTATGTGTCGGTTCGTGACACCCGTCCCACTAATTCTATGTGTCGGTACGTGACACTCCGATCCCCTACATCTACGTGTCGGTTTGTGACACCCGTCCCACTAATTCTATGTGTTGGTACGTGACACTCTGATCCACTAATCTCATCTTATTAATTCATCAAGCCTTCTTTTATACCAAGGCGTCATCATCTCATCACTTTAGTTCATCAAGCCTTCTTTTATATCAAGGAATCATCATTAACAAGAGATTAGGTTTTTATCAAGATTTGGGATTCAATAGCTTCATCATGCTTGTTTCATCACAATCATATATATAAAATCACATCATGCATACACACAATTAAGCATAAAGAAGAGTCTATAATACTACCCAACACATATCATTCGCTATTAAGAGTTTACTACGAATAGTGTAAAAACTATAACCTACCTCCACCGAAGACTAGTGATCAAGCAAGAATTTCCCAAGCCTTGTGTTTTCCTCTTCTCGTTCGCTTCTCCCTCGTTCTCTCGTTCGATCCTCTCTCCCTCTTGCTGTTCTTTTTCTTTTTCTTATTCAAACCCTCTTTCTTTTACCCTAATTATCATATAATTAAGTTTTAAAAGATGGCACTAATAATCCAGTAATTAACTTAAGGTTACCTCTTTTATCCCTCAAGTAATTAGATTTATTAACATTAACCCATTACTTTATAATTAAAGCAGGAAATAGTCCAAAACGCCCCTTAAATTATTTAATCAGAAATCCGACCCCGCCTGGGATTACGCAGCCCGTGACGGGCCATCGTGCCTGCGACGGTCCATCGTGCTGTCCGTCGCAAGGGTCAGAGACTCAATTTCCACCAAAGAGTCTGTGACGGTCTGTCACGCCTGTGATGGTCCGTCACGCCTGTGACGGTCCGTCCTGCCATTTCGTCGTGACGTTCAGAGAGTCGATTTCAGTACCAAATTTTTAGAATTCTAAGTGTTTTGGAACGGGACCCCCTCGACGGTCCGTCGTGCCCATGACGGTCCGTCGTGGGGTCTGTCGACTCAGCCAATTTTTTCCAGAAATAAAATCTGCTGCTCGAAACGACTAAACAGGTCGTTACAATAGATACCAATTTACCCATCGTTCGTCCTCGAACGATCACAAGAAGAAAAACAAGGGCGAGAAGGAGTACGTGAATCTTTAAACAGATGTGGGTATCTTTCTTGCATATCTGCCTCCTTCTCCCAAGTAGCTTCTTCAACCGGTCGATTCTTCCATTGCACCTTGATGGATGCAATCTCCCTTGACCTCAACTTGCGAACTTCTCTATCTAAAATAGAAGCAGGCTCTTCCTCATAAGACAAATTCTCATCAAGCAAAACTGAATCCCAACGGATAATGTAGTTTCCATCCCCATGGTATCTTTTCAACATCAACACATGGAATATCGGATGCACTCCGGACAGCCCTGGAGGCAAGGCTAACTCATAAGCCACCTCCCCTACTCGCTTAAGTACTTCAAAGGGACCAATGTACCTTGGGCTTAGCTTGCCTCTTTTACCAAACCGCATCACCCCTTTCATTGGCGAAACATTCAACAAGACTTGTTCACCCTCCATGAACTCTAAGTCCCTAACCTTTCGATCTGCATATTCTTTTTGCCTACTTTGCGCCGCTAGAAGCTTTTCTTGAATGGACTTCACTTTCTCTATCGAATCCCTCAAAAGATCAGTACCCCAAGGTCTAACCTCGAATGCATCAAACCAACCAATGGGGGACCTACATATCCTACCATACAATGCTTCAAATGGGGCCATATCAATGCTTGAGTGATAGCTATTATTGTATGAAAACTCTGCTAAGGGTAAGAAGCTATCCCAATGGCCACCGAATTCTATCACACATGCACGAAGCATATCCTCCAACACTTGAATTGTTCGCTCAGACTGACCGTCGGTCTGAGGATGGAACGCAGTACTAAGATCCAACCTAGTACCTAATTCCGCATGTAATGTTCTCCAAAACTTAGAAGTAAACTGTGTACCTCTATCTGATATGATGGACAGTGGAACTCCATGCAATCGAACAACTTCTAAGATGTAAAGTTTGGCTAACTTCTCTACATTATAAGTCACCTTGACCGGAATGAAATGAGCAGACTTAGTCAATCTGTCCACAATCACCCAAATGGAATCAAACTTACCCAATGTCTTCGGAAGACCAACCACGAAGTCCATTGCAAATCTCTCCCACTTCCATTCAGGAATGGGCATTCTCTGAAGTGTTCCTCCGGGCCTCTGGTGTTCATACTTTACTTGTTGACAATTTGGACAATTGGCAATAAAATCCACAATATCACGCTTCATTCTACTCCACCAAAAGTGTTGCTTTAGGTCACGGTACATCTTGGTTGCACCCGGATGTATCGAATACCTTGAACTATGAGCCTCTGTTAGAATAGTGTTGATCAAATCATCGACGCGGGGTACACATACCCTTCCCTTAATCCTCAAAACACCTTCCTCATCGATTTTCTCTTTTTAGCCTCTCCTTGCAACACTTTATCTCGGATCCGGATCAATTTTTCATCATTAAACTGCTTTCCCTTAATCTTGTCAAGGAAGGAAGATCTTGCCTCCACACAAGCTAAAAATCCTCCCTTCTCATTTACTTCTAATCTCATAAGGTCGTTAGCCAGAATCTGAACTTCTCTAGCCAATGGGCGTCTAGAAGCTTGCAAGTCAGCAAGACTTCCCATGCTTCCCGCCTTTCTACTCAAAGCATCCGCTACAACATTCACCTTCCCCGGATGATACAAAATAGTGATGTCGTAGTCCTTCAGTAGTTCCATCCATCTCCTCTGTCTCAAGTTCAAATCTTTCTGAGTAAAGACATATTGTAGGCTACGATGATCCGTATAGACCTCACACTTAACCCCATATAAATAGTGTCTCCATTGCTTTAATGAAAACACCACTGCAGCTAACTCTAAATCATGGGTCGGATAATTACGTTCATGCACCTTTAATTGCCTCGAAGCATAAACAATCACATTTTTCTCTTGCATTAGTACTGCACCCAAACCAGAATAGGAGGCATCACAATAAACAATGAAGTTTTTACCCTCCACTGGAAAGGTAAGGATAGGAGCGGTAGTCAACAGAGTCTTGAGCTTCTGAAAGCTTTCCTCACACTCATCCGACCATATAAATGGAACATTTTGCTTAGTCAAGTTCGTCAGTTGGGAAGCAATAGAAGAGAATCCCTTGACAAATCGATGGTAGTAACTGGCTAAACCAACAAAGCTTCTTATTTCTGACACATTAGTAGGTCTTACCCAATTCTTCACTACTTCGATCTTAGAAGGATCCACCATCACTCCATCCTTGGAAACCACGTGCCTCAAGTAGGACACTGCATCTAGCAAAAACTCACACTTAGAGAACTTGGCATAAAGCTTTTTCTCCCTCAACATTTCCAATACCATTCTCAAATGCTCCTCATCTTCCTCCTTACTTTTAGAGTATATCAGTATATCATCAATAAATACGATCACATAGAGATCCAAATATGGCTTAAAAATCCCGTTCATCAAACTCATGAACGCAGCAGGGGCATTCGTAAGACCAAAAGACATCACTACAAATTCGTAATGCCCATACCTGGTTCTAAAAGCAGTCTTTGGAAAATCTGTTGCCCGTATTTTCAATTGATGATAACCGGATATCAAGTCAATCTTAGAGAAGACACAAGCACCTTGTAACTGATCGAACAAGTCATCAATGCGAGGAAGAGGATACTTGTTCTTTATGGTTACCATGTTCAACTCTCGGTAGTCTATGCACATCCGAAAACTCCCATCCTTCTTCTTCACAAACAAAACTGGAGCACCCCAAGGAGATGCACTTGGTCTAATGAAGCCTTTGCTCAACAACTCTTGAAGTTGGGCTTTTAACTCTCTTAACTCCGCGGGAGCCATTCTATAAGGGGGTATAGAAATAGGGCGAGTACCCGGTTCAAGATCAATACAGAAGTCAATATCCCTATCTGGTGGCATACCAGGAAGATCTGCAGGGAACACATCAAGAAACTCATGGACCACCAAAACCGACTCAATCGAAGGTACTTGGGTAGTGTCATCCTTGAGATGTGCCAAGAAAGCTAAACACCCTTTACTAACCATTTTCTTAGCACGAAGAAAGGAGATGATATGCACCGGATTGGAAGTGTAGTCACCCTCCCACACTAACGGATCTGTCCCAGGCTTGGCTAACGTCACCGTTTCAGCATTACAATCCAAGATCGCAAATTGCGGAGAAAGCCAAGTCATACCCAGAATTACATCAAAATAAACCATTTCTAAGATAACAAAATCTACATAAGTGTTGCTCCCCACAAAGTTCACCAAACAAGACCTATATACCTTTTCAACTACCACAGACTCACCCACCGGAGTATAAACACGAATAGGCATATCAAGTAATTCACAATGTAAATTTAGACCATTAGCAAATGAGGAAGATACATAAGAAAATGTGGATCCAGGATCAAACAATACGGAAGCCATGCAATTACAAACCAGAAGATTACCTGTGATGAAAGCATCTGATGTCTCCGCCTCCGATCTCCCAGGGAAAGAATAACAATGGGCCCTTTCGTTTGTTTGTCCGTTGCGCCTACCATGTTGTGATGTAGTGGCTCCAGTTTGCGCATCACCCCGGCCGTTTTGGTGACCACCATTACCTCGACCACCACGTCCTCCAGAATAACGACCTCTACCATGACCACCTCTACCCTTAGCTATTGGGGGTCTATAACTCTGTTTGGGACAATTCCTCCTAATATGTCCAGTCTCCCCACATCCATAACATTCTCTGGAGTCGGGCATAGGTCTCTCAGAGAAGTGTTGACCGGTCTGAGGTGGACCCCCAACTACAGTCTGTAGTGAAGACTGAATGGGTCGAACTGAGTAACCTCCGGAACCCTGTCCTCTAGAGTAAGAACCATTAAACTCACCTCCCTTTCGAAACCTCTTTGATGTCGATGCCATGGTGAATTCATCTGGCTTCACTCCTTCCACCTCTACCACGAAATCTACCACTTCCTGGAAGGATTTTGCCGTAGCCGCTACCTGTAAGGCTGAAATCCGCAACTCTGACCTCAACCCCTTCACAAAACGACGAATCCGCTCTTGTGGACTGAAACAAAGTTGGGTGGCGTACCGGGATAATGCACGAAATTTAGCCTCATATGCAGTAACCGACATCCTACCTTGCGCTAGGCTCAAAAACTCATCCCTTTTCCTATCCCTCAAAGTACGGGGGATATACTTCTCCATAAAGAAGCTAGAGAATGATGCCCAAGTCATAGGTGGTGCCTCTGTTGGTTGACACTCAACATGTGACCGCCACCACATTTTGGCGTTCCCTTGAAGTTGGTAACTCACGAACTCAACACCAAACCGTTCTACTATACCCATCTTGTGTAGTAGCTCATGACAGTCAACCAGAAAATCGTAAGCATCCTCAGATTATGCACCCTTGAAGACTGGAGGTTTCAATTTCAAGAACATACTGAAAAGTTCATGCTGATCATTTGTCATTATAGGCCCAGTAGACGTGCCTATTTCCAATGAGGCATCCATGCGGGGAGCCATAGTAGCGGCATGTTGTACTTCTGAAACCGGAGGTGTTGGTGCAGAAAACACTGGAGGTGCCTGACCCTGATCAGACAACCCACTAAGATAAGCGAGAACCTGATTGATCATTTCTGGGGTAGGTTGGGGTGGCAATTCCTCATTCTGCACTTGTTCATTCTCCCCATCCTCCCCTTCTCTTACTACTTCCTCAGTCGGTGTAGGAGTCACCGCCCTAGTACCAGATGGGCTAGGTGCTTGTCCTCTTCCTCTAGAGGACGTCCTCCCACGACCTCTACCACGGCCTCTTGCCGTTGCTCTTCCTCGAGCCACAGCCCCAATGGCTGGATCAGTTATATCCTGCCTTGCTGGTGTTAGTGTTGGCGTAGTCGTTACTCTAGTTCTAACCATCTGCGAAAGAGAGTGAAGATGGTCAGATACCAATTTGTATCACCTAGATACCAATTGGATCCAAGTAATAGCACAAAAGAAAGAAAGAAGGAATGGAATTTTCCTAAAGTCTTATAGCCTCTCAAAGAAAAGTAAAGGCGTCCCCCTACCATTCTTTAAGACTCTACTAGACTTGTTCTTGTGTGATGAGACCAACGAACCTAATGCTCTGATACCAAGTTTGTCACGACCCAAATCGGATCGCGTCTGGCACCCACACTTATCCTTCTATGTGAGCGAACCAACCAATCTAAACCTTAACATTTCAATGTAATAACAACAGAAAGTAATGCGGAAGACTTAAACTCATTAATAAAAACCAATTCAATAACTTCTAAAATTCAACATCTATTATTATCCCCAAAATCTGGAAGTCATCACCACCAGAACATCTATGATCAAATTACTAAACTAAGAGTATTCTAAAAAGCTAAAATAACAAAAGCTAGTCTATTCCGGAACTTCAAGGCATCAAGACATGAGGAAGGAGATCCAGTCCAAGCTAGACGCATTAGCTCACCCTGAAGATCCGGTGTGACGAAGACTGGCTAGAATTGCGGTTGAGTTGAAGACGACGGCACGTTTGCTGCACTCCACAAATAAACAAGAAGAAAACATAAAAGTAGGGGGTCAGTACAACCACAAGTACTGAGTAGGTATCATCGGCCAACTCAAAATAGAAAGCAATATATCTCAGATAACATCATAAAATCAACTAATATTCTTAACATGTGATAGCAACAAGTACAAACATCATTTATAGCATCACCGAACATATTTGTGAGGACTCAAGCCTCCATACCATACTCGTTTGGGATACAAGTTCTTTAGATTGAGTATATTATCATCTTTCAAGATTCATTATCTTTATTTCTCTTGTGTCGGTACGTGACACTCTGATCCTCTACTACTATGTGTCGGAACGTGACACTCCGATCCCCTACTACTATGTGTCGGAACGTGACACTCCGATCCCCTAATTCAATGTGTCGGTACGTGACACTCCGATCCCCTACATCTACGTCTCGGTTCGTGACACCCGTCCCACTAATTCTATGTGTCGGTACGTGACACTCCGATACCCTACATCTACGTGTCAGTTCGTGACACCCGTCCCACTAATTCTATGTGTCGGTACGTGACACTCCGATCCCCTACATCTACGTGTCGGTTCGTGACACCCGTCCCACGAATTCTATGTGTCGGTACGTGACACTCCGATCCACTAATCTCATCTTATTAATTCATCAAGCCTTCTTTTATACCAAGGCGTCATCATCTCATCACTTTAGTTCATCAAGCCTTCTTTTATATCAAGGCATCATCATTAACAAGAGATTAGGTTTTTATCAAGATTTGGGATTCAATAGCTTCATCATGCTTGTTTCATCACAATCATATATATAAAAACACATCATGCATACACACAATTAAGCATAAAGAAGAGTATAATACTACCCAACACATATCATTCGCTATTAAGAGTTTACTACGAATAGTGTAAAAACCATAACCTACCTCCACCGAAGACTAGTGATCAAGCAAGAATTTCCCAAGCCTTGTGTTTTCCATTTCTCGTTCGCTTCTCCCTCTTTCTCTCGTTCGATCCTCTCTCCCTCTTGTTGTTCTTTTTCTTTTTCTTATTCAAACCCTCTTTCTTTTACCCTAATTATCATATAATTAAGTTTTAAAAGATGGCACTAATAATCCACTAATTAACTTAGGGTTACCTCTTTTATCCCTCAAGTAATTAGACTTATTAACATTAACCCATTACTTTATAATTAAAGCATGAAATAGTCCAAAACGCCCCTTAGATTATTTAATTAGAAATCCGACCCCGCCTTGGATTACGCAGCCCGTGACGGGCCGTCGTGCCTGCGACGGTCCGTCCTGCTGTCCGTCGCAAGGGTTAGAGACTCAATTTCCACAAAAGAGTTTGTGACGGTCCGTCACGCCTGTGACGGTCCGTCCTGCCATTTCGTCGTGACGTTCAGAGAGTCGATTTCAGTACCAAATTTTAAGAATTCTAAGTGTTTTGGAACGGGACCCCCTCGACGGTCCGTCGTGCCCATGACGGTCCGTCGTGGGGTCCGTCGACTCAGCCAATTTTCCAGAAATAAAATCTGCTGCTCGAAACGACTAAACAGGTCGTTACACTCTGCTCTGTGTGTTTGGAATATAAGGAAGTTACACCTACAGGAGACAAAAAAAAGTAAAAGTAGGAAAATGTTGACTAACCATCGTCAATAAACTTAAATTTAATCTAAAATCCACTTTCACCGGCAGTGGCGCCAAAATTTGATACGCTCAAATTTACTTCTCGAAAAAAAGTAAAAGTGATCGTATCAAGTAAATAATCCAACTAGTGAGGTTGGAATCATTCCCAAGAGGAAAATGGTTCTGACTTAACTTTATTTTATCATTACTTCTATTTAGTCAATTACATTCTGAAAACAAATAACAAAAAAGGAGTTTTAATTAATGAAAACAATTAGCTAAATTAAAGTAAAAAAGTGGCAGGTTAAAGTATTGGAGTTTTAATCAAGTCATGAGAGTAAATATGGCGTAAGTGTTCCCCAAAGGCTCCTAACTCGGTAATTCTAGGTATAACAATTCATTCCTAGTATCTTGCATGCAAAGTGATAAGTTAGGGTATGTTTAAATCCTTCGTCTGGCATCTAGATAATTTCACTCCTCAACTTGGTTCGGCTACGTTTGTTGCTTTACTACACCTTATCTTTACCTCATATTAAGCATCATATTTGATATTTGACTAAGTTGTTACCTCGTACCAACCGACATTAGCCTATTAGATAGTAAACAAGAAATGAATGTTGATAATTCTTTTCCTATTATCCACATCCTTTGTTCAGCAAGTAGCAAGAAGCCGAGTTCTAACGTTGGACATCCTTTAAAAAGACTTCTAAGCGAAAGAATAATAATTACATGAAAGACACTATTATAAAATTGTTATGTACCCATGGTTCCCACAACACTAGTTATAGAGTTTAGTTACCTATTCTAATAATCACACAATTCATATTGATAATATAATATTTCATGCAATTACATGGATCAGAATAAAAAAAATCCAGAAATTTACTTGAATAAATTACAAAATACAAATGATCGATTCCGCAAAAGAAATATCAAATTCAAAAATTGAAAGTTAAATACTAAGATAATAAAAGTGAAAAATATCCAAAGGTCTAACTCTAAAAACGTGGTTTTTTGAACTATTTAAAATACACAAAACCTAATAAAAGAACGAATTCTATTAAAGAAAAAATCTTCACAAAACGCGTCAGAGTCGATGACCCTTGTGACGGACCGTCGTGGCTACCGTCGCTCCATACTTAGCATAAATCGCCGTTATTTTCTTCATCAACTCTCTGTTACCCTCGACAGATAGGTATGACGGACCGTTGTGAGAATGACGCTCCATCGAGGGGTTTCGTTCCACAACACTTAGAATCCTCTAAACTTGGGTACTTGGACTACTCTCTGTTAGTATTGACGAATGTGCAAGATCGACCGTCATGGCTATGACGGTCGGTCGTGAGCTTCCGTAGTCCCACACTTGGTAGAACCCCAACTTCCTTCAGAAACCATTATATTTTCCCGACGTTTGACCCTTACGGACCGTCACAGTCACGACGGACCATCGTGGGGTCCGTAGGTGGTCACTTATGCAATTTCAGCTCAAAATCTCCGCGTTTTTCCTTTTGACAGATTCCTCAAATTAAATAGAAAACTACATAAAAAATCAATACAAAAAGGCTTTTAGACACACACTAAACATAAGGAAAATACATTGGAAGTACCGTGAAATCACGGTATATCGCCATACCTCAAGGATGATAACTCTTCACTTTGATGAAGAATTTACACTAAAAAACCCCACACCTAGCTGCTTCTTCAATTTGGACTTCAATGGAGTCTTTGGGATTATTCAATGAGTTTGGGTTTTTAATTTTGAAGAATGAAGTTTTTAAGGTGTTTACACTTTATATACTTAACTAAAATACCCAAAATTACCTTAATGAAACTCCAATTCACCCCTAAGTTGGCAGCAATTCTCCACGCAGGAGACAGCCTCTCGACGCTTGCCCTTGACAGGGCGTAACAGCCCTCCCTTGGTGGATACAGTATCTACAAAAGTTCCAAACTTCACCCTTAGTTAAGTCCCCCAAGACGAGACCCTTGATGGGGTATGATAAGGCCAACGGGCCGTTGACTGCTCTATCGCCAAGGTCTGCCTGAGACTGTTTTGGCTACAGGTTTGGGTCATTCCTCAAGGACCAGTTGATGGTCATTAGGGAAGATTTCCCTGTTCTTTCCAACCCAAATATGGTTGTATATAAGTTTAACAACCACTAACCTCAATTTAATCAGAAACGAACACATAAAACTAGATGAAACACGCGAAGACGTACAAGAATGACTCAAGGCATATATTTCGTACGTCTTGGACGTTCTAGGTCGTTTGACCTTCAAACTTCACAAAACTTGAAACACTATGTATACATTCTATATTAACTTAATTAAGAACCTTAAAATATCATGAACCATACAAAAACACATAGAACCACCTATGAGACATTTAGGTGACTTAGTCGTCGAATGTCTTAGTCGTCCCGTTACATTTGACTTCCTACACCCCTAATACTTTAGCTATTCTATACCATATATTAGACATATTTAGAACCATATAGCATCAATACAAACATGTTAAGATGTAGTTAAACTAATCTTTGGGGTCTTAGAACATTCTTCCTCTAATGAGAATACCTTCACTAAGCTAAGGCTAGTAATATTATTATTTCACCACTCACCAAACAAAAGCAAGTAATAACATGCTTATACATATCTTTATAAAGTTCTAAAAAGAGAACTAGGTACCTTGAACTGCATTTATCTATGGATTCAAAAGATGTGGATATCTCTTCTTCATATTCTCCTAAGCTTCCCAAGTCACTTCTTCAACAAATTTGTTCCTCTCAATGGCCTTGATTGAGGCAAATTCCTTTGTCCTCAACTTAGGAGCTTACCGATCATAATCTGAACTGGAACCTCTTCATAGGATATTTTGTCGTTTATATCAACGTTCTCTATTCAAACTATGAATGAAGGATCACCAAATTACTTCATTAACATAGAAATATGGAATACTATATGAAACTCTGCTAACTTTTGGGGTTGCTCCAAATCATAAGCCACATTGCCCACCCTCTTTGAGATTCTATAAGGCCTAATATGCCTAGGACAATGTTTCCCCTTATTGACAAATATCATAAGTCTCCCCTTATTAACAAATATCATAAGTCCCTTCATAGGTGAAACCTTAATATATAATCAATTATCTACCTAAAATTCTAATGGCCTTCTCCTAACGTCTACGTAGGACTTTTGGCGACTTTGTATTGTCTTCAACCTTTCTTGAATCTCTTTCACCTTATCCATAACCTAGTAACATACATCTAGTCCTATTAATACTGCTTCGCCAATTTTGAACCACCTAATAAGAGATATGCACCTTCTCCATAAAAAGCTTCGAATGGATCTATTTGGATGCTTGATGATAGATATTTTTGTTAGCGAACTCAATGAGAGGTATTTCATCATCCCAATGTCCCTTGATGATGATAAAATAATTCATCAACATATCTTCTAAGGTATGGATTGTACGCTAAGGCTTGTCCATCTTTCTTAAGATGAAAAGTCGTACTCAGATTCACTATTTGAACCCAAACATTTCTAGAAGGATTTCCAAAATTGTGCAACTCTATCTTAATAATACAGATAAAAAATCCATGAATTCTTACCAATTATTGAATGTAGAACTTAGCATAATCCTCGGCTGAATAGGTAGTCTTTACCGGCAGGAAACGAGCTGACTTTGTCATTCTATCAATGATCCCCGAAATAGAATAATGTTACCTTCAAGATATGGGTAAGTCTTTGATGAAGTCCATATTAATCATCTCCCACTTCCATTTGGGAAGTTCTATATTCTGAGCTAAACCTCCAGGCCTTTGGTGTTGTACTTTCACTTGCTGGAAATTTGAGAACTTCACAACAAACTCAACAATATCATTTTTTATGCCTTACCACAAATGTGCCTCTCTCAAGGCGCGGTACATCTTGGTGGAACCCGGATGAATGGATTATCTGGAGCTATGAGCCTCCTCCAAGATTGTCTTTTGGAGTTTATCCACCTTAGGTACACATAATCTTCCTTGGTACTTCAGCACACTATCTCCCACTATTTCAAAAGCCAATACTCTTTGGTTATGGAAACTTGCCTCCGAATCAATAAAAATAGGGTCTTGGTCTTGCTTCTCTTTAACCTCTGAACCTAAGGATGACTCGGCCTCATTGTTCACCACTATGCGTCCTATTATGGAATCAATAAGTCGGACTCCCGAACATGTAAGTATGTGCACATCTTTAGGTAACTTCCTTTTCTTTTCTTCCACAAGGGATGTACTTCCCATGGACAACCTACTTAAGATATCAGCAACAACATTAGCCTTACCTAGGTGGTAAAGAATACTCATTTCATAATCCTTGAGTAATTCCAACCACCTTATCTGTTTGAGGTTGATCTCTTTCTAGGTGAACACATATTTGAGACTCTTGTGATCAACGAATATTTCAACATGAACACCATACAAATACTGACGCTATATCTTCAAAGCAAACACTACTGCAACAAATTCTAAGTCATGAGTTGAATAATTCTTATCATGAACCTTTAATTGTGTATAGGCATAAGTTATGACCTTGCCATTCAGTACCAATACATAACCCAAGCCAACTCTTGATGCATAACTAATAAACACAAAGCCTTGAGTACACTTTGGTAAGGTCAAAATCGGAGCGATACTCAGTCTCTTTTTCAACTTCCAAAAGCTTTTCTCACAAACTTCAGACCATTAAAACATGATCGACTTCTGAGTTAGCTTGGTTTAAGGAGAATATATAGATGAGAATCAGTCAACAAATCTCTTATAATAGCCGTCCAAGACGAAGAAACTCCATATATAAGTCGGAGATGTGGGTTTAGGCCAACTTTGAACTGCTTCAATCGTGTGTAAATCAACTATAATCCCTTCACCAGAAAAAATATTGGATAAGAAGTCCACCTACTTAAGTAAAAACTCACACATGGAGAACTTGACATATAGATCTTTATCTCTCGAAGTCTGAAGAACAATCCTAAGGTGACTAGCATGATCTTCTTCATTCCTTGAATAAATAAGTATGTCATCAATGAAGACGATGAAAATCAAATCTAAATAAGGTTTGAATACTATCTTCATATGATCCATGAACATTGCAGGTGCATCTATCAAACCAAAGGACTTAACCAAAAATTCAAAATGTCCATTCATTGTTCTAACACTTTTCTTAGGAATATCACATTCCCTTACTTTCAACTGATTATAGCCTTATCTGAGGTCAATATTGGAAAATCAAGAAGCACCTTGAAGTTTATCAAAAAGATCATCTATCCTTTGAAAAACGATTTTATTCTTGATGGTCACCTTATTAAATTGGCAGTAGTCTATACGAATCCTAAGGGACCCATCCTTCTTCCAAACAAACAAGAACAGACCTCCCCAAGGTGAGACACATGGTCGAATGATGCCTTTATCTAATAGATCATTCAATTGCTCTCTTTGCTCTTTTAACTCTGCTGGTGCCATTATGTATGGTGGAATAGAGATAGGACGAGTATATGGGATGACATTTATGCCGAAGTCTATCTGTATTTTGGGTGGGACTATGAGTATATCATCAGGCTAGATTTCATAAAAACTTGTTGACTATAGGAACTAATTGAAGAGAAGGTACCTCAACACTTGAGTAATTAACTCAGACTATGTGATATATACACCCCTTAAAAATAACTTCCTCACCTTAATGTATGAAATAAAATGACCCTTTAGTGTTGCTGAACTACTATTTCACTCTATGACTAGCTCATTTGGAATTTGGAATTTGAAACTTGAGAACTCGAGTTCTAAAATCTAGTGATGCATAAAAGGCATGGATCAAGTCCATACCTAGTTAGACATCAAAATATATCATGTACAATTATACTAGATTAGCCATGGTTTTCTTGTGATTGATGGAAACAAGACAATCACAATAAATCCTTTCCTCTTGAACATGCTCCCAAAAGGTGTGAAAACACAGAAGGGTTCACAAATTGTTTTAGGAAGAATTTCAAACTGATTTGCAACATAAGGAGTTACTAATGATAAACTTGCTCCATTGTCTAATAAAAATTAAACATCAAAATTGAAGACTTATATAATACCCATGATAACATCTGGTTAGTTCTCTTGCTCTTGGCGGCTAGTGATTGCATAGATGCAGTTTTTCCCTCTGCCTGTACAAGAAAAGGCTCCTCTAGGTGCAGTCCCGTATGGTGGATCAACTGGTGAATATTGATATCTAATTCCTGGATTTCACAACCTTTTTTGTTCTTAGGGCACTCCCTTATGAACTGGCCCTCTTGAATACACTTGAAACAACGTCTATGGCCATCGTGACATTTACCCTATGGGTTCTACCACCTCTACCACTTGCATAAATTCCACTACCTCTGTGTGCTGTACTACCTTGGGACTGAGTATCCTTGAAGTGCTGTGAATTCTAGCCACTATACGCAACTCGATTTCTGGGAGTAGGTGCACTAGCATATGATGTTGCATGCCCCTTTGATTTCTAAAATTGTGTTCGACTTGAGCCACCTTTTTGTTGGTCAGACTCAGTCCAATCTTTGATATCTTATTTTGGTACTCTTCTCTGTCCTTCAGCTTCTCCTCTTAATCTTTTTGCACATATAACATAAGCCTGGAAATGTCCATGTCACCAATCAAAATTGCAGCCCTACCTTCTTTGCTTGAAGCTTGATCCAAATTGGCAACAAAGAAGTTCATTTTGCTCTTCATATCTTTCACCATCTCCAGGGTATAATGAGACAGGTGGGTGAACATCAACACATACTCATGAACTCTAATGGAGTCCTATTTCAAAGTAAGGTACCCCGTACCCTTGATTCCTTTTATTCTCGAGGAAAGAACATCGCCAAGAGCTCCATACCCTTGCTTCCTTTGATGTGGTGCACCCTAAGCTATACAATACTTCTATTAATCAAACAAGGTTCTAGACACACTCTTTAGTCGATTTGCAGCCAACTCGATCCTCTCAGTATCCACCACATGCATTACCTCAAACACTTTCTTCAATTCTTTTAAAAAGTTTTTAGGACCCTCAGTAATTCTTGATCCAGTTAAACTGTGAGTTTTCATTCTAAGAAACTCGCGAATCCTTGATGTGTAAGCCCCTTCTTGTCGAGCTCATCTCTGTTGCACGACCTAGTTGGTTACAACTTGACTTATCATCCTGATAGCTTCCCGGAATTGAGGATTTGTAACCTTTCCTTGGGGTATAACAACCGGTGCACTGTGTGGAGGCATGATTATTAGAAATATGTGTAAGCATGAATTAGAGAGACTTTTAGAGATAAACTCTCTGCATAAAAATAATATGAAAGAAGGTTAACTTTCCTAAGTGTTGTAGCCTCTTAATCATAGATGTGACGCACTTCACACCGATGACTAAGAATCTACAGACACAACTTCATAGACTCCATAGGAATTTTGAACTCTATTCTCTAATACAAAGTTTGTCACACCCGGAGCCTACACCCTGGACGTGGCCAAAACTCGAAGACCACTGTTGCCTCCAAGAATATGACAGAAGGTAAACATTCCTAAATGTTGTATCCTCTTAAACATAGATGTGATGCTGTTTCACACCGAGACTAAGAATCTATATACAGAACTTCATAGACTCTCTAGGAATTTTTAGCTCTATACTCGTATACCAAGTTTGTTACACCCGGAGACTACACCCTGGACGTTACCGGCACACGAAGACCACTGTTTCTCCCAAGTGAATCCTTGGTCGTGCTTAATTAACTCATCGAAATACTGACTAATCTCAGATAAAGAATTGAAAACATTCTCATCAAATAAGTTGGATAACTATCTTTGCCAGAAATGTCATTCAAATCTCAACCTTTGAACATATGAAATATAAAGTAAAGGAGACTCAAAAACTAGACTATTACATCATGCATGAATTCTTTAAACTAAGTGAGATTGATGTCGGGACAAACCCCAAAACATCCTAATAACTAATCTAAAAAAAGAAAATAAAAGGATGTCCTCCATAATTTAAAGAGGCTCACCTTATGATTGCAGAGTGTTCAGCTTGATCAATGATGTGATGCGTGCTTATCCTACTTACTTACATCTACATAATAAAATGATGCAGGTCAACTGGCATTAGTACATTGAATGTACGAGTATGCGATTTGGTAATCTAAGCACAACTATGAAACTTCAAATGGAGTAAAGATGATCATACCTTAGCTCTGCTCTACTCATAAGATAAAAAATCAATATAAAGTAATAAGGACATATGCAATATATATATATGTGTGTGTGTGTGTGTGTGTGTAAAACTGATAAAATAGTGTAACTCTTAGTTCATTAAAGATATAAAATTAATAAACTCAAATTTAATTATATATTAAAGTAATATAGTTTTTATGGGAGATTCTCTAACCGACAACCACCACGTTGAGAGTGAGTGATGATACAACATAATACCTCACATTGCCCAAGGACCATCCCATACCTTGTCATATGTGTAAGACTTTACTCAACTTAGTGGATCCACTAGCTCTCCTTACATGATCAACTAAAAAGAATGACCCGTCAATTCCCATGATGACTACGTGGTTTACATGTAGATTTCAGTTAATATGAACTCTCATTGCCAAATCGGTTCTTAATACTAATCCAAAAATATACTTTAACTCATATGTTTTTTTTAAAACTTCCTTCCTTTGGGTTGAGATAATATACTAAACATCTTCGTTTTAAAAAGCTCCTTTTGGAATGAATATTCCCCTTTCTGTTCAAAACTCTTTAGGAACTCTTACTTTCCTTTTAACTTAAATGTAAAACATTTGTAAACCTTCAGGGAATACTTAGTTCCCTTATATCCTTTGAGAAATGAACTCAACTCTTGGTCTTTACAAAACATTAAACTTAAATCATAGGGAATACTTGTTTCCCTTATAACTTTAGAGAATTTAACTTAAGTCTTTTGTCTTTGCTTGACTTGTAATTTCAGCCTTAAATAAAAGTTATCGCTGTTGCGGAAGACATTGAAAACATTAAGAGCTAACTTTTACTTGCTTTTTAACTTTTAAACTTTACTATTAAATTCTTTAACTTTGATCTTAGCTTACCTTGAATTGAATTATGGATTTAAGGATCATGATATCATGTTTACGGGCGATTTCATGATTTCAGATGTACTTTAGAGTGTTGGAATCAACTGAGAATGAAAGGTATATTTCTTAGGAAATAGTACAAAAAGATAGGGAAGGAACGGGGTATCCAAGGGGTCTTTGTGCTATGAGAGGCATAGGGAGCCAGGGCCTGTCGGAGAAACCCTAGTTTGGGGCTCTATAGAGGCTTGTTGTGCCAGCATTTGTCAGACACAAGCTTCCGTGAACTCCCATGGATTCTACCGCTAAACTTTTCTTATGATTTTTTCATCTCTAAACCTCCTAAACTCCCATGTATTCCACCACAAACACTTAGGATCCCTAAATAACCCATTACCCAATATTTTAGGCCAGGAACCCATCCGGAAACATGAATGAAAACTACTAAAGATCAACTATAATTCAACCTACAAAAACTTCATAACTTTTCATCAAGAACTTCAATAATTGCATTAACATATCTCAAATTTGATGAATTGAATTAATTTGGAGTGTGGTTAAAAGTACCAAACTCCGAATGATCTTACATACCTTTGTAGGGATCACCCTCGATGAAATCAACGCAAAGATTTTGGCGTTCTTGGATGATTCTTGTCTTCCTCTTATTTTCTCTTTTTCTCCAAAGACCTAAGCGTTTTTATTTTGTGAAACTGATTTAGGACTTGTATTTACCCCTAATATAACCTTAAAATTAATTAGGAAATACTAGGTTGGAAAGACAACTTTGCCCTTACTAAAATCTGGATTGGTCTTTCCTCAGTCCATCATCACAACTTTTGAATGTCATATCTCCCTTATACGACCTCAAAATTTTGCAAACTTAGTATCGTTGAAAATATCTTCCCAAGAGAGTTTTATCCATATAAAGAAACCATCCAAACACTTCCAGAGCTTATAGCTATGGAAGTTTGAAAATGACCAAAACTCACATTTGAAAGCTTGAAATTAACCAGATTTCCTTACTTTTTCTCAAAATTGAACATTCTTATTTTCTTAGCTTAACCATAGTTAATTCAAGTTACCACATGTTACAATCAAGAAAAGATACCCTAATATTTGTTTCCACATAGCTAGTGCTAGTCCAAGGTGTTTTCACATAGCTAGTGGTAGTCCGAGATATTAACTCTTCCTGAAGTACCCTTTCCATTGAATTTCTCCATTAATGTTTTGAATTCATGATTTTCATGTGTATTTTGAAATACATTGATTGTTTAACATTACCTACATTTTTCATGCTTAGTTCAGCCATCTTTCCAGGACAAATAATACTCAGGGGGAGATATTGTTACACTACAAGAATTTCTAACCTAGGATCCGAACTATTCTTTAATTTCATGTAAATTTTGTGTGAGTGATTATGAAATTCTTCAGTTTAAATTTCAATTATTTAATGTTGAAATTATTTAGGATATTAATTAAGGTCGCAAGTACCTCCTAGCACAAAATTGAGTTGAAAGCTTCCTTACCAATTACGTTTTTACATGGGATTCTACTTAGGGTAACTTCAAATGATCATATTTCCTATCTTATAATTAGTTAGGTGTCCCATGGACTATCAAATAGAAGGTATTTCATTCATTTTTCCAATGCCAGTAAGTTTTCCTAATTTAGATATTGGAGTAAAGAGTTATGAGATTTTACTAAACACTGTCTTATTAGAAAAGAGTTGACGGTAGCCCTGACGCGCGGTTACCTACATGACGGTCCATCATTTTGCCGTCAAATTTGAAGAAATTTTTGTGTCTCAATGTTTTTTGATGATGACACATGATGGGCAGTCATTCTGGTTACGATCCCTCACGACCTCTATCAAGCGCATCTAGGTTTTGCTTTTTTTATTAATTAAGGTTATTTCAGACTGTTCCCATCCATTCTAATCCGATGTCTGAACTTTTACACCTAGTTAACTGTTAAACCCTTTTAACATTCTTTAACACTTCAAATCATTAGAGTAAGGTTCCAAGAGTATAAAATCTAGGGTTTTGAGTGTTCTTCAAGTTTCCATTATTTTTTCCAAGAACTTTTTTCTATCCAGGTATGTATATGTATCACATTGTTTTACTAGTTCGTCCTAACATCCTACATCTAATTTCAAACTTGTCAAAAAGTAATCTAGGTTTATCTCTTTGATTTTACGTATTATTGAGATTTGTAGCATAGTTGACTTCTAATTTATATTCCCAATAGGTAAGTTGTTGTATGTCATGCATTGATATTTCTTTCGCGATCGGAATTCAGATCCCAGACAAGAGCACCATTATTGACCTCTCACATGTCGCATACAAGCCTACAAAAGTCATCCTTACATCATCAAGGTTAATTGTAGCGGAAAAATTGAAACTTTTAGTTTCTTGAAGTATACATAGACTTCATAGCAGGGTATGTTATACTCATATAAGATTTATCTACATCAGTTAATAATCGTTCACAACAACCATCTAATACCAAGATACTCAACTGAATGAAATAGTCATGTCTGCATAAAATATAAAGTTGCAAGAATGTCACCAATACAATGTCTGAAAATAATTGAGAAAGAAACGCTAGTGAAACATACACCACTAGCTCATGCCTACATCAAAGCTAGAATATAACAGGCAATCGTCCTCGAAAGCATGAGATCCTACCAATTCCGTGTGAATTATCAATGTCCGTATAGCTTCAACATCGTCTCATAAACTCTAGCATCCACTTGTGCTTGCACCTAAAATTAAAGTGTTGTATGGGATTAGTGCTCAGTTGTACTAAGTATGGGTATATGCAAGCACACACCATGTACATGCATGATTAACAAGAGCGCTCTCCTAACGATATGATTTATGGAAAGTCAAGTCAGTGGACTTGCCAAATTGGATTAGGAAAGTCATGCTATGAGAGTAACATGCATCATCATACATATCATTTGCACACAACATATAACATATTGCATATAGCACATAATATATTAAAAATAACTTATAACATATTTCATATCATTTGTTCATATACCATGAGACCTTGGAGTAATGGACTTGACATTACGAATTCCCAAAATGAGGGCTCAACATATGGGACCTCAACTAGGGATCCTTCTTTAGCCAACACAGAGTCTGCTTTATTTATTCATACGTACTCCATTTCATTTCATTCATAGATTAGTGTAAACACCAGCTATACCTAGGATGTAGTTTAAGACTCTCATTGGGTTCACTGTGCAATGAATAAAAATGACCTAGTGTCATTACATAATTCTACTTCACCTCTTGGTTATCCTACCCAAACACCTTTGGTATCATTTATTTCATATCTTTCATACTTTGAGTAACTTCAACTTTAACCGACATATATCATGTGAGCATCATGAAATCTGGTATTCTCCCCACACCTAAAAGAGGTATAGTCACTGGCTAGGGTGAAACCAAGAACATACCTACCTCGCTTAGATGGATACTACTGGCTAGTTACTATGTTGGCAACATAGTTCAAAGACTAGGAGATTTAGGGATACCCATAATCGTCTGTACGGACACTCTCATCTCATGAGAATTACACAAACCTCTACCTTTCCAAAAGAAGGAATCGCAACGCATAGCTAGTCTATAGATGCTCAGTATAAAGTTCCATTACATTCATGTCATACATCGTAGAAGTTGGATTCTTGCATGAGGGAATCTTACATGTAGAGTGTGATTGAGACTTGTCTCTTAATATTCAACACTCTCTTAGGTTCGTACTTTTGGTGACCTTATATAGGCGTAGGTACAACTTGTCTCACTTGAACTAGCCTCATATTATGGTGCCACCCAGCTCTTACTTAACATATTTTCGTTTCATCTTTACTCACCTTTCATTATTTTTTCATCATATAATAAACATATGATTTCTTGGAGTTTACATTTAGGGACATTGATTCTAGGTGTAGATACAACTTGTCTAACTTGTATTAGCCAATCCTTATGTCTCCACTCTTTCTTTTCTTATTCATCGTTTAGTATAAATATAATCTCTTAGAAATTTCAATTAGTGACATTGATTCTTAAGCGTAGATGTAGCTTGTCTCACTTGCACTAGCCTTTAGTTATGTATTCACCTTTTTATTCACATATTAACTATGAACTCATTCTTGACACATTTTTTTGGAGTATGGTTGAGATTTGACTATACATCATTCTACACTCCCATTACGTGAATGTTAATTTCATCATATGCCAATGTACTTGGCCTTTTATTATGTTTCACACTTTTACTAAACTCTCCTAGCTTCACATGATTTCATCACATACATCTAAGGTTCACTTACTTTTAAACTTACGCTGTACTTATGGATCCATATGTACAAGCCATGAGGCTTCATTCATAATTTGTCTAAGTGACTCATACTTACCCAAGATTATGTCGTACAAGACTTTTGCATCTAGTAAGTATGCTAAGGTCTCGAGTTCGATTCCTATGGTCAGCATTCATTAATTATTTATTCACGTACGACTTATGAATCAATACGGAATAGGTCAAGGGAACCCTATTTTGAATAACTTGAGTTACAGTTAATCTTATATTAAACTTTGATAATTGTATTTTTCAGATTTGGGGGACCCTAGGTCGATCCCCATCACCCCCATATATTTTTCTTTCTTTTCCCTCCTTTCTTTTTAGTTTATGGTCTAGAGTATGTGGGATCGATCCCCCACGACATCATTTTATTTCTCTTAAATTTCCTCTTAACTCTCTCACCTATCCAAGAGGTTGTGGGTTCAATCCCCACTCACCTCATTTTATATTCTTTCATTTTTCTCCTAACTCTCATTTATACAAGAGGTTGTGGGTCAATCCCCACTCACCTCATTTTAATTTCGTTCATTTTCCCCCTAACTATCTCATATATCCAAGAGGTTGTGGGTTCAATTTCTACTAACCTCACTTCTTTTATGTTATTTTTTTATTTTGCATCTTTAATATAGTGAGGTCCCGGGTTCAATCCCCAATGACCTCACATGTTTTAATTCATTTTTAAAATATCTAGAATTCCCAAGATTTGGCCGAAACCACATTTCTAGCAAGCTGGAAATTTAATCACATTTTTGAAGCCTATTTTCTCACCGTTTTTCACGTCAAACTTAAGACATTTCAAGTAGTTTTTTGGGAGATCTTTAGGTGCGTTTTAAAGGTTACTTTCAATAAAGAATTATCACCCAGTTCAGAAACATTATACTCATAAGAAAATCATTCTTTTACCATTTCATACACGTAAATTATAACATTTTAACATGTAAATTTCAGGCTTCAGACAGTTGCTAACTAACGTTACACACATGCACAAACAAGTTAACGTAATTCACATTTTCGGAACACATATTTCATTTCTAAAAAAAATTATAAATACATATTAAAATACGTAATCACAAGCAGCACTAAAAAACATCCAGCAGAAGTCATACTAATGCATACTCTAAATCTTTTAAAGGATCTAATGACAGGGGCATTGAACGGGGTACAATCTTAGTTTTTGACTGGAATTAAGCTAAACTTAGGGGTCTCTAGTAAAAAGGACCAAGAGAGAAGAAAACACATACCTTTATATCGTTCAACACTTATTTCAATGCTGCAAGTTTCCCACGAAACCAAGCCTCACCACCGATACTTCAAGTACAACCCGTCCAGGAACCCCTTTTTGTTTTCATTTTTCGAATGTCTTTGCTTTCGAGTTTTAGCGTTCAAGTTCTTGATGAACTTTTTTCTTTGTTCTATTCTTTTTCTTTTGTTGAAGACTGATCGTGCAAGTGAGGGTGCGAGTAGATAGAGGGACGTTAGAATGAGGGGATTAGGATTAGGAGAGTTAGGTGGAGACTAAGTCAAACTAGGACTCCTCATTATTTATTAATTTTATTATAAATCTGATTTTCCTTTACATAAATCAGAAAATTAAATACTAAATAATTCAACTAATTCAGTGAATACCAATTAATTCATTTAATTTGTTGCTTCCCTCCATGTTCGAACCTGGTAAAGCTTAAATTGTCAGAAGGGTCAAATTCGGTCAACTCCTACCCGACTTTCCCCTTAATCATATCAATTAATTAATTAATTAATTAATAATTAGGGTAATAACAATACTACCCTTAGCCTGGAAAATACCATTTTACCCATAGAACCTCCAAACTTAAGATTACCCTTTTCAAGTCCGGTTAAGACTCATCCGGGTGAATCTTCATTTTCGGGTGCCCTACATGGCTGGACCCAACCTTGCCTAGCTCAAATAACATACGAAGTTAGTTGTCTTGGCTGTTTCATAGGTTCAAAGTTTTGGTTATATGCGCATCAATCCGTGTGAACCTGGCCTAATATTAGACATTCTAGATACATTAGGCATTACTTAACATAGCCATTTTAGGGTTGTTACATTATCCCCCCCCCCCCCCATAGGAACATTCATCCGCGAAAGACACTTATAATTATCTAGCACAATGCCAGTCATCTATAGAACATATGCATACCTTACCTAGTATCATAAAAGCAAACAACATAAATAAACACATAAGTCACATAAATCAGCAACAAACATGATGACTCCAACATATTAAATTCATACTAGTACATAAAACCATATACATGAAAAACTAATTTAGGGTATGCACCCGAGACATTACCAGATATGTCTTCCCTTATACCCCAAGACATTATTACGAAGAATCCTTGCCTCCTTGAAGCCTCTTCACAAGGACCATTTGGTTGAACTTTCTCCTTCACTTTTTCTAAATCTATCATATACGGACAATCCCTCATCATGTGACCCAGTTTTCCACAACTGTAACAAGGGTTAGATCCCATCATAGACTCTCCTCCATGTAGTTTGCCACATTTCCTACAAGGTGGCCTCTCCTGAGCTATATCGACTCCATTGTTTCTCTTAACTCTGGTCTCATAATCTCTATCATAGGGACCCTTGGATAAACTTGACTCCCCTTGGTTGGAGAGTTCCTTCTTAAACCTGGGTTTATTCCTGATTTTAGTACTACTCTTTTTTGAAAAATTCTCCTTAGATTGCCTTGACATTTTCCCTACCCTATTGTGCTTCCTCTTCCTACTTTCCTCCACTTTCTAGACATGGACCATAAGACTGGAAAGGTCCGTGTTGTCATTCAACATAGCTGCCTGACACTTTTCCTCCAAATCTTTTGAGATCCCTGTATGGAACCTGCTCATCTCGTCCCTACTATTCGACACAACGGAAGTTACATACATGGACAACTTCAGAAATTTATGGGAATACTCCCTGACAGTCATTGAGCCCTTCATAAGTTTAATGAACTCCTCAACCTTAGCATCTTTCATCTCCCTGGTGAAGAATCTGCCTAGGAAGGCTGTCTCGTACAACTCCCATGTGATCAGACCTCCATCCAAAGCTCGGCTATCCTGCCTCCTCTTGCACCATGACTGTACAACATCCTTGAGCTGGTAGGAAGGAGCTCAACCTTCCTATTACATGTGGCCTTGATGGTCACCAAAATTTTCTACACCTCATCAATATACTCCTGTGGATCCTCTGAAGTCTTGGACCCTGTCAAAATCTGAGGATTCATCCTCGTGAAGTCCCGCAGTCTGTTTGCCATGCTACGTGCTGGTGTGTTCTCCCGCTGAACCTTCTGTATGTTGGCTTGGGACGTCATAGCCTGGGCCTTCATAGTGATAGCTTTAACAATCTTTTCCAAAGCGGTCGCACATCTGCATCACTCAACCCAGCTGGGTTCACTGGAATGACTACTCTTACAATTGCAGCCTGGGGTGGAACTTGGATTGACCTAGCAGCTGCTTCTCCTCTCCCTCGAGTAGCATTCCTTCTTGTGATCGTTTTATAAAAAATAAAAGAATTGATGTCAGATGAACTCATAACACCAAGAAATCAGTCATTAGGGAAGGCACAATAAGATTAGAAGAAGGGAATTTTCCTACGCACCATGTAGTGTCTAATTATGGATAGTGGTGCACTTCACGTCCATGAGATAGAAACTACTCAATGTGGTTTATGTGAACTTAATAATACTAGGAGTTTAACCTAATGCTCTGATACAAACTTTGTCACGACTGGAATCTTGACCCCAGACAAGACCGGCTTCGTTGGCCTCTTTGAGATCGCAGACAAGACTATATAAGTCATTCTTACATCATCAAGGTTAATTATAGCAGCAAATTTTAAATTTTTAGTTACTTGAACTATACATAGAATTCATAGTACGATACATTACACTCATAGAGGATTTATCTACATCAGTTCATAATCGTTCACAAAAACCATCTAATACCAAGATATTCAACAGAATGAAATAGTCATATATGCATAAAATATAAAGTTGCAAGAATGGCACCAATACAATGCCTGAAAATAATTGAGAAAGAAACTCTAGTGGAACATACCTCACTAGATCAAGACTACATCTAATCAAGAATAAAACGGGAAAGAATACTCCAAAGCATGAGGGCCTATCAAGTCCCTATGAATGCTCCACGTCCGTAGATCTTTAGCGTTGTCTCTAAACTCTAGCGTCCACTTGTGCCTACACCTAAAAGTAAAGAGTTTTATGGGATTAGTACACACTTGTACTTAGTATGGGTATATGTAAGCACACACCAATAACATGCATGATTAAGAAGATCTCTCTCCTAACGATATGAGTTATGGAAAATCAAGTCAGTGGACTTGTCAAAACGGTTTAGGAAAGTCATGCTATGACAGTAACATGCATAATCATACATATCATTTTGCACACATCACATATCGTATTTCATATGGCACATAACATATTGCACATGGCATATAACATATTTCATATCATTTGTTTATATTCCATGAGACCTTGGAAACATGGACATGACATTAGGACTTCCCAAAATAAGGGCTCAACATATGGGACCTCAAGTAAGGAGCCTTTTTTAGAAAAACGGAGTCTGCTTCATTCATTCATACTTACATTTCAATTCATTCATAGGCTAGTCTAAACACTAGATATACCTAGGATGTAGTTTAAGACTCTCATTGAGTTCACTGTGCAATGACTAAAAATTACCTAGTGTCATTACATAAGTCTAGTTCACCTCTTGATTATCCTACCCAAATACCTTTGGTGTCGTTCATTACATTATCTTTCATACTTTGGGGAACTTCAACTTTAACCGACATAGATCATGTGAGCATCATGAAATCTGGTGTTCTCCCCACACCAAAAAGAGGTGGAGTCACTGAAGCTACAGAAGGTCTCTGGAGTTCTATTCCTTTTTTTTTTATATTGAATTTTTTAATATTTTATTCATTCCATATACTTTAAAATGATGGAAATCTTAAGGAAGATGGTTCTCAAACTTAAGAAAACTTTTGTTATTTTAATCACATTAAGGTATTGTAAACCTTATTTTTTAATTCAATTTTGCACTTATTAAACATAAAATAAGTTAATATTTTCATGTTATCCTCTTTTATTAGTCAAAAGAACTTTGTTCCATTTCATTAAGAAATTTTGGTATTACATATAGGCATGCAAAATAGATCCAATTTAACAGAAACCTATCATGGAGGTACCTTCAGAAGTTCTTAGGGATAAGAAGAATGGTGAAGTGTTGTTATACAAAACATCTCACCCCCTTTCAAGACCAATTATATATCAATCAAATCACAAAAAAATCAATTATATTGATTTGTTATCATCGAATAACGAGCAAGTAACATCTAGTAGTTTTTAAAATACAGTAGTTGCTGAAAAAGTATAATTAAATTTTCGTGATAAGTATTGATTTCAAGAAAATCATCAACCATTGGAGGAAAAAGTGTCTTTTCTCAATAGTCGAAATCAAGACCAGTCCATGAGGTTGGGAGAAGTGACAATTACAACCGCCACACATGCAATCCTTGAAGATAAAAGGAGTTATAGTCAAGATGTCTACAAGTTATCTTCAATAGAACATATGCCCAATAAGTTTGAAGAAGAAAATATATTTTTATTTCATTGGGCTAGCTAAGATATTGAAATAATGAATGTAGTTTTGAATCTCTTATATATAGTAAGATTTTGATTGTTTGGACTTTACGTGATTGTTGTTATTGTATGGACAGAAAATTTTTTAAGCGAAACATAATGATTATAAGGTTGAACCTAATAAATCTAATTTCATATAATATTTTTTATTATTACTAATTGATTTTATTTTATTTTTTTATCAATGCACGACACTACATAACGACGAATTTGAACATAATTTTTACATTCTATTATAATACAACGCAACATTCATATTAATTCAATATATACATACGTATATATATATGTGTGTGTGTGTGTGTGTAGTATAGCTTTAAAACATGAACTCCTAGCTTAAATGTCAAATTACTATGTAATCCCTTACCTAGGTTGTGACTTCTTCAATGAATTGTGACTTATCCGATAAACAATTAAATTTTTTTAAGGTTTGAAATTTTTTTATTAGTTTTGACTTTTTGAACGTGTAGTGACTTTTTCATGAAGTTGTGAATATTTAGTAGGATTGTGACTTCTCTTAAAGGTCACTTTTTTGATGAGTTGTGACTTTTTCAATAAAAATATAAATTCTCTTAGTTATTACTAAATGTTAAAACTTTTATTCACACTCTTTAACATTATTTATTTATTTATAACATTATGAATTCTCAAAGTTATTACGTTAATTATTTCTATCCTTTATCTTTTTTTTTATATCAACTTTTGTACGGTAAAATTTCATATTATTACACCACCCTAATATATATGATAACACGATGTTGTCAATTTTTGTGGGTTGAATCATTTTAGATTTAATAATTAAAAATAGTTTACAAGTATATGAACTACATCTTTACATGTGTGAGATAAACAAGTCTTTAAAAGGGCCTAAAATACCCTTAATTATCAGAAATTGTACAAAATTACCCTCCATCCACCTATTGGCTCCAAAATACCCTTCTCAACCTCCTATTGGCTCTAAAATACCATTCACATCCACCTTTGGGCTCAAAATTAACCACTTATTTAACGATTTTAAATTTAAACTATTTAAATATTTTTTAATACATTGTGCTTGACTATTTGATATAATTTAACTTATTAATATAATTTGTTAACCATTCTACAACCCAACCATTATTAATTTGATCATACCCAATTATTAAATTCACCCCGTTATTAATATACAGTAGGAAAATTACTATCAATGAATGTTTCTAAAAATTTAAGGCGAAAATGTCTATAAAAATATATTATCATACATTCAAGTCGTCAATAAACACATAATATAATTCAAATGTCCAAATAAAAATTACCGATAAATATAGAAGTCTACTATGTTCATCTTAATTATTCTCTCGCCTCAATTATGTGATGTTACTTAATAGTAATTTTTTAAAAAAATTAATATATTAAAGTTTAAATATTTAAAACAAATAATAAATATTTATAAAATTATATTTTAAAAAGTGCATGAATTAATTCGAGAGGTGATACTTCTTTACCTTTAATCATAAATTTTGAATTCAAGCTTCAAATATAATCCTATTGGAAGTTTCCTCCTAAATGAGCGGCTCAACCTAAATTTAATTGGGGATTCAATTCGGATTCAAATAATTTTGAATGCCATTTTCAGGAATCGGTAATCGTCATACTTTAGTAATGTTTAAGGCGATTTTGATATTAGAAATGATATATTAATTGGGTGGAGCTTGATTAGTAATGGGTGGGTAATGTGTTGATTTATTTATGATATTAATAAATTAAATTATATCCAATAATTGAGCATCAAATATTTTTAAAAATATTTAAATAGTTTAAATTTGAAACCGTTAAATAAATGGTCAATATTGAAACTAAAGGTGGGTGATAAGGGTATTTTTTGAGCCAATAGGTGGGTGGAAAGGGTAATTTGGAGCCAATAGGTGGATGGAGGGTAGTTTTGTACCATTTCCAATACTTCGAGGGTATTTTAGACCCTTTTCCGTATATACAATTTCACACCTAGAATATATTCTTTAATTTTAACTTTTAGTTATTTCGGTAAAAAAACAATTTCTCCATTAAATAAGACTAATAAAATAAATATCTTTAATTTATGTTTAAAGTCAATCGAGATGTCAAATATGAGAGCCAACAACAAGAATGTCATCTTTTATGTTATAACCTAAAAAATAAAAATTAATATACAAAATTAGTTCTATAAAATTCAATTTCGTTGTTCTCTTCACATGTTCATTTGACATCTAAACAATTTAGCGCTGAATACACTTGCAAAAGTCATTTGGTTATATGACAAGAAAAATACACAACAAATATAATCTATAAGGTAATATTACTGAGATACAATTACATGATTGAACTTCATCAAATTAAAATAAATATATGCATTATTGCATTTAACTTATAGAATTTTAGTTGACCAATTTCATAGAATCGCGTGAATACGAGATATATATGACAATCAACATTGAACATTCACAAAAAATTGTAATATTATTTTGTCCACAGCTTATATTAAAATCTTAACATAAATATGCAAATACTAATTATTATAACATATATTTTCTGAATTTGTAATCACGGGCAACACACGTGTCAAAAAAATCATTATATATATGATGTATTAGAGGGTAATTAAACATGATTGTTATAAAAATATATAATTATAGTAGAAGAAATTATTATGAAAATGTTTAAATATAATTTAAATTTTTGAGAAATTCGTGAGTAGATGAGGTAATTGTTGTGATTCCTATTTGTGGTAATGATGACAATGGAGTAAGAAAAATATGGAAAGATAATAATTAACATGCTCCAAATTTACCACAACTGAAATCAAGACTAATTTGTTAAATTAAAATAGTGTTGGTGCTTAGACATAAATATAAATAAATTTATTAGGTTTCTTGTAATTAACACAAATTCTAGTTGTACATATAGGAAAAAAAGGATCTAGTTTAATCGACAAAACTATCATGGATTATGTCACAATAAAAAACTGGACATGATGACACATGTCTTTTCCCACCAAGATAAGTCAACCACAACCCTACGAAAATGAAAGAAAACCAGAATAACAACAAAAGCGAGAATAAGATAAAGAAAAAAACTTATTCTTCTATTAAAAACAAAAAATGTTGTTGTCACGCGTACAAGCCACAAAATACATAATTATGGAATAAAATTAAAAAAGATAGAGAAAATGAATGCATAATTATATTTTTTAGTTGGTATTTTATTGTTTTCTATTCTTTCTTTTAGAGGGTAAGTACTACATATTATATTTTGGTTCAAAGGTTGTACTATTACATATTTCTACAAAGATAACTATCATCAACAGTAGCAATTGTGAATGAAAACTTTACTAATCTGTATAATTCACCTCGTATTCTTATGGCATCAATTGAGACAGTTTTCGGCGCTTTAGGAGTTGTAAATTTGTAAACTCAAATATTTCAACCTCAAATATTTCCATTATAATTGCGGACCCTCATCATATTCTTCACGTCTTTTCAACCTGTCTATAAGTTCTATCCTTTAAAATTATTGCAGAATTTTTCATGGATACAAACATATATGATAATGAATTGGTAACCCATTGCTCTGAAATCTAACGCTGGTTTAGACAAAAGAGAATACGACTTCCCAACAATATCAGAACTCGCTGGAATGATATACACCTACACAGTATTGTGATGAATGGGGTTGAATCTACATTAGTTTCAGCAGTGAAGGAGAAGCAATACAAAGACCATATCTTACTTGAACTAAAGGAAAATGTGCATAATTGGAAGATAATGTATTTTGAACAAGGAAAGGATGGTTTATTGAAATACAAAGGTAAATTGTGTGTTCCAAAGGTTGATAATCTCCAATAGAGAATCATGGAAGAAGTTGAGAGTTACTGATACTTGAGTTATCTGGGTTCCACAAATATTTACCATAATTCGAGAGAAGTCTATTTGTTGAATATCATGGAGAGGTGTATTGAGGATTTTGTTACTAAGTGCAAAATTTTCAAATGAGTCAACGTGGAACACGAAAGGCCATGTGGTGTGGATTAAAACATAGCTCTTTTAGAATGGATGTGGGAGATAATTAATAAGTACATAACTACTTCTCACTATGATCTTGCAGGCAACATGATTGGATATTGTTGAATGTAGATAGTATGACTAAATCAGCCTATTTCTTTTCGGTAAAGACTTCTAATTCAATATATGAATCTGTTGGTTTGTAAATTCATGTGATACTTTGTATTCATGGAGTTTCCATATCCATCATCTTTCGATAGAGGTGCTAAGTTACCACTCAATTTCGAAAGTATTTTTAGAAAGTTTGGGTTCAAATGTTAACCATAATAAAACTTTTCATCCTTATTTGAGCAATATTAAGACCTAAGAGGATATATTTAGAGCATTTGTGTAGCACTTGAAAAGGAATTTGGATGACCACTTGACTCTTATTGAGTTAACACACAATAACAACTATTACTCCAGTATTTAAAGGGCTCCTTACGAGTCTCTTTATGGATGAAGGTTTAGATCTCCTATTGGCTGGTTTAAGGTTGAAAAATCTGAGTTGTTAGGAACATCCATGAAGTAGGTGAAAATATTCTATGAGATTAATAATAACATAAAGAAATCATAAATCATATAAATATGTTAGATAAAGCGATTTGGTGTTTGCATTGGTGATTAGGTATATATGAAGTCTTCACCTATGAAGGGCATTATGATATATGATAAAAAAACATAAATCCTATAAAGATGTTAGATAAAGCGATTTGGTGTTTCGTACTGGTTATTAGGTACATATGAAGGTTTCACCTATGTAGGGCATTATCATATCTGATAAAAAAATAAAATCTAAGTCCCAATACATTGTTACTTAGAGGAAATCCAAGAGAGTTAGTAATGTAACTTGTGAGTTTGATCTACCGTTAGAGTTAGTAGTAGTCAATCCCGTATTTCAAATCTTTATTCTATGAAATGTTTGAGTGATCCTTCTCTTATCATACCTACCGAGAATAATAGTTTTGAGGAAATCCTATCTTATAAGAAGATTCCTATTCACATTCTTGATTGTCAGGTTTGCAAGTTTAGAACAAAAGAGGTCGCATCAATAAAGGCCTTATGGAGAAGTGCGTTTGTGGAGAAGGAATCTTTGAATGTTGATGAAAATATGAATGTCACACTTGGTGCCTACACCCTGGACGTGGTCAGCACTCAAATACCATTACTGGCCACCAAGAGAACCCATTACCTGGCTTACATAACTCAGAGGAAGACTTACTCATCTCAGATTAAGAATTGAAAACTTTCTCATCAAAAAGTAATTAGATAACTATGTTTTCCAAAAACAGCATTCAAATATCAACACTTGAACATATGAAATATAAAGTAAAGGAGACTACAAGACTAGACTACTACATCGTGTATGAAGCCTCTAAACTAAGTGAGATGGATGTTCGGACAGACCCCACAAAATCCTAATAACTTAGCTAGAAAAAAGCAAATAAAAGGATGTCCTCTAGAATGCAAGAAGGCTCACCTAATGACTGCGGAGTGTTAACCTCGATCAACGATGCGATGTGTGATTATCCTGGTGACCTGCGTCTGTATCATAAAATGATGCAGGACAAATGACACTAGTATATTTGAATGTACGAGTATGGGAGCTGGTAAGCGAATCACATCTATAAAGCTTTAAATGTAATAAGAATGATCTTACCTTGTCTCTGCTCAACTCATAAGATAACAATTCAATATAAAGCAATAAGGACATATGCAACATATATATATATATATATAGATATATATATATATATATATATATGTAAAATTGATAAAACAGTGTAACTATATTACATTAAAGATATAGCAATAATAAACTCAAATTTAATTATATATGAAACTAATATAGTTTCTACATAATATTTTCTAACCGATAACCATCACTTTTAGCCTAAGTGATGATACAATGTATTACCTCACGTTGACCAAACACTATCCTATATCTTGCCATCTGTATAGGACCTTACTTAATTTAATGGATCCACTAGCTCTCCTTATGTGATCATCTAAAAAGTATGACCCGTCAATTCCCATGATGGCTACACGATTTGACTTGAGTTAATATAATTTTTAATCCCCACATCAGTGCACAATACTACTCCAAAAATATAATTTAGCGCATACTTTTAATAAAACTTCCTTCTTTTGGGTTGAGATAATTTACTGAACCCTTTTGACTTAAAAAGCTCCTTTTGGAATAAATGTTCCCCTTTTTGTTTAAAAATCTTTTGGAACTCTTAATTTCCATTTTAACTTAAATGTGAAACATTTGTAAACCGTTAAGGAATACTGAGTGCCGTTATAGGCTTTGATAAATGAACTATACTCTTGCTCTTTACTTAACTTAAAATTTAACTATTAGGGAATACTTAGTCCCCTTATAGCTTTAAAGAATTTTACTCAACTATTTTTTCTTTGATCGACTTGTAACTTGAGCCTTAAAACAAAGTTAAAGTGATTGTTTGAGCCTCTTTGAAAACATTAATAACCTACTTCGACTTGATTCTTAACTTTTAAAATTGACTCTTAAATTCTTTGACTTTGATCTTACTTTCCCTTGAATGGAATTATGGATTTAAGGATCATGATCTCATGTTAACGGATGACTTCATGATGTTTAGATGCACTTTAGAATGTAGGAATCAACTAGGATAAAAGGTACATCATTTAGGAGATAGTACAAAAAGGTAGAGAAAAAAAGGGATCTCCAGGGGGTCTTGGCGCAACGGACATCCAGGAAACCCCTGATAAAGGCCACTCTAAGAGGCGTGGCGTTCCAGTGTCTATCAGAAACATGTTGCCCTAAGGAGATCTTGCAGGCGCGGCTCCCCAAGGGGTGTCTCACGGGACCTTAGTATACCACCCCAGATACTTAGGACCCCTGAATAACTCATTACCCAATAATTTAGACTCAAAAAACACCCGGAAATATGAATCAAAACTACTAGAGATCAACAACAATTCAGCCAACAAGAACTTCACAAATTTTCATCAAGAATTTCAAGAATTTAATTCACATAACACAAATTTGATGAATTGAATCAATTTGGAGTGTGCGTTAAAGGACCCAAAACAGGATGGCCTCACATACCTTGATAGGGATCACCCTCGACTAAATCCATGCTACGATCTTGGCGTTCTTGAATGATTCTTGGTCTTCCTCTTCTTTTCTCCTTTTTTCTCTATACCAAACCGTTCTAAATTTTTGAAACTTATTTGGTACTTGTTTTACCCCTAATATAACCTTTCAACGAATTAGGAAATACTAGGTTGGAAAGACAACTTTTCCATTATTAAAATCCGGATTAGACTTTTCTTCAAACAACCGAACTTCTTAAATTCATATATCCCTCATACGAACTGTGAATTTAAAAAACTTTGTGTTGTATGAAATATTCTCCCAAGATATTTCCATCCATATAAAGATCTCATCGAAACTCCTCTTGAGTTGGAAGTTATGACTGTCTGAAAATTTCCAAAACTCACTATTCAAAGCTAGAATTTTTCCAAATTCTAAAAAATGATTAATCTTGTTTTTCCCCCTTGAGATAATTGTTCACATCCCAAGACTACACCCTATAAGTTTAGGATACAATCTCGGAATTTAACCGGCGTACTACACCTCTCAGAGGTCTTATACAAGCCCTTTCATATCATCATCACATAAACATAGTGAAAAGTAGTGCGGAATTAAAACTATTACACAAAACATAATATAGTCTTCAAAATATCTTTCATATAAATGTAATAGGAAATACTAATTCTAAATCTCATCATCTTAAGACACAAGAATACATCGGACACGGCCCATACATCAAAATAGGAATATAGAAATACTTAGTCTATTACAATACTTTGAATGAATACAGAAAAGACATATATGCCCTCGTGTCAAGTGATGACATACTTCAACTTCTCTTGAACGATCGTCTATGTCCAAGTCTTCACTTATCAAAGCTTCTCACCTACCATGAACTATATAGATAGATAAAACAATGGAGTTAGTACAACTACGTGTACTAGGTGTGGCTTTATGCATAAAAATTATGAAAATTGACTTTTATTGCAAATATGCATCTTTTAATTTTTCAAATCATATTTTAATCATAATAACATCATTAATCAATTTAGAAACACATAAGATAATAATTAATCAACAATATAAAATTTAGGCATCACTTTACAGTAAGTTCAGTTGAATTGACTTCACTGTTTCAGTGACTTACTAACCCCTTTAATAACCAACTTCTAGCATGTAATTTCTTCACTTAAAGTCATCATAAGATTCACTTAAGTAAAATAAAAAGAGAGACCCCAAATATACGCTCTATAGATGTGCCTAAACGATCCTTAAGATTACTTATTATGAGTCACATACACACTTCAAGACATCAAACATATCAACATATAGACACTATGACATTTCCTCTTCAAAGGCTATAAAAAGACTTACTTATGTAGTTCAAGAAGATAAGTCCATGATTGACCTCTTGAAGACTACCTAAATAATCCTTATAACTTCCTAAATTCGGATCATGTCCGCATAATCAACATCTTCCCTGATTAAAGTTATTCTTAAGAATCATATAGGTAAGATACCAAGTCACCATTCCTATGCCCAATTTACATCTTAACTAGACAACCCTTAAATACAATAGATACGTACTTATTTCTTTTACATAATCAATAACATAAGTCATTAGCTCATTACCTCATTAAGACTCATAAATCACATAAAGGACAGTCAAATAATGGTCGTAGACATGACCTAGGAACTCCACATAACACCTTCAATGTCTATTGTGCAATGTCTAGATAGCGTCCTATACCACTACCGTAACTCCGAAAACTCCTGTAATGCTTATAGGTATTCAATTTGATGATAATAGACAATAAGCAACATAGACCATGATAGGTAGACATGGAATCCGGATTTCTATCCTAATCCGATGAGGTTATTCTACTTGCCAATGGTAGAACTTAGAGACATACCATGTAGGCACAAGGTTAAGGAATATGAAGGGGATTCTTTGTAGTCTAGTCTTATAATTAACTTGAACTACTTTACCTTACCATACTCACTAGGTGCTAGTCTTTTTCTCATAGAGTAATTCTTGCATTAGGTTCATATAAAAGGGTTCCATAACAAGTTCATAACCCAATCACATTTACCCTGCCAAAGAAGGTCCACTAGGGCTACCTCACAATGGCGACAAAAAGATCATGATGACTTTCCTAAGGAATAATATGATTCCATTTAAGAAAACTAACCTTAAGTCCATCATTCCTTTACTTTGAAGGATACTATTATGGCTTACGCTTCAACAATCTTAACCTTACCCTTCAGTCAAGGTTTTCACATAATAGACTCTCATATCATAATTTAAGGTCACATATCATTAATATATTCACTATTAAGATTTCTACACCCTAAATCAACACATCACATATTCGTAATAATGTATACGTCAAGCAAGGGACTCTAGTCAACCAAGACAAGATACAATATACTTCTTTTTTAACTCATAATTCAAGTCAATCTAGAACACCTAGAAACAATATAATATCTTCAAGTCATCCTATATATCTTCATAACATCATTAATGTACTCCACAGAGACTCACAAAGCCAAGTAGGAATAACCAACATTTAACCCTAAGAATATACTCATAATGTCAAAGTCATAGTCTAATATGATCACTTAAGGCAACATAAGTAGAAGAACACACATATGACTATACATGTAGAGATATAATGTCATACTTCACATAATCAACTGCACTAATAGCCACATTACTTCAAGTAGTTTCCAATAAGGCCAAGCTCATCAAATTGCATAGAGTAACACCAACAAGGCAATGTCAATTGCATGTAAAACACATAACACTTCAATAACAATAACAATAGAATTTAAGTATAATTAATATCAAATTGAAGAAAATGGTCCAGCATACCTTCACTCCCCCTCCACACTTCAATTCAATGCCAAATCAACCAATTCAACATCACAAGGCCCTTACCCATGTCCATGAACAATAATTCAAAATAATAATCATAAAACTCAATTAATCTACATAAATTAAATCTAAGTTTAACAATCTAAAATCAATTAGATATCAATTGAATACAATTATTATATCATTAGAATGCCCATAAGAAACTACTTAAGAGTTCAAGAATATTATCTTAATATCAAGTAACCCAATAAGTAATCAAAACTAGTGTTCATCAGTTTACATGGATTCATAGGTAATTTAGATTTAAATAATTAATACAATATCAATTAGATCATATTCAATGTTAAGAAATCATTTGTGCAAGAACCCATGGTAGAATCCCAAAATTGGACAATTCATTTTTGAAAATTTTGAAAAACATTTTGAGAGTTGGGCTCCTTGATGAAACAGGTTTCAAGGATCAAAATACCAACCTAAAGGATTAAAATTCTTCACTTTGATGAAGAATTTCCACTCAAAACCCTCACACCAAGTTGTTTCTTCAATTTGGACTTCAATATAGTCTTTGGAATTTTTCTAAGACTTTTGGGTTTTCAATTTGAAAGAATGAAGTCTTTATGGTGTTTACCTTTTATATACACAATTAAAATAACCAAAATACCCTTAATAAATCTCAAATTTCATAATTTAGAAGTGGACTGAATTTACCAATTCACCCCTAAATTGGCAGAAACTCTGCGCGCAGGATACAGCCTCTCGACGCCTACACTTGATGGGGAATCACAGCCACGACGGGGCGTCACAGTCCTTTGTTGTTGACTACAGTGGCTGGCCAAAGTTCCAAACATCACCCTTGTTTAAGTTCCTAACGACGGGACCCACGATGGGGAGTCATCAGGCCAACGGGACGTTGACTGCTCCGTCGCCTAGGTCTACCTTGGACTGTTTTGGCAACAGGTTAGGGTCCTTCCTCAAGGACCCTTTGATGGTCCTTGGTGATAATTTACCAGACGTTTCCAACCCAAATATGATCGTCTATAGTTTAACATATCTCACCAAAATTTCATACGAAACAAACGCATAAAACAAAACGATAATTAATCCTCACAAAATCTCTCAACCTAGATGTCTTAGTGCTCTCCATAACCCTAGGCATCATCATCAAATTAGCTTGTATAGTCACGGCTAGGGCTATAGCAATCAAAGCCTCTCTAATGTCCCTATTAGACATCTCCGGAACCTTAATACCTCTTTCCACATTAGGAATGGGATCACCTTGGGGAGGCACTAGGGAATCTCGAGTACCATGAACTCCTTTCCCACCTTGAGGAACTTGCTCAACTTGATAGGGAACCTCCCCATTCACCCTCTCCTCTTCGAATCTTTTAGCGGCCATACTTGTAGTATTCATCTCCTAGAAAACACAAGGAAACTCATAAAAAGGATAATCATAACATTTACTCTACCACACGACATAAGAGTAGAAAAGAAGTGAAACACTATTGTCCTACAACCTGTCTGCCATAGATGTGTCGCGACTCACACCTATGGTCAAGGCTCTACAAGACGTGACTTGATGAGACTTCTTGATTTATAATACTACTTTCACCATCCTATGCTCAGATACCAAGCTTGTCACAATCCAAAACATCACCCTAGAAGTTTAGGGTACAATCTCGGATTGAAACCAGCGTACTCGACCTCTCAGAGGTCTTATACAAGCCCTTTCATATTATTCATCGGATAAACATATTAAAAAGTAGTGCAGAATAAAAACATTTCACAAAACATAATATAGTCTTCAAAATATCTTTCATATAAAAGTAAAAGGAAAAACTAAGTCACAATCTCATCATATTTAGACACAAGAATACATCGGACACGGCCCATACTTCAAAATACCAATATAGATATACTTAGTCTATTACAGTACATTGAATGAAACATAAAAGGCATGTATGCCCTCGAGTCAAGAGAGGACTTACTTTAACGTCTCTTGAACGATCTTCTAAGTCCAAGTATTCACTTCTCAAAGCTCCTCACCTAGAAAGAACTATATACATAGATAAAAGCATGTAGTTACTACAACCACATGTACTAAATATGGCTTTATATATAAAAATCATGAAAACCGACTTTAATTTGAAATATGTATCTTTTTATTTTTCAAATCATATTGTAATCATTATAACATCATTAATAAATTTAGAAACACATAAGATAATAAATAATCAACAACATCAAAATTAGGCATCACTTTACAGTAAGTTCAATTCACTTTACAATGAATTGACTTCACTGTTTCACTGACTTAGTAACCCCTTTAATAACCAACTTGTAGCATATAATTTCTTCACTTAAAGTCATCCTAAGATTAACTTAAGTCACACAAAAAGTGACCGCCCATACTCCCTCTCTAGATTTTCCTAACTAATCCTTAGGACTACTTATAGTGGGTCACATACACACTTCAAGACATCAAACATATCAAAATATAGAGACTATAAAATTTCCTCATCAAAGGCTATCAAAATACTTACTTATGTAGGTCAAGAAGATAACATCCATGATTGACCTCTTCAAGACTACCTAAATAATCCTTAATACTTCCTAAATACGGATCAAGTTCACACAATCAACATCTTCTCTAATTAGAGTCATTCTTAAGACTCATCTAGATAATATACAAAGTGACCATTCCTATGCCCCCTTCACACCTTAACTAGACAACCCTTAACTACTCTAGGAAGGTACTTATTCCTTTTACATACTCCATAACATAAATCATTAGTTAGTTAGTTCATGAAGACTTATACATCACATAAAGGGAAGTCAAATAATGGTCTTTGACAAGACCTAGGATTTCCACATAACACCTTCAAAGTCTATTGTGCAATGTCTAGATAGAGTTCCATACCACCACCTAAACTCTATAAACTCCTCTAATGCTAAAAGGTATTCCATATGATTAGAATAGTCTATAAATGACATAGACGATGATAGCTAGACATGGAATCCGGAGTTCTATCCTACTTCGATGAAGTTGTTCTACTTGCCGATGAAAGAACTTAAACACATCCCATGTAAGCACATGTTTAAGGAATATGAAGGTCATGCTTTGTAATCTTGTCTCATACTTAACTAGAAATTCTTTCCCTTACCAAACTCACTAGGTGCTAGCCTTCTTTCTCATAGAGTAATTTATACATTAGGTTCACATAAAAGGGTTCCATAACAAGTTCATAAACCCAATCACAATTATCCTAACAAGGAAGGTCCACTAGGGTTACCTCCCAACGGCAAAAAGAAACTCATGATGACTTTCCTAACGATTAATATGATTCCCTTCCAGCCAACTAACCTTAAGTCCATCAATCCTTTACTTTGAACGATACCATTACGGCTTATGCTTCAACAATCTTATCCTTACCCTTAAGTCAAGATTTTCACATAATAGACTCTCATATCATCATTTAAGGTCACACATCATACATATATTTAATACTAAGAGTTATGACACCCTAAATAAGGAAATTACACATGTATAACGATATATACATCAAGTAAGGTGCATAAATCAACAAAGACAAGATACCACATAGTTCACTTTTAACTCATAATGCAAGTCATTCTAGAAAAACCTAGAAACAATCTAATATCTTCAAGTCATTCTTGATATCTTCTTAACATTATTAATTTACTGCCCATAGACTAGCAAATCCAGGCCGGAATAACCAAGATTTAACCATAACACTACTCATAATTTCAAAGTCAAGTCTAACATGATCACTTAAATCAACATAAGTAGAACAACACACATATGACTTCACATGTGGATAGATAATTTCATGCTTCAAATAATTAACTACACAAATAGCCACATTACTTCAAGTAGTTTCCAATAAGGCCATACTCATCATATTGCATAATGTAACACCGAAAACCGCATCAATTGCAAGGAAAAAACATAACACCGCCATCATAAGTAGACCGTACTAATCACAATAGAATCGAAGTATAATTGATATCAAATTAAATAAAATGGTAAAGAATACCTTCATCCCCTCTTCCTCAATTCAATTCAATTCCAAATCAACCAATTCAACATCACAAGGACCTTACCCATGGCCATGAACAATAATTCAAAACAATAACCATAAAACTGAATGAATCTATATCAATTCAATCTTGGTTTAACAATCTAAGATCAATTATATATCAATGGAATACAATTCTTATATCATTTGAAAGCTTATAAGAAATTACATAACAATTCAACAATATTAACTTAATATCAAGTAACCCAATAAGTAGTCAGAACTAGGGTTCATCAATTTACATGGTTTCATAGGTAACTTAGATTGAAATCATCATTAAAATATCAATTATATAATAATTCAATATTTAGAAATCTTTTATGTAGGAACCATGGTAGAATCCCGAAATCGGACAATTCACTTTAGGAAACTTTGAAAAACATTTTGAGAGTTGGGATCCTTGATGAAACAAATTTAAGGATAAAAATCAATACCTAAAGGATGATAATTATTGACTTTGAGGAAGAATTTCAACTCAAAACCCCCACACCAAGTTGCTTCTTCAATTTTGACTTCAATGGAGTCTTTAGGACATTTATAAGACTTTTTGGTTTTCAATTTGGAAGAGTCAAGTATTTTAAGGTGTTTACCCTTTATATAATTATTTAATATACCCAAAAGACCCTTAATACACCTCCAATAACTTAATTTAGAAGTCGGGTGAGCCTCTTGACGCATGCCCTTGACATGGCATCACAACCACGACGGTATGTCACAGCCCTTTGTTTGTGGTTACAATGGCTGGCCAAATTTCAACACTTCACTCTTGCTTAAGTCCCCTATGACAGGACCCTCCATGGGGCGTTATTAGGCCAACGGGCCATTGACTACTCCGTCACCAAGGTCTGCCTGGGACTGTTTTGGCAATAGGTTTGGGTCCTTCCTCACGAACTCTTTGGTGGTCCTTGGAGATAATTTCTCAAATTTTTCCAACCCAAATATTATTTTACATAAATTTAACACGTCTGAATTGGATTTCATACGAAACGAACACATAAAACTCGTTGAAACACACTTAGACGTACAAGGTCGACTAAAGGCATACCTTTCAAACGTCATGGACGTTCTTGTTCGTTTGACCTTCAAACTTCACGAAACTTTAAACACTGACTGTAAATGATATATTAACTCAATTATGAACCTTAAAACATCATTAACAACACATAAACACGTAGAACTACATAGGAGACATTTATGTGACCTAGTCGTCCCTTGACATTTGGAACTTATAACATCAACACCAGAATGTTAGGCTCTAGTTAGCCTAGGTCATCTTTGAGGTCTTGCAATATCTCCCACTTGAACAACATTGGTCTTCGAATGACACTTGCCACTCTCTAAACACTTCCAAGATTAGATACTCATCTAGCAGATTATAACCATGACATACAACACATAATAAACAAGAAAACATAAATTTCACATAGTCAAGAGATTCACGACACAATAAGAAATTAGAAAAGAATTGTATAACTCAATATGCTACTAACTCACATTCTTCAATCGGAATAGTAAAAACTCATTTTATATTAAATAACATGCTTATATTTATCAGTTCTAACCACATTACAATAATTTTAGACCAAATAATTCAAATAGTCATTTTCTCAAATATATTACAGTGAACTATTTCAAAGGTTACAATGATTTTATGCAATTTTTAGAAAATCCAAATTTTAAGCATTTCATGATATAAACATGGTAATATGCAAAACGACATGATATAAACACATCTTACAACATAATAATGGCTTAATAAAACACACTATGCAAGAACATAATGAAATCCAAAATCAACAAAACTCCTGAACATCATGCACAAGAAACAATTTCAAGGACTTCTGTCCCATCTACAAACCATACTTCCCCATATAGAAGGAACCTCATATCTTAAAAAAAAGAAAAAGAACTTATCAACATCATCATCACTCTCCTTATCATCCTGCTTCTCCACTCTAGAACGGAGTGCATAGAAATGCCTCTTTGTTGAAGCATAATCTTTTGGAACACTTGGAGCAACTTCCTTACCTTTTCTACCTCTAGAAAAAATTACAGGACAATATATCACTTTGTGCCCATGTTTACCACAACTAAAGCAACTCCTGGAACCCAAAAAAGACGTCATCATAATGTTTCTTGACATAATTTTCACAAGTAGGCTTGCCATCCTTGGAATCACCTTCTTTCTCAACCTTGAACTTAGCACTCCTAGATTCTCCTTGAGATTTAACCTTCTTCTTAAACCTAGTTTGATCTTGACCACTAGCACCAATCTTTTTCAAACTTCTAGCAATCAAACTAAGTTTAGACTCTTTAATTGATTGTGCATACACCATGAGTCTAGCTAGGGTCATATCATCATGCAACATAGTGGTACGACATTCGTCCACCACTAAGTCGGCTACCCCTGTCACAAAATGACTCATTTCATCACTTAGATTTGACACAAGATAAAGGGAATACCTAGACAAAGTTCAGAATTTCAAAGAGAACTCCTCAACACTCATATTGCCTTGCTAAAGATTGATAAACTCCTCCACCTAATTTCTCTCCTCTCCTGGGGAAAGTACATACAAAGAAAAATTTCTTTAAATTTTTCCCATTCAATAGGACACAATCCTTTCGGCCTATAATCCTTCCATTAAGTGTACTAAACTTGAGAAACATCTCTCAATTGGTACAAAGACTACTCCTCCTTCTTCCTACATGTAACCCCCATAGAACTCAAAACATTGTACACTCCATCAATAAATTCTTGGGTATCCTCATTTACCTTAGAGCCGAGAAAGATAGGAGGATTCATCCTCATAAAATCTCTCAACCTAGATGTCATAGTGCTCTCCACAACCCTATGCATCGTACTCAAATTACCTTTCATAGTCACGGCACGGGCTGTAGCAATCAAAGTCTCTCTAATATCCCTATTATACATCTCCAGAACCTCAATACCTCCTTCCACATTAGGAATAGGATCACCTTGGGGAGACACTTGGGCATCATGAGCACCTTGAACTCCTTTCCCACCTTGAGGAACTTTCTCAAGTTGCTCAACTTGATGGGGAACCTCCTCATTCACCCTCTCCTCTTCTAACCTTTTAGCGGCCATCCTTTTAGTATTCATATCCTAGAAAATACAAGGAAACTCATAAGAAGGATAATAATAACATTTAATTTACCGCACGACCTAGGTGTAGAAAAGAATGGAAACACTACTGTCCTATAGCCTCTAACCCATAGATGTGTCGCGACTGACATCGATGGCCAAGACTCAACTAGACGTGACATGATGAGACGTCTAAATTCCTAATAATACTTTCACCATCCTATGCTCTGATACCAAGCTTGTCACATCGCAAGACCACACCCTAGAAGTTTAGGATGCAATCTAGGATTGTAACTGGCGTACTCGACCTCTCAGAGGTTTTATACAAGCCTTTTCATATCATTCATCGCATAAACATAGTGAAAAGTAGTGCAGAATTAATATTCTTCACAGAGCATAATATAGACTTCAAAATATCTTTCATAAAAAAGTAATAGGAAAAACTAAGTCTCAATCTCATCATCGTAAAACACAAGAATACTTGGGACACGACCCATACTTCAAAAAAAGAATATAGAAATACTTAGTCTATTACAATACTTTGAATGAAAAATAAAAGACATATATGCCCTCGAGTCGAATGAGGACATACTTCTACCTTTCTGAACGATTTTCTAAGTCCATGTATTCACTTCTCAAAGCTCCTCACCTACAAAAAAATATATAGTTAGATAAAAGCATGGAATTAGTTCAACCACATGTACTAAGCATGACTTTATGCATAAAAATCATGAAAATGGACTTTTATTGGAAATATGCACCTTTCATTTATCAAATCATATTTTAATCATAACAACATCATTAATCAATTTAGAAACAAATAAGATAATAATTAATCAACAATATCAAATTAAGGCATGGGTTTACAATAAGTTCAATTCACTTTATAGTGAATTGACTTCACTGTTTCAGGGACTTACTAACCCCTTTAATAACAAATTTCTAGAATTTAATTTCTTCACTTAAAGACATCCAAAGATTCACTTAAGTCACACAAAGATAGACCGCATATACTCCCTCTCCAGATGTGCCTAAACGATCCTTAGGATTACTTATAATGAGTCACATACACAATTTAAGACATCAAACATATCAACATATAGAAACTATGACATTTCCTTATCAAAGGTTATTTAAAGACTTACTTATGTAGGTCAAGAAGATAATGTCCATGATTGACCTCTTCAAGACTACCTAAATAATTCTTATGACTTACTAATTTAGGATTATGTCCACATAATTAACATCTTCCCTAATAAGAGTCATTCTTAAGACTCATCTAGGTAAGATACGAAGTGACCATTCCTATGCCCCCTTCACACCTTAACTAGACAACCCTTAACTACTTTAGATACGTACTTATTTCTTTTATATTCTCCATAACATAATACACTAGTTCATTAAGACTCATACATCATATAAAGGACATTCAAACAATGGTCTTAGACAAAACCTATGAACTCCATATAATATTTTCAAAGTGTATTTTGCAATGTCTAGATAGCATCCCATACAACCACCTAAACTCCATAAACTCTTCTAATACTAATAGGTATTCCATATAATGAGAATAGGCAATAACCGACATAGACCATGATATCTAGACATGGAATCCGAAAATCCATCCTACTTCGATAAGGTTGTTCGACTTTCCAATGGTAGAACTTAGACACATCCCATTTAGGCACATGGTTAAGAAATATGAAGGGCATGCTTTTATAATCTAGTCTCATACTTAACTAGAACTACTTTTCCTTACCATACTAACTCGGTTCTAGCCTTCTTTCTCATATATTCATTCATACATTAGGATCACATATAAGGGTTCCATAATAAATTCATAATCCAATCATATTTACCCTACCAAGGAAAGTCCACTACGACTACCTCCCTATGGCAACAAGAAGCTCATGATGACTTTTCTAAGGATTAATATGATTCTGTTCCAGCCAATTAACCTTATGTCTATCATTCCTTTCCATTGAAGAATACCATTACGTCTTCGCTTCGACAATGTTAACCTTACCCTTAAGTCAAGGTTTTCACATAAAAGACTCTCACATCATCATTTAAGATCACATGTCAATCATATATTCATGAATAAGAGTTATAACACCATAAATCAATACATCACATATTTATAAACATATATACATCAAGAAAGGTACACAAGTCAACCAAGATAATATGCCACATACTTCACTTTTAAATTATAATGCAAGTAATTCTAGAAACTCCTAGAAACAATCTAATATCTTCAAGTCATCCTATTTATCTTCCTAACATCATTAATGTACTCCACAAAGACTCAAAAAGAAAAATAAGAATAACGAAGACTTGACACTAAAACTATACTCATAATGTCAAAGTCATAGTCTAAAATGATCACTTAAGGCAACATAAGTAGAAGAACACACACATGACTTCACATGTAGATAGATAACGTAATTTTTAACATAATCAACTATAAAAATAGCCACATTACTTCAAGTATTTTCCAACAAGGTTATGCTCATCATATTGCATAAATTAACGCCAATAAGGCGAGGTTAATTGCAAGTAAAACACATCACACCGCAACCATAAATGGACCATACCAATCACAATAGAATTGAAGTATAATTAATATCAAATTGAATAAAATGGGGCAGCATACCTTCATCCCCTCTTCCACACTTCAATCCAATTCCAAATCAACAAATTCAACATCACAAGGCCCTTATCCATGGCCATGAACAATAATTCATAGTAATAACCATAAAACCCAATGAATCTACATCATTTCAATCTATGTTTAACAATCTAAGATCAATTAGATATCAATTGAATACAATTCTTATATCATTAGAAAGCCCATAAGAAACATCATAAAAACTCAACAATATTAGCTTAATATCAAGTAACCCAATAAGTAGTCAAAACAAGAGTTCATCAATTTACATGGGTTCATAGGTAATTTAGATTGAAATCATCAATACAATATTAATTAAATCATAATTAAATAATTAGAAATCATTTATGCAACAACTCATGGTAGAATCTCGAATTTGGATAATTCACTTTAGAAAACTTTGAAAAACATTTTGAGAGTTCGGCTCATTGATAAAACAAGTTTCAAGGATCAAAAGCCATACCTCAAGGATGATAATTCTCAGTTGATGAAGAATTTCAACTTAGAACCCCCACAACAAGCTTCTTCTTTAATTTGGACTTCAATGGAGTCTTTGTGATTTTTCTAAGAGTTTTGGGTTTTCAATTTGGAAGAATGAATTCTTTAAGGTGTTTACTCATTATATACTTAATTAAAATACCCAAAAGTCCCTTAATAAATTATCAATGACTTAGTTTAAAACTGGGGTAAATTTACCAATTCACCCGCACGTTGGAAGCAACTCTACGCGCAGAAGACATTATCTCTACCCCAAGCCTTGACGGGGTGTCACATTCCTCTGTTGGTGGCTACAAAGATTTGACAAAGTTCCTGACAGCACCTTTAGTTAATTCCCCCATGACGGGACCCACGATGGTGAGTCATCAGGCCAACAGGCCATTGACTGCTCCATCACTAAGGTCTACCTTGGACTATTTTGGCAACTAGTTTGGGTCCTTCATCAAGGACCCTTTGATGGTCCTTGGGGATTATTTCTGGGACGTTCCAACCCAAATATTAACATCTATAAGTTTAACACCTCTCACCTAAATTTCATAGGTAACTTATATTGAAATCATCATAACAATATCAATTACATCATAATTCAATGTTTAGAAATCATTTATGCAAGAACTCATGGTACAATCTCGAAATTGGACAATTCACTTTAGAAAACTTTGAAAAACATTTTGAGAGTTCGGCTCCTTGATGAAACAAATTTCAAGGATCAAAATCCATACCATAAGGATGATAATTCTTAACTTGATGAAGAATTTCAACATAGAACCCCCACATTAAGCTGCTTCTTCAATTTGAACTTCAATGGAGTCTTTGGGATTTTTCTAAGAGTTTTGGGTTTTCAATTTGGAAGAATGAAGTCTTTAAGGGGTTTACCCTTTATGTACTTAATTAAATTACCCAAAAGACCCTTAATAAACCGTCAATGACTTAGTTTAAAAGTGGGGTAAATTAACAAATTCACCCGTATGTTGGAAGAAACACTACGCGCACAAGACATTCTCTCTACCCCTACCCTTGACGGGGCGTCACAGCCCTCCGTTGGTGGCTACAAAGACTGGACAAAGTTCCAAACTTCATCACTAAGGTCTGCCTGGGATTATTTTGGCATCAGGTTTGGGTCCTTCATCAAGGACCCTTTGATGGTCCTTGAGGATAATTTCTGGGATGTTTCCGACCCAAATATTATCATCTATAAGTTTAAAACCTCTCACCTTAATTTCATTGGTAATTTATATTGAAATCATCAATATAATATCAATAATATCATAATTCAATTTTTAGAAATCATTTATGCAATAAATCATGGTACAATCTAGAAATTGGACAATTCACTTTAGAAAACTTTGAAAAACATTTTGAGAGTTGGGATCCTTGATGAAACAAGCTTAAAGGATCAAAATCCATACCTCAAGGATGAAAATTATTCACTTGATGAAGAATTTCCACCTAGAACCCCCACAACAAGCCTGCTTCTCCAATTTGGACTTCAATGGAGTCTTTGGGGTTTTTCTAAGAGTTTGGGTTTTCAATTTGGAATAATGAAGTCTTTAAGGTGTTTACCCTTTATATACTTAATTAAAATACCCAAAAGAATCTTAATAAACCGTCTATGTCTTAGTTTAAAAGTTGGGTGAATTTACCAAATTACTCGTATGTTGGAAGAAACTCTACACGCAGAAGACATCCTCTCTATTCCTGCCCTTGACGGGGCGTCACAACCAAGACGGGGCGTCACAGCCCTCCATTGGTGGATTCAATTATTGGACAAAGTTCAAAACTTCACCTTTGGTTAATTCCCCCACGAAGGGACCCTCGACGGGGCGTGATCAGGCCAACAGGCCGTTTACTGCTCTATCGCTAAGGTCTGCCTGGGACTATTTTGGCAATAGGTTTGGGTCCTTCATCAAGGACCCTTTGATGGTCCTTGGGGATAATTTCTGGGACGTTTCCAACCCGAATATGATCATCTATAATTTAAACATCTCTCACCTAAATCTAATACTAAACGAACGCGTAAAGCTCAACGAAACATGCCTAGATGTTCAAGGTCAACAAAGACATATCTTTCGAACGTCATGGACGTTCTAGGTCGTTTGACCTTCAAACTTTACAAAACATTAAATACTGAATATACATGCTATATTAACTCAATTAAGAACCTAAAAAAATCATTAAAAATATATAAACACATTGAACCAAATTTGAGACATTTAGGTTACTTAGTCGTCAAACGTTTTAGTCGTCCCTTGACGTTTAACTTCCAACACCCCTAATACTTTAGCTACTTCCTCTATATCATATATTAGACATATTAAGGAAATTATAACATCAATACCAACATGGTAGGATCTAGTTGACGTAGGTCATATTTGGTGTCTTACAACATTCTTCCTCTAATGAAATTACATTCACTAAGCTAAGGCTAGTAACATTATTTCAGCACTCAACAAACAAAAGAAAGTAATAACATTCTTATACATAGATTTATGAAGTTCTAAAAAAAGAATTTAGTTACTATATCTGCTTTATCTACGGATTCAAAAGATGTGGATATCTCTTCTTCATATCCTCCTCAGCTTCCCAAGTCGCTTCTTCAACGAATTTGTTCCTCCGAATGGCTTGACTGAGGCAAATTCCTTTGTCCTAAAATTGCAAACTTGACGATCCAAAATCTGAACTAGAACCTCTTCATAAGATATTTTATTGTTTATCCAAACATTATTTGTTCGAACTATGTATGAAGGGTCACCCAATTACTTCTTCAACATAGAAACAGGAATACTAGATGACCTGCTGCTAACTCTTGGGGTTGCTCCAAATCATAAGCCACATTGCCCACCCTATTTGAGATTATATAAGTCCCAATATACCTGGGACTAAGTTTCCCCTTCTTACCAAACATCATAACTCCCTTCATAGGTGAAACCTTAAGATATACCCAATCATCTACCTCAAACTCTAATGGCCTTCTCCTAACGTCTATGTAGGACTTTTGGCAACTTTGTACTGTCTTTAACCTTTCTTAAATCTCTTTTCACTTTCTTAATAGCTTAGTGAAATAGATATAGTCCTATCAATCCCGCTTTGCCAACTTCGAACCACCCAATAGGAGATTTTCACCTTCTCCCATAACATTTTCGTATGAATCCATTTGGATGCTCGAATAATAGCTATTTTTGTTACCGAACTCAATGAGAGGTATGTCATCATCCCAATTTCCCCTGATGTCGATAAAACAATTCCTCAACATATCTTCTACAGTCTGGATAGTAGGTTATGCTTTTCTATCTTTCTAAAGATTAGAAGTCGTACTCAAATTCACTTTTGAACTCAAACCTTTCTAGAAGGATTTCCAAAATTGTGCAACTCTATCTTAAATAATGGATATCGAAACAACATGAAGTATTACAACTCATTTAATTTAAAACTTTTTAGCATAATCCTCAAATGAATAGGTAGTCTTTACCAGAAGGAAATGGACTGACTTTGTCATTCTATCAACGATCACCCGAATAGAAACATGTTACCTTCGAGATATGTGAAAGAATGTGATGAAGTCCATATTAATAATCTCCCACTTCCATTTGGGAAGTTCTATAGTCTGAGCTAAACCTCCAGGTCTTTGGTGATCTACTTTCACTTGCTGGAAATTTGAGTACTTCACAACAAACTCAACAATATCATTCTTCATGCCTTCCCACAAATATGCTTCTTTCAATGCGTGGTACATCTTGGTTGAACCCGGATGAATGGAATATCTGGAGCTATGAGCCTCATCCAAGATCCTCTCTTGGAGTTTATCTACCTTAGGTACACATAATATGCCTTGGTACTTCAGGACACCATCTCCCCCTTATTCAAGAGCCAATACTCTTTGGTTATGGACAGTTTCCTTCAAATCAAGAAAAATAGGGTCTTGGTCTTGCTTCTCTTTCACCTCTGACACTAAGGATGACTCAGACTCATTGTTCACCACTATGCGTCCTTTTATGGAATCAATAAGTCGGAATCCCAAACATGCAAGTCTGTGCACATATTTAGCTAAATTCCTCCTCTCTTTTTCCACATGGGAAGTACTTCCCATGGACAACTTACTTAAGACATCACCAACAACATTAGTCTTACCAGGGTGGTAAAGAATACTCATGTCTTAATCCTTGAGTAATTCCAGCCACCTTATATATTTGAGGTTGATGTCTTTCTAGGTGAACACATATTGGAGACGCTTGTGATCAACGAATATCTCAACATGAACACCATACAAATACTGACGCCACATCTTCAAAGAAAGAACTACTAAAGCCGATTCTAAGTCATGAGTTGGATAATTCTACTCATGAACCTTTGAATGTCTAGAAGCATAAAATGACCTTGCCATTCTGTATCAATACAAAACCCAAGGCATCTCTTGATGCATCACAATACAACACAAAGCCTTGAGTACCCTCTGGTAAGGTCAAAATCGGAGCGGTAGTCAGTCTCTTTTTCAACTCCTGAATGTTTTTATCACAAGCTTCAGACCATTAAAACATGATCGTCTTCTGAGTTAGCTTGGTCAAAGGAGAAGAGATAGATAAGAATCAGTCCACAAATATCCTATAATTATCGGTCAAGCCAAATAAACTCCTTATATAAGTTGGAGATGTGGGTCTAGGCCAACTCTGATCTGCATTAATATTTTGTGTATCAAGTATAGTCCCTTCACCAGAAAAAATATGGCCTAAGAAGGCAACCAACTTAAGCATATTAATGGCCCTGCATTAATATTTTGTGTATCAACTATAGCCTAAACTCACACTTGGAGAACTTGGCATATTACTCTTTATTTCTCGAAGTCTGAAGAAGAATCCTAAGGTGACTAGCATGATCTTCTTCATTCCTTGAATAAATGAGTATGTCATCAATGAAGACGATGACAAAAAGAACGAAATAAGGTTTGAAGACTATATTCATATGATCTATGAACGTTGTAGGTGCATTTGTAAAACCAAAGGACTTAACCAAAAATTCATAATGACGATACATTGTTCTAATAGATGACTTGGGAATATCACAATCCCTTACTTTCAATTTATTATAGCCTGATCTAAGGTCAATTTTGGAAAAGCAAGAAGAACCTTGAAGTTGATCAAAAAGATCATCTATCCTTGGAAAAGGATATCTGTTCTTGATGGTCACCTTATTCAATAGGCAGTAGTCTATACACATCCTAAGGGACCCCTCCTTCTTTCAAACAAACAACACCAAACCTCCCGAAGGTGAGACACTTCGTCGAATGAAGACTTTATCTAATAGGATGTTTATGCCGAAGTCTATCTCTTTTTTGAGAGGAACTACGGGTATATCATCATGAAAGACTTTTGTAAACTTGATGACTATAGGAACTGCTTTAAGAGAAGGTACCTCAACACTTAAGTAATTAACTCAGACTATGTGATAGATACACCCCTTAGAAACTAACTTCCTCTTCTTAAGGTATGAAATAAAATGATCCTTTAGCATTGCTAAACTACTAGCCCACTCTATGACAGGCTCATTTGGAATTTAAAATTTGACAACTCGAGTAGTACAATTTATTGATGTGCAACAGGCATAGATCCAGTCAATACCTAGTTAGACATCAGAATATATCATTCCCAATTATACTAGATTAGCCATGGTGTTCTTGTGATTGATGGAAACATGACTATCACAATAAACTTTTTCCGCGTGAATTGGCTCCCAAAAAGGTGTGAAAACACAGAATGGTTCATAAATTTTTTTAGGAAGAATTTCAAACTCATTTGCACCCTAAGGAGTTACAAATGATAAACTATCTCCTTGGTCTAATAAAAAGTAAACATCAAAAGTAAAGACTTTTATCATACCAGTGATAATATCTGCTTAGTTCTCTTGATCTTGGCGGCTAGTGACTGCATAGAGGCAGTTTTCCCCTCTGCCTGTACCAGAAAAGGCTCCTCTAGGTGCAGCCCCGTATGGTGGAGCAACTAATGAATATTGGGCTCTAATGCTTGGATTTCACCACCTTTCTTGTTATTAGGGCACTCCCTTATGAACTGACCCTCTTGACCACACTTGAAACAACGTGTCTGGCCATCGTGACATTTACCCTATGGGTTCTACCACATCTACAACATGCAGAAATTCCATTACCTCCGTGTGCCATACTACTTTGGGACTGAGACGATCTTGCCTTGAAGTTCTGTGAAATTGATACGCTCAAACTTACTTCTCAAATAAGAAGTAAAGCGGTCGTGTCAAGTAAATAACCCAACTAGTGAGGTTGGGATCATCCCCACGAGGAAAATAGTCTAGACATAACTTCAACTTGTTATTACTATTGTTTGATCAATGACTTCCTTGGAAAGTAAAAACAATAAAAGGGGGGTTTCTAATTCTAAATGAGTGAAAACAACTAACGAAATTGAAAGAGACACTTAACATCTTTGAATGTTGGAGTTTAATCAATTAATCAAATTAACTAGGGTTTACGTGTTCCCCACATGTTCATAACTTGATAATTCTAACTATAACAATTCTTTCCTAGTATCTTGCATGCAAAGTGATAAGTTATGTATTTCTAAATCCTTGGTCCGGCATCTAGAAAATCTCACTCCGCACCTTGGTCCGGCTACGTATGTTGCTATCCTAACCCTTATCCTTACCTCATATTAAGCATCATATTTGATATTTGACTAAGTTATTACTTCGTACCAATCAATACTAGTCTATTAGATAGTATACACTAAATCTATGTTAATAATTCTTTTCCTATTATCTACCTCCTTGGTCCGAGAAGTAGCATTAAGGCGAGTTCTAACGTTTGCCATCCGTTAAAAAGACTTCTAAGCGAAAGAGTTATTAATACATGCAAGACACTATTCTATAATTGTTATTTTAGTTAGGGTTTATCTCATTATTTTCCGATGGTTCCCACAACCCTAGTTATGGAGTTTAGTTACTCATGGCCATAAACACAATATTCATATATATTAAATAAGAGTTCATGTACTTACTTCAATGACAAAGAATAAAATCCAAAAGTTTGCTTGATTAATCACCAAAAATCACTTTCAAGAACTCTCAAAGTAATCAATAATCTCACAAAAAGTCTAATGATTAACAAGAATCTCACAATACAATGTTTACCAATACGGAGTTTAACAATATAAGAGTCTAACTATCTGGTGTCTAACTATCTGGTGTCTTACCTCAAAACCGAGGTTTTTTGAACTATTTATAAAAAAACAAAAACCTAATTAAAGAAGGATTCTAATTGCTGGAAATCTTCCAAAACCCGGCTGGGTCGATGGATCTCGCGACGGACCGTCGTGGTCATGACGGACCGTCATGGACTCCGTCGTCCCATACTTGTTCAATTTCTTCTGCTGCTCTCTTCATTCCCCTCGACGGCAAGTATGACGGACCGTCATAGGCACAACGGTGCGTCGAGGGTCTTCTTTCCAAAACACTTTAACTCTTGGAATCTGGGTACTAGGATCACTTCTCTGAACTTCACGACGAACCTGCAGGACGGACCGTCATAGCCACGACGGACCGTCACAAGCTTCGTAATCCCACACTTGGTCAGACTTCCCCATCTTCCTTCAGCAGTTGCACTACGCTTCCACCCTTTGGACCGTCACAAGAATGACGGACCTTCATAAGATCCGTAGGTGGTCTCTTCTGCATTTCTTCGCTCAAAAATCTCCGCATTCAGCTTTGGACAGATTTCCCGAAAAACAAAGAGAAACTTATATAAAAATTAGCACAAAAAGGCTTTTCGGACACACTAAACTTAAGGAAAAAGTATTAATTATACCGTGAAACCACGGTATATCAACACCCTCAACTTAAATTCGTTGTTTGTCCTCAAGCGACGTACTATGACTCACTACACAATCTTTGTACAATAGTATCCATATTTTATCTTTTGCAATCATTTGGCTATCAATCCCGATTAATCTCATCAAATATATGCATGCTATCACTATTAGGCTTGAATTTCTTGGGATCAGAACATGACAAAGACTCACCATGCAATAACACATGTCCTTCTCAATTTCTCACCGAGGTGCTAACAATTCCAGTAATGCAACTAGTGTTCTCACTTTAGAACAAAATCCTCATTTTTCACACAATGAGTTCAGTTTGAGTATAAGGATTACTTTTAAACACTCGCTCTCAGAACAAAGTCACACTCATTCATACCTATTGCCATAAGTTTTCCCTTATTTTCACTGCCTTAAGTTCGCTATAAAACTCTTAGGATCATGATAGGACTTTCTTAGCTTGTAACATAGGCTCAGGGTCAGGTAGGGTATATTTAGGTATACTTTAATGACTTTTTTCCCTCCTTGACATATCGGCTAAACCTTCCCTCTTTCTATCATTTTATCTTGCCCAGTTTCTCATGATCTTTCACCTTGCTATTTTCTCTTCTTTCTTCATTTGTGTAAGTGACTCTCTTCTTTTCTTGCTTGTATTTCTTGTACCTTTTTATTTTTCTTTACTTTTCTTTCAACTAATTCTTGATTCACTTCACTTTTAGTCTCTATCTCTCTTTGTTCTTTCAACCCCACTTTCTAGAGCATTCCTACTAATAGCCACCCTCAACTCCTGGCTTTGCCATGAGTCAAGGTACACAATACCCAAAATTGGGTCAGGGCCATAACGAAGGTTTTTCATGCATTAGCCACCCTCAACTTATGCTTTTGGCATAAGCTGAGGTGCACATGTCAAAGGAGGGACCAGGGCCAACACATTGTTCCTAGAAAAGATCAGTTGGGGTGAAAAAGAAAGGTCTAATTTAAAGATCAGATTATTTGGATCAAAGAAGGATAAATTTCATTTGGTTTCTTTTATTTAGGCTAGAAATGGGCTATATTGAATAAGGGCCTATGATCCTTTCCTAATTGTCTATTACAGCTTACTTTTAGCAGGACTAACCAGGCAAGTTCTAGCTCAGTACCAATAGTGGACTATTCAAATTTTCCTCACACTCACTTGACATCTCATCATTATACAAGATTATGAGACACCTAGTTCGAATTTAAGACTTAGGGTAATGCAATGGTGTAACTCAATTTCATTCTTAGAGCCACACAATTATAATTTACTATGCCTAGTTATGCATTATTTTCCAATTCATCAGGATATCATTTTAGCCATCATGCTCTAGAATTAAACTATGTACAAAAGATATAAACATGCCGGTTCAACAGAAAAAGTAATCAGTCTTTTGGGGAAAAAGAACACACGCAAGAAAACCCCAAAAGAGGATAGTGAATTGGGCTACTTAGACTTCACCCTAACACTCACTATCCATTTACCCCACCCCCAACAGAAAAGCATGCAACTGTCCCCAATGCATAAAAATCTAAATACTAGAGTGGTAGGTGAAGCAAATCTGTGGCGCAAAGCGCCGTCGATCAGATAGATGGTGGGTCCGGTTCCCCAGAACCCATTTCCTCTGCAATCTGGACACCCTCAGTGGTGTCCTCAGCAACAACCGCACAATCAGTAGTGCCTCCTGCTATCTCCACAGTGCGGGAGCTAGACGCCCCAACCGCCAACTCTGATTCTCTCATCTAGTGCGCCGCCTCCTCAGCATGTGAGGCTCTCCGTGCAGCCTCCATCTCTCGGCGCTCCTTCTTTCTTGCTCGTGCCTCGTCCTCTGCTCGACCGCTACGCCTCTTGGCACTCTCTCGAGGGGGAGGTGGTGGAATTTCTGAAGTAGCAAAAAGGGCCGCCAACACGGTGTCCTCAGCAGGCTCAACATAAGGGGCCTCAGACTCCGCAACCCTAGACTTAAGATCGTGTCGATGTCTGCGCGAAGACTGTCGACTGCAGCCTGAAGAGTCGAAACATTCACCGGAGGGGCTGGTCGGGCTAGCACTCTCAACTCCAAGGTGTCCAGGCGCTGATTAACCTCAGCAATCTTCCACTCTGTAAACTGCACCATTTTCCTCTCTTGGCGCTCTTCGGACTCAGTAATCGACTTCTGCATCCATGGCTGGATATGATGCAGAAGAGTGGCCATTTGTGCCTCTAGTTTTTGGACCCTTGCAAGCGGGACCAGTGTCAGTAGAGGGGCTGTGCCAGAGGAGCTTGGGGCTGTGCTACTACCCAGGATAGACTCGACCGGGGTAGTGTCAGTAGACGCCTATGTAGATGTGCGGGCCTAGGCTACCGTATCAGCAAGATCATAAACAAGTGGGGGCAGCTATGGACAGGGCCCTCTGCATGGGGCCAAATCATTGGCCTCGTCTTTGATGAGGCCGACGTCAACGGTGCCCTGTGGGGACTTTAGCTGATCTACGTTCTATATGGGCTTACCTGCGGACCTGTAGAGGGCAAAGATCATGCACGGGAAGGGATAGGTGGTAGTGACCTTGACTGCCCTCTCGTGCATGACTACCTGGAGAAGGAATGCGCTGTCCACCTCGAATTCGGCTATCATCACCGCCATCTACACTGCTCGATCCAAGGTAACGATATTGTCAGCAGCTGTGGGGTAGAGGCAGTGACGGACAAGCAGCCACAAGAACTTTGCTGTGAACGTTAGGTTGGCCTTCTTGATGGCCCCCTTCGGCTCAGTCACCCAATCGGAACCCTATCCATCTACTGACAGGTGCAGGTCCATCAACCTATTGGTGGTCTTTCTCAGTGATGGCTCGCGCAAGAACTGGCCATCCTTAACTATCTGCCAGCGGTAGTCGAACTCGGCAGTGAGGGGGGTCCGAGAAGCATCAATACTCTCACCGTATAGAAACCGACGGATGGTTGGCAGGGAAATATCAACCTGTACACCCCGGACTCGGACCTGCTCCAGTGGGGCCTATTTAGCGAGGGCAGCCCGCCTATCGATATGTGATCGGAGAGTCACTACGTAGGATGCGTAGAATTCTTGGACCATTTCTTCGCTGTATCATCCCAACGGACGTGCTGTCCACTACAAGCGATGCTTGGTGAAGAGATTGTTGATCTCAGGCATCGTTGGGAGGCTCCTTGTCAGGACCCGCCGCTCCAAGGTGAGTGTTCGAGTCATCACTCCTTTATCAGTCAGGAACATGGCGTCGGAGTAGACTTGAAATTGCGTGTCGACACACCACCAGTTGGGCTGGTCAGTGGCTGGGGTGGGTACCGGAACTGGTGAGCCGTATGTAGAGTCTGAACAGTCAGCCTCATCAGACGAGCCCGACACTGCAGCGGTGGCGGGAGCGGGAACCTCAGCAGAGCCAGAGGCTTCCTCGGACCATGATACTCCTAAGGAGCCAGACGCTCCTTCCTCATTTGTGGCTGACCCAGAGGGTGTGCCGGTCAGTGTGCGCTCCTCATAAGACTGGGAGGTAGTGACTACGTCGGATGCCACCTTTTGGGGTGTGGCTCTGGGAGCACTCGCAACACGGGAAGTGGCGGAAGTGGTTGGGGGCACGTACTCAGTGTCACGCTCAACATCAGAGTTGATGACCATGCGGCTAGATGGGGCGACAGACTTCGATCGCTCGCATGCGTAGACGCGTTCTTGCTTGGGTGCCATAGTAGATAGTACCTGTAAAGGATCAATATTAGTACGAGTAGTGGCAAACAAGACAAGCAAAACCATACTTAACAAAACATTGAAAATTGTAGGTAATTGCTATAGAAACAGTGGCACACGACAAGCCTGGTGAAGGCTCGTCGTGACTATGATGGATCGTCATGAGGTCCGTCGTGTTTTACTTAGACTTTGTATATATAGAGAACCCTGAAGGAGAGTCTCTGACTAGCATAACGGTATATGCAGGACTGACCGTCACAGGTACGACGGTCCGTCGTAGGACACTTAAAAAATATGGAGACCCTTAGTAGAGGGGTCTCTGACCGTCATGACGGTCGTGCAGGACGGACCGTCGTGGGTATGATAGTCCGTCACATGTGTCCGTTGAAGGACACTTAGAAAAAGTGAGAGACACTTAGAAACAGGGTCTCTGACAACCAGAACGGTTGTGCAGGATGGACCATCGTGAAGACGACGATCCGTCACATGTGTCCATTGGGAAACACTTGGGAAAAAATTAGAGACCCTTAAAAACAGGGTCTCTGACAACCGGAACGGTTGTGTAGGATGGATCATCGTGAAGACGGCGGTTCGTCACATGTGTCCGTTGGGACAGGGTGCTAGGGCGTTTGGAACGGACCCTACGACGGTGTGTCGTGGGTACGAAGGTCCGTTATCGGGGTCTCGTTATGAATTACAGTGACAGAAATGGGGGTACCCCATGCATCCCCGATGAACCCACATGGTCTTGTAGTGTTTTGGACCTACATTTGTCTATCACAACTAACTAGGAAACTAGTAATGCAAAATCACCTATGTCTAGGGTTGTCAACATGGCTAATTCGAACATTTTGAACTTAGGTTTAGACATTATCATATAAAGGAAACAAAATACGACGAAGAACTAAGCTAAATACTAACTAGTAAACAAAAAGGCAAGATAAATGAGTATAAATTTAGAGACACAAACCTTAGAAATGTAGAAAAAACAAATGGACAATTACTCAGTTGGCAAAGTAGACACCCACAGCAGCAGCTCCAACTAGTAGATGATAACTCTAGGGCGTTGGAGAATTTTTGGGGGCAATGATCGGTGGGAGGGAATGTGGAAGTTTAAAAGAGAGGGAAGTGGGATCAATAATGAAGTAATGGGGGTGAAATGAGGGGTTGGGGAGTTTAAATGATAGAAAGTTTATATTAAACTCCAACCGGGTTGGGTCGGGTATGCCTCATTAATCACGCGACGATTCCCCGACGACGGTCCGTCGCAGTTGTGACGACCCGTCGTTGGTTCCGTCGTGTGTGCCCAAGTTTGAAAATTAACAGAAAAAATGTACCTGGTATGACAGAGGCATAGGACGGTCCGTCGCAGGCGCAACGGTCCTTCGATGTATCCGTCAGTGACTGCTGCAGAGTAATTTTCTGTAGAAATTCATGGTCATATGCCTGCAAATTTAAAACCCATTAGTAGAAAAATGCTACCATTACTAAAAAGACTATAAGTATTGGGTTGCCTCCCAACAAGCGCCTGATTTAATGTCGCGGCACGACTAGGAACCCTTGATTACTCAGACTTCATCAAGATGGTATGCCTCTATCACTTCATTCCCCGAGGCTTTATGCCAAAAATAGAGTTTTATTCTATCTCTATTCCTCTTAAACCGCACTCCCTCTTTGTCTTTTAAATGAACTGCTCCATGAGGGAATACTTGGGTAATCAATTAAGGCCCAGTCCATTTGGACTTGAGCTTGCCCGAAAGACAAGGCACTCCAGAACTGTCTACAAGCACCAAATCCCCAACCATAAACTCTTGTTTTGCATTTTTCTGTTCAGTCTCCTTCTTCATCTTTTCTTTGTGGGATATGGCAGATACCGATTGGAGCTCACCACTCTGCCTCATGGTCCTACAAATGTTGAAGGTCGCTTCTTCATTATTCAACCAAAATGTCATCTGTCCCTTCTCCATATCAACTAACGCTCTACCTGTAGCAAGGAATGGCCTCCCACGAATAATAGGCACTTCAAAATTGACCTCACAATCAAGAATAACAAAATCAGTCGGAAAGATGAATGACTCCGCTTTTACTAGCACATCATGGAGTATCCCTATAGGCCATTTCACTGTACGATCAGCCAGCAGTAGCCGCATCGCAGTGGGTTTTGGATCCCCCAAACCCAACTTCTTGTAAATTGAGAGGGGCATGAGATTTATGCTTGACCCTAGATCACATAATGCTTTCGCAAAATGTAATGACCCAAGTGTACAAGGAATAGTGAACGCACCCGGATCTTCTTTTTTTTGTACGAGGGATCTTGTAGCAATAGCCCTCAAATGCTGCAGTCTATCATCATCCTCGAAAGTGACCGATCTTTTCTTTGTGACCAGATTTTTCATAAATTTTGCATAACCGGTCATTTGTTCTAGAGCTTCTACCAAAGGGACGTTGATAGACAGTTTCTTCAACGTTGTTATGAAACGCCAGTATTTACCATCCTCGGTCTTCTTCACTATTCTCTTAGGGAAGGGTGGTGGTGGCCTAGGCATGGGAATTACCTTGATATGTACTTCTGCATCTTTTCCATTACTTTCCTCTGCTTCACCACTACCCTTTACCACATTACCATTATCCTTTCTCACATTTTCCTCAGTAGATGGCATTGGTGGGTCAATGGTTTGCTTACCACCCCGAGTAGTGATTGCCATACAGTGCGCACCATTCTTTTGATTTTGGATAGTGTTGCTAGGAAGAGTGCCCGGTTGCCGTGTGTTCATTGTCGTAGATAATTGGGACACTTGCAATTCGATCTGTTTAATCGAAATTGCATGTGTATCAATTTTTTGCCCAATACTAGCTAAATCACCCCTTAACTCTTTAATTTGCTCATCACTAGCATCGAACCTCCTCATCATTTTGTGCAACATATCCTCAACTCGCGCCATACTAACTCCACCACCCTAGGAATAACTTCACGATTTTGAGGAGGGACATAGGGTCGATTCCTGTCGTTTCTATTAGCATAGTTACCCCTGTTAAAGTTGTTGTCGCGGTTGTAGTTTCCATCTCGGACATAATGACCCTCACGATTGTAGTTACCATAGTTCCTACCTTGGTTCCCCTTACCTTGGCAAATTATCCTGATATGAGCCTTGGGTGCTTTTTTGGAAACCCCCTGTCTGCTCATTTACAGCATAAATGTCCTCCGCATAATAACATTCATCGTTATGGGGTGGTGGTTTAGCCAAGTAGTTGACTGCATGAATCTTTTATGCACCCCAGTGACAAATTTTAGTACCAACCCTAGCTCAGTTCTCATCTGAGCCATTTTTTCGCGAATCTCATCTGTGGATGGGTTGTGAGTGAACTGCACTACGAAGGTGTTTCTCCCTATATCAGACTTCCTAGTACTCTAATCTTTGTTATTTCGGGAGATTTTTTCTAATTTTTCAGCAATCTCAGTATAAGGACACTCCCCATAAGATCCACCTGCTATGGTGTCCAACACCGCTTTATTATTATCGTCCTGTCCCCGATAGAAGTATTCCTTCAGTGACTCATAATCTATACGGTGATTTGGAACACTTCTCAAGAATGAGGTGAATCTATCCCAAGAACTACTAACTGACTCTCCTGTTGTGCCACAAAGTTGTTCACTCTGTCTTTTTGGGTTAGTTTCTTAGATACCGGATAGTAGCGTGCTAAGAAGACATCCCTTAGTTAGTTCCAAGTGAAGATTGAGTTGTATGGGAGCTCAGTGAACCACATAGCAGCCTCTCCCATAAGTGAGAGAAGAAACACTATGAGACCTATTACATCTAAATCCAAATCACGCCTCCCTACATAACTTTTACGCACTGCCCTTACCTTAGCTATTTGGGCATGTGGATCCTCAGAAGGTAGCCGTGAAAACAAACCTCAGGAAGTGAGCATTTGCATCAGACTACTAGTTACCACAAAAGTGTGGCCTGTGGGTAGAGGAGGCAAAACCAGTGGCCCATCCGAATCTGCTATGTTATCATAGCCTCTGTAGTATGTTTCGGGCCGTGGAACGGGATTTTGTCCCCTCTATTGATGTTCACCCGGAGCATCGGGTAACATCTGACCATGAACATCAACCGGAGTTGGGATGTTCTGGTTCGGATCCTCATCATTTATTCCCAAGTTTCGATTCATATTGCGTCGTGTACGCTCTAACTCGTGATCGTAGGGAAACAAGGGTTCTCTTCCTCTCCGTGTATTTTGCATACAAGGAGGATAGTTCTGAAAGAAATCAAAAACAATAAAACAAAGTAAAATCAAGAAAATATCAACTAAACTATAGTAATAAGTTCAAGTTAATCTAAAATCTATATTCCCAGGCAGCAGCGCCAAAATTTGATACGCTTAAACTTACTTCTCAAATAAGAAGTAAACCGGTCGTGTCAAGTAAATAACCCAACTCTTGAGGTTGGGATCGTTCCCACGAGGAAAATAGTCTAGACTTAACTTCAACTTGTTATTACTATTGTTTGATCAATGACTTCCTTGGAAAGTAAAAACAATAAAAGGGGGGTTTCTAATTCTAAATGAGTGAAAATAACTAACAAAGTTGAAAGAGACACTTAACAGCTTTGAATGTTGGAGTTTAATCAATTAATCAAAGTAACTAGGGTTTATGTGTTCCCCACAGGTTCATAACTTGATAATTCTAACTATAACAATTCTTTCCTAGTATCTTGCATGCAAAGTGATAAGTTATGTATTTCTAAATCCTTGGTCCGGCATCTAGAAAATCTCACTCTGCACCTTGTTCCGGCTACGTGTATTGCTATCCTAACCCTTATCCTTACCTCATATTAAGCATCGTATTCTATATTTGACTAAGTTATTACTTCGTACCAATCAATACTAGCCTATTCGATAGTATACACTAAATCTATGTTAATAATTCTTTTCCTATTATCTACCTCCTTGGTCCGGCAAGTAGAATTAAGGCGAGTTCCAACGTTGGCCATCCGTTAAAATGTCTTCAAAGCGAAAGAATTATTAATACATGCAAGACACTATTCTAGAATTGTTATTTTAGTTAGGCTTTATCTCATTATTTGCCTATGGTTCCCACAACCCTAGTTATGGAGTGTAGTTACTCATGGCCATAAACACAATATTCAAATATATTAAATAAGAGTTCATGTACTTACTTCAATGAGAAAGAATAAAATACAAAAGTTTGCTCGATTAATCACCAAAAATCACTTGCAAGAATTCTCAAAGTAATCAATAATCTCACAAAAAGTCTAATGATTATCAAGAATCTCAAAATACAATGTTTACCAATACGGAGTTTAACAATCTAAGAGTCTAACTATCTGGTGTCTAACCTCAAAAATGAGGTTTTTCGAACTATTTATAAAAAAACAAAAACCTAATTAAACAAGGATTCTATTTGCTGGAAATCTGCCAAAACGCGGCTGGGTCGACGGACCGTCGTGGTCATTACAGACCGTCATAGACTCCGTCGTCCCATACTTGTGCAATTTCTTCTATTGCTCTCTTCATTCCCCTCGACGGCAAGTATGACGGACAACCATAGGCACAACGGTCCGTCGAGGGTCTTCGTTCCAAAACACTTCAACTCTTGGAATATGGGTACTAGTATCACTTGTTTGAACTTCACGACGAACCTGCAGGACGGACCGTCATAGCCACGACGGACCGTCACAAGCTTCGTAATCCCACACTTGGTCAGACTTCCACATCTTCCTTCAGCAGCTGCACTATGCTGCCACATACGAACTGTCACAAGACGGACCGTCATAAGCTCCGTAGGTGGTCGCTTCTACATTTCTTCGCTCAAAAATCTCCGCATTCAGGTTTGGACAGATTTCTTGCAAAAGAAAGAGAAACTTATATAGAAATTAGCACAAAAAGTCTTTTCGGACACACTAAACATAAGGAAAAAGTATTAATTAGACCGTGAAAGCACGGTATATCAGAAATCTGGACAATAAACTCACCAGGGTTCCTAGGAGTAGGTGCACTAGCAAATGATATTGCCTACCCCTTTTATTTCTGAAAGTGTATTCGACTTGAGCGACCTTTCTGTTGGCCAGACTCATTCCAATCTTTGCTTTCTTATTTCGGTACTCTTTTCTGTCCTTATGCTTTTCCTCATAATCTTGTTTCACATAGATCATAAGCCTTGATATGTCAATGTCACCAACAAAATTTCAACCCTACCTTCTCTACTTGAAGCTAGACCCAAACTGGCAACAAACAAGTTCATTTTGCTCCGCCTATCTTTCACCATCTCCGGGGCAAAGCGAGACAGGTGGTTGAACTTCAAACCATACTCATGAACACTCATGGAGCCCTGTTTAAAAGTAAGGAACTCTCGTACCCTTGCTTCCTTTAGTTCTCGAGGAAAGAACCTCCCCAAGAGCTCCATACCCTTGTTTTTTTTGATGTGGTGCACCCTCAGCTCTACCATCCTTCTATTGATCAAACAATGATCTAGATACACTCTTTAGTAGATATGCATCCAACTCGACCCTCTCAGTATCCACCACATGCATTAAATCAAATATTTTTTTCAATACTTTTACAAAGTTTTTAGGATCCTCAGTAGTGCTTGATACGGTTAAACTACAAGGATTCATTCTCAGAAACTCATGAACCCTTGAGGTGTTAGACCCTTCTTGTCGAGATCCTCTCTATTGCCAGAATTCGGCATTTGTAGCCTCTTATTGGGGTAGCACAATCGGTGAACAGCGTGGAGGCATGATGATTTGAAATATGTGTAACCACGAATTAGAGAGACATTTACAGATAAACTCTCTGCACAAAAAGAATATGAATGAAGGTAAACACTCCTAAATGTTGTAGCCTCTTTATCATAGATGTCACAAAATTTACACCGATGATTAAAAATCTACAGACACAACTTCGTAGAATCCCTAGGACTTTTGAACTTTGTGCTCTAATACAAAGTTTGTCACGCCCGGAGCCTACACCCTGGCGTAGCCGTAACTCAAAGACCATTGTTGCCCCCAAGTGCCCTTGGTCTGACTTTCTTAACTCAGCGGAAGACATACTCATCTCTTATAAAGAATTGAAAACATTCTCAATAAATTACTTAAATTACTGTCTTTGTCAAAAATGGAATTCAAATATCAACACTTGAACATATGAAATAGAAAGTAAAGGATAGTCCAAAACTAGACAACTACATCATGTATGAAGCCTCTAAACTGAGTAAGATGGATGTTGGGATAGAACCGACAACATTCTAATAACTAATAGAAAAAATCAAATAAAAGAATGTCCTCCATAATGTAAGTAGGCTCACCTAATGACTACCGAGTGTTCAGCTCGATCAACGATGCACAGCGTGCTGATCCTAGTTACTTGCGTCTGCATCATAAAATGTGAAGGTTAACTGGCATCAGTACATTGAACGTACAATTATGAAAATTTGTAAGCTAAGAACAACTATGAAACTTTACATGAAGTAAAGATGAACATACCTTGACTCTGCTCTACTCATAAGAACAACTCAACATAAAGTAATAATGACATATGCAATGTGTGTGTGTGTACATATATATATATATATATATATATATATATATATATATATATTGATAAAACAATGTAAATCTTAGTTCATTAAAGATATAACAATAATAAACGCAAATATACTTATATATCAAAGTAATATAGTTTTTGTGGGACATTCTCTAACCGAAAACCATCACTTTGATCCTAAGTGATGACACAATGTAATACCTCACATTTCCCAAGGACCATCCATACCTTACCATTGGTATAATACCTTAGTTAACTTAGTGGATCCACTAGATCTCCTTACATGATGAACTAAAAAGTATGACCCGTCAATTCCCATAATGACAACATGGTTTGCATGGAGAGTTGAGTTAATATAAACACTCATCCCCACGTCTGTTCTTAATACTACTCCAAAAATATATTTTAATTCATACTTTTTATTAAAGTTTCTTCCTTTGGGTTGAGATATTTACTGAACATTTTAGATTTAAAAAGCTTTTTTTAGAATCAATGTTCCCCTTATTGTTCAAAACTCTTTAGGAACTCTTAGTTTCCTTTTAACATAAATGCGAAACATTTGTAAACCTTTAGGGAATATTTAGTTGCCTTATATACTTTGATAAATGAACTCAACTCTTGGTCTTTACCAAATTTAAACTTAAGTATTAGGGAATACATAGTTCCCTTATAACTTTTGAGAATTTAACTTAAGTATTAGGGAATACATAGTTCCCTTATAACTTTTGAGAATTTAACTTAACTCTTTTCTCTTTGCTCGACTTGTAATTATAACTTAAATAAAAGTTATCCTGATTGCTGAAAACTTTGAAAACTTTAAGAACTCACTTTTACTTGTTTATTAACTTTTAAACTTTACTCTTAAATTCTTTCATTTTTATCTTATCTTACCTTGAATTGAATTATGGATTCAAGTATCATGATTTCATGTTTACGGATGATTTCATGCTTGTAGATGTAATTTAGAGTTTTGGAATGAACTGGAAATGGAAGGTACATTACTTAGGAACTAGTACAAAAACATAGGGAAGGAACAGGGTCTCTAAGGGGTCTTGGAATTCTGAGAGGCACAGGGAGCCAGGGCCTGTCGGACAAACCCTGGTCGGGGTGCTCTAGGAGGCACGTTGCGCTAGCGCCTATCAGACACAAGCTTCCCTGAACTCCCACGGATTCCACCCCTATACTTTTCTTCTCTTTTTTTCATCTCTAAACCTCATAAAGTTCCATGGATTCCACCCCAAACACTTAGGATCCCTAAAAACTCATTACCCAATATTTTAGGCATGAAACCCATCCGGAAACATGAATCAAAACTACTAGAGATCAACTATAAGTCAACCTACAAAAACATCACAACTTTTGATCAAGAACTTCAACAATTTCAAACACATAACTCAAATATGATGAATTTAATCAATTTGGAGTGTGGTTGAAAGTACCCACTCCGAATGATCGTGCATACCTTTATAAGGATCACCCTCGATGAAATCAACGCAACAATTTTGACGTTCTTGGATGATTCTTAGTCTTCCTCTTATTTTCTATTTTTCTTCAAAGCCATAAGCGTTCTTTATTTTGTGAAACTAATTTGGGACTTGTATTTACCGCTAATATAACCTTAAAATTAATTAGGAAATACTAGGATGGAAAGACAACTTTACCCTTACTAAAATCCGGATTGGACTTTCCTCAGTCCAACATCACAACTTCAAAAACTTATATCTCCCTTATACGACCTCGAAATTTTGTAAACATGGTGTCCTTGAAAATATATTCCCAAGAGCATTCCATACACACCTCCTAAGCTTGTAAATATGGTAGTTTGAAAATGACCAAATTTCACATCTGAATGCTAGATATTATCCAAATTTTCTTACTTATTCACAAAATTGAATATTCTTGTTTTCTTGGCTAACCCTTAGTTAATTGAAGTTACTAGATGTTACAATGAAGACAAGATACCCTAATATTTGTTTCCACTTAGGTAGTGCTAGTCAAAGGTATTAACTCTTACGAATGTACTCTTTCCATTGAATCCCTCCATTAATGTTTTGAATTAATGAATTTTATTTGTATTTTGAACTAAATTTGATTTTTTAACATTACCTATATTTTTCATGCTCATATCAACCATCATTCCATGACAAATAATACTCAGGGTGAGATATTGTTACACCGCAAAAATTTCTAATCTAGGACCTGAACTATTCTTTAATTTCATGTAAATTGTGTGAGGGTGATTCTAAAATTGTTTATGTTTAAATTTCAATAATTTAGTGTTGAAATTGTTTAGGATATGAATTAAGGTCGCAAGTACCACCTAGCACAAAATTGAGTTGAAAGCTTCCTTACCAATTACATTTTGACATAGGATTCTACTTAGGTTAGCTTTGAATGATCATATCTCCTATCTTATAATTAGTTAGCTGGACCATGAACTATCAAATATAAGGTATTTCATTCATTTTTTTAACGCCACTAAGTTTTCCTAATTTAGATATTGGAGAAAAAAGTTATGACATTTTATTAAAGACTGTCATATGAGAAAAAAGTGGACGGTAGCCCTGATGGGCGGTAAACTACATGACGGTCCATCATATTCCCGTCAACTGTGAAGAATTTTTTGTGTTTCAATATTTTATAAATATAACACATGATGGGCAATCATCGTAGTTACGAGCCCTCACGACCTTTGTTTAGAGCATCTAGGATTTGCGTTTTCTATTAATTAAGGGTATTTCAGACTATTCCCATCAATTCTAATCCTAAGTCCTGACCTTTTACACCTATTTAAGTGTTAAACCTTTTTAAATTTCTTTAACACTTCAAATTATTAGAGTAAGGTTGCAAGAGTGGAAAAATCTAGGGCTTTGAGTGTTCTTCAAGTTTCCATTAGTTTTTCCAAGAACTTTTTTCTATCAAGGTATGAATAGGTATCACAGTGTTTGACTAGTTCATCCTAACAGCCTACATATAATTTCAAACTTGTAAAAATATCAATGGTTATTGTGTTTGATTTTGCGTATTCTTGAGATAAGTAGCATAGTTGAATTCTAATTTATATTCTCAATTGGAAAGTTGTTGTATATCATTTATTGATATTTCTATCATGACCAGAATCTAGACTCTAGACGAGACCGGTGTCGTTGACCTCTCAGAGGTCGCAAACAAGCCTACATACGTCATCGTTACATTATCTAGGTTAATTTTAGCGGAAAATTTGAAACTTTTAGTTACTTGAAGTATACATAGACTTCATAGTAGGATACGTTATACTCATATAAGATTTATCTACATCAGTTCATAATCGTTCACAACAACCATATGATTACAAGATACTCAACTGATTGAAATAGTCATATCTGCATAAAATATAAAGTTGCCAGAATCGCACCAATACAATGTCTAAAAATAATTGAGAAAGAAACGCTAATGGAACATACTTCACTAGATCAAGCCTACATCTAAGCTAGAATATAATGGGTAAGCGTCCACAAGAGCATGAGGTCCTACCTAATCTGGATGAATGATCCACGCCGGGATAGCTTTACCGTCGTCTCGTAAGCTCTAGCGTCCACCTGTGCCTACACCGAAAAGTAAACAGTTGTATGCGAATACTACACACTTGTACTAAGTATGGGTATATGCAAGAAAACACCAAGTACATTCATGATTAAGAATATCTCTCTCCTAACGATATGTGCTATGGAAAATCAAGTCAGTGGACTTGCCAAATCGGATTAGAAAAGTCTTTCTGTGAGAGTAACATGCATCAACATACATATCGTGTTGCACACAGCATATAACAGATTGCATATAGCACATAAAGTGTTGCACATAGAATATAACATATTTTATATTATTCGTTCATATTCCATGAGACCGTGGAATCATGGACTTGACATTAGAACTTCCCAAAATGAGGGCTCAACATATGGGACCACAACTAGGGAGCCTTCTTTAGCAAACACAGAGTCTGCTTCATTTATTCATACGTATTATATTTCATTGCATTCATACGCTAGTGTAAACACCAGCTATACCTAGGATGTATTTTAAGACTCTCATTGGGTTCACTGTTCAATGACGAAGAATGACCTAGTGTCATTACATAAGTCTAGTTCACCTTTTGATTATCCTACCCAAACACATTTGGTATCGTTCATTACATTATCTTTCATACATTGAGGAACTTCAAATTTAACCGACATAGATCATGTGAACATCATGAAATCCTGTGTTCTCCCCACACCAAAAAGAGGGGGAGTCACTGACCAAGGTGAAACCAAGAACATACCTAGCTCGCTTCGGTGGAAACCACTAGCTAGTTCCTATGTTGGAAGCATAGTTCAAAGACTAGTAGATTTAGGGAGACTCATACCGTTTTAACGGATTGTCTCATCTCATGAGAATTACACAAACCTCTGCCTTCCCAAAATAAGGAATCACAACTCATAGTTATCCTATCAGTGCTCTGTATAAAGATCCATTACATTCATCTCATACATCATAGAAGTTTGCTTCTAGCATGAGGTCATCATAGCTCATTAGATGATTTCTCATATCATAATTTCGTATTAAGTGAGAATATTCCTTACACTTACATGTGGAGTGTGATTGTGAATTGTCTGTTAATATTCAACACTCTTTTAGGTGAGTACTTTTGGTGACCTTATGAAGGCGTAGGTACAACTTGTCTCACTTGCACTAGCCTGAGATTATGCTGCCACCCTATCCTTTATTAACATCTTTTCATTTCATCTTTACTCACCTTTCATTATTTGTTCATCGTATAACATATATATGCTTTCTTGGAGTTTATATTGAGGTACATTGATCCTAGGCATAGATACAACTTGTCTCACTTGTACTAGCCTATCCTCATGTATCCACTCCTTCTTTGATTATCCATCATTTGGTATAAATATATTCTCTTAGAAATTTCATTTAGTGACATTGATTTTTAGGCCTAGATGCATCTTGTCTCACTTGCACTATCCTATAGTCATATAGTCACTCTTTTATTTACATATTAACTATGAAATCATTATTAACACTTTCTTTTGGAGTATGCTTGGAATTTTACTATACAACATTCTACACTCCTATTAGGTGAATGTTCATTTCATCATATGACAATGCACTTGTCCATTTAGTATGTTTCACACTCTTACTTAACCTTCCTAGGTTCACATTATTTCATCATATACATCTCCGGTTCCCTTACTTTAAAGGTACACTAGATATAAGGATCCACACATACAACCGATGAGGCTTCATTTATAATTCGTCTAAGTGACTCATACTTACCCAAGATTAGGTGGTACAAGACTTATGCATCCTGTAAGTATGCCATGGTCTCGAGTTCGATTCCTATGAGCAGCATTCATTAATTATTTATTTATGTAAGACTTATGCATGAATACGAAATTTGGCAAGGGAACCCAATTTTGAATCCCTTAAGTAACGCTCAATCTTATATAAAACTTTGATAATTGCATTTTCAAGATTTGGGGGACCCTAGGTCGATCCCTATCACCCCCATAGATTTTCTTTCTTTTCCCTCCTCTCTTTTTCGTTTAAAGCCAAGAGGATGTGGAATCGATCCCCCACAACCTCATTTTATTTCTCTTAAATTCCCCCTTAACTCTCTCACCTATCAAAGAGGTTGTAGGTTAAATCCCCACTCACCTCATTTTATTATTCTTTCATTTTTCTTCTAACTCTCTCATCTATCCAAGAGGTTGTGGGTTCAGTCCCCACTCACCTCATTTTATTATCTTTCATTTTTATCCTAACTCTCTCATTTATCAAAGAGTTGTGGGTTCAATCCCCACTCACCTCACTTCTTTTATCTATTTTTTTATTTTGCAGCTTTCATATAGTAAGGTCTCGGGTTCAATTCCCAACGACCTCACATGTTTTAATTCATTTTTAAAATTTCCAAAATTCCCAATATTTGGCCGAAACCAAATTTCAAAAATGCTGGAAATTTAATCACATTTTTGCAGCCTATTTTATCACCCTTTTTCACCTTAAAATTAAGACATTTCGAGTAGTTTTTAGGGAGATGTTTAGGTACATTTTCAAGTTTACTTTCAGTCAAGAATTATCACCTAGTTCAGCAACATTATACTCATAAGAACATCACGCTTCTAACAGATTCAGATACGTAAATTACAAATTTCTCACATAATTTCCGAATATACATTCAAACATGTAGTAACAACCAGCCCTAAAATCATCTACCAGAAGTCATACCAATGCAAACTTTAAATCTGTCAAAGGATCCAATGATAGGAGCATGCAACGGGGTACCTCTTAGTTTTTGACTGGAATTAAGCTGAACTTAGGGGTATATTGGGAAAGGAACAAAGAGAGAGAAAACCCATAACCTAATTTCATTCAACACTTGTTTCAATGCTGCAAATTTCCCACGAAACCAAACCTCACCACCCAACTTCAAGTACAACCCGTCTTGGAACCCCTTTTTGTTTTCTTTTTTAGAATGTCTTTGCTTTTGAGTTTTAGCATTCAAGTTCATGATGAACTTTATTTTTTGTTCTTTTCTTTTTCTTTTGTTGAAGACTGATCTTTCAAAAGAGAGGGTGTGAGTAGATACAGAGACATAAGAATGAGTGGATTAGGATTAGGGGAGTTAGGTGGAGACTTAGTCAACCTAGGAATCCACATTATTTATTAATTTTATTATAATTATGATTTTCATTTACTTAAATCAGAAATTAAATATTAATTAATTCAACTTATTCACTAAATACCAATTAATTCTTTTAATTCGTTGGTTCCACCCAGGTTCGAACCCGAGTAAAGCTTAAATTTGCATAAGGGTCAAATTCGGTCAACTCCTACCCGAATTTCCCCTTAATCATATTAATTAATTAATTAATTAATATTTATGGTAATTACAATACTACCCTTAGCCTAGAAAATACCATTTTACCCCTAGACCCTCCAAACATAGGATAACCCCTTTCAAGTCCGGTCAAGACTCATCCGGGTGAATCTTCTTATTTGGGTGCCCTACATTGCTAGAACCAACCTTGGCAATATGAAATAACACACCAAGTTGGTTGTCTTGGGTGTTGAATAGGTTTAGAGGTCTGGTTCTATGCGCATCAATACGTGTGAATGGTCTAATCTTAGGCATTCTACATACATTAGAAATTACTTAGCATAGTAATTTTAGGGTTGGTACGATTTCTTAAATGGTTGTACTTTCAGATATTTCAAGTTTTGAGGGAAGCATGGACAGAATGTTGAAAAATAAAAGAATAAACTGAAAAGAAGGACTAAAATTTAAGCTTGAGGATTGTCGAGTCAACTTGGTGGATCGCCAAATAGGCCTACTTCGCCTTTCGTTCCAATGGTGTGATCCCCCCAAAAAAGGTTCAAATTGTCTGAAAAAAAGGAATAGTCGACGCATCGCCGAGTAGCTCCGTGAAGCAACACCTTATCGCCAATAGCACAAAACATGACGATGTTGAAGATTGTACCAGAAGGTGGTTAACTACACCAATGGGTGAATTGCCGATATATCAGTAATTCCTTCTAATGATGTCGAACGATCAACTACAACACAAATCTGAAAAACTATAAATACTGTTAGAGTTGTAGTTTTAGGAAGAGTTGAATATTATTATTATTTTATGTCTAAAATATTAGTTTTTTATATTTTTACTCTGATTTTAAGAGGGTTTTGAATACATCAAGAAGAGGAGGGTTTCATCTCTCTTTTATTCTTCTTTCTCTGCCTTACTCAAGATGTAATTCTTCATACCCATGTGATTTCAACATAATTGAATGTATAATTTCTATTTGTTGATGCTAAAAAACCCCCATTCTTAGGGCATGATTTAGAAAATATGGGTTAAGATTGTTGTTGTGTCTTTCTTGTTGGTAGATTAATTGTAGTTTAATGATTATTACATATAGTAGTTATGAATGAATTTAACAAATTTTAAGTTTCAAATTCAAGTGTATTCATGTGTTTTCAACTTGCTCAAGAGAGAAGTCGCGAACCCAAGACAACTATATTGATGGCTTAAGGAGTGGAAAACATGAGGTTCAGCTAGAGAGTGTGAACCCTAGTCCCATATGCCAACAATGGCTCTAGAGATTGAGTTGGGTAAGGCGTAGGCTTGTCTTTATGTAGCAAGTTAGTGTTTCAGAGGGACCCATTTGAAAGGGGGTAACTTGCTAAAGAGAACTTATTTCCACGTAAAGCTTAGCATAGTCACTATTATTCTATAAATCATCTATCGAAAGAATGTACACAATAATCTAGATAAATCCATATTGCGGTCACATCCCAAGAATTCCCCCTTTCATTTCTTAGATTACCTTCTCCCAAAAAAATATGTACTGTTTACCTTCTCTAAAAAAATAAAGAACATTGAACATAATAAAATGAAATACCAACTAAATGTTTATAATCATGCATTGGTTTTCCCTATCTTTATTGAGTTTTAACTCAATTTTGGAGTGTTTTGCAGTGAATAAGTAATAAATAAATTAAATATAAAATGTACAAACCCACAACTGTAGTTGCATCAGTTTCTCTAGTATTAAAGATCTTTGTTATTTATGATGACTTTTGTTAAAGTGACGTTAGATAAAAGGATTTGTCAGTGGTTACATGACTTATTTAAGTGTTCGAACGAAGGGATCCAGAAAAAATAGCAGATAAATACCACATGATAAGGGAGAAACTAAGGAACAAGCTAAGTAATAAAAAAATTGGACGCATTATCTTTATTATAGTGGAGTACAAAAAGTAAATTTCAAAGTATAGAATTAAGGCACAATATTTCTTATTTGAACTATTTTGAAATAATTTAAAACTCCAACGACACAATGACATTCATATATTTCGCAAGATATCCATGACAGACTTAATTTATGCAAATGAAACAAATTTAATCATTTACAAGGGAACACAATCTTTACCTTTCATATATGTTCATTATACAGAAATTATGAGATTCACACCATAACCAATAGAACAAAAACACATTAGACCATACCAAACATAAACTCTTGAACTTGACTAACTATTTTGTAAGAGAGAGATTTTATCATATTTCTTTTTAACTTCCTCGTTCATATATGGGTTTTTCATTGGAATACGTTTATCTGATTTTTAATTTTAGGGATATATTGTTGTGGATTTATCTTGAAGTTTCTTCAGCTAATTGCATTGACATTTAGAAATAATCTTTACTTTTAGTGAAATTTAAGGATCTGCAACTACTTATGGCGTGCCCAATATCTACACTCTCAATGTGGTTTACACTCAGAGAATCTTTTCTTGTCCAAAACTAACCCTTGACTTGACATACTACTTAATGGATGATATAACTCAAGAAATAAGAAGATTTAAAATTAGATTTTAACTAATAAATCACAAGCAGACTCAAGTCAAATGTTTGAAAGTCCTTAATATTATAAATAAAATAGTTTACAAACATCTTAAAATAAAAGAGAAATATTGAGACACTCCTCAACTTTAACTATCTATAAAGCCTCTAAAACTAGGATAGATATTTGGACAAGACCCATGACAACTCAACAATAACTAGAAAATAAATATGAAATCATGTGGAATGCAAGGAGTCTCCTCAAAGCTATATGAAGCCCAAAGTGATCTTAACGAAATGTTTATTCATGATACTAAACATCTGTGTCTGCATCATAAAATTATGCAGCTCGAATACCATCAATACATTGAGGGTTCATTTGGTAGAGTGTATAAGAATACAAAATAGGGTGCATTAGTAATTGTTGCATTAGTAGTGCTTGCATAGTTATGCAAGCATTATTTCTTATAAATTGGTTTGTTTTATGCATTAGTAATAACAAACCTTACACAATTTTTATTAAAAAATATATGTTTACAAATATACCCTTCACACTTTATTTATTTGTATACTTCCTTTGTAAAAGAGTTCTTTTCTAAAACAACAAAAAAAATATTTGCTAAAACATCATTAATACTTCTTTTTTTTTTCAAAAGTAATATAAAATTTTTGTACTATTGCGTGTCAAAATATTTTTGTGTAAAGTTGGTAAATAATTTTTTTATCATATTTATCATCACAATAGTATAATTTTTTTATTAAATTAAATTAAAATAGATTTTTTTTTAAAAAAAAATACTTAAGAGGTTATAAAACCTATTAAGAAACCAAAAAAATAAAGACACCGTAAAGTAAATCAAAATAAAAAAAAACTTATGACAACAAAGAAAATGAAATGACTTTAAGCGTAGTTTTGTAATTATTAAATCAAATTTAAGTGTTATGATGTTGTGCATTATTAATACCTAGAATTCCATGGTATTAGATATACACAACTTAATACACAATAGAGTGTACAACTGTCACGACCCGAGTCTACACTATGGACATGGCCGGCACCCAATTACCATTGCTAGCCATGAGCGGACCCTTGGTATGACTTACTAAACTCAAAGGAAGACTTAACTTAACTCAGTATAAATAGTAAAGAACATTCCAAAGGGAAATACTTCAAGTGTAATAGTCCGTCAAAAATGGCACTTAAGTCTCATTTTTTACAAATGAAATTAAAAGACCAAGAACTAACATTGTTTGTATGTGAAGCCTCTAAAAATGATTATCTGTACAAACCCCACAACATTCTATAACTGAAAATGTTTGAAAACAATAAACGAGTCCTCCGGATTCAAGGAGGCTCACCACTGATCCTGAGCTTCTAATTGGATCAACAACACGCCGAATGTTGATCCTAGTAACCTGCGCCTGTATCATGATTCATCTTACCATGCCAAATGGCATTAGCACATTAAATGTACGAGTGTGCGAGTAGGAATGACAAAACAATACTTAAACTGGAAAAGGAGTAACAAGGAACACTTACCTTGGCTTTGTTCAACTCATGATTACCTAACTCAATTCAATATAATGCAGTTTAAAAGTAAGTGCAATATAAAGAAATGTTGATTGAAAACATGTCGTAAATTCTCAATGGATACAAGGATACAAATATCTCTGATATGTATGTAAAAATACAAATAATAGTATATATTAAAATGCAATAACTTCTATGGAAGCCTCTCTAACCAAAAACTATCACTTAAGAGCTATAATGATGATACATCGTTACTCGGAAAATGTTGCCTAACCATCCTACCCCTGCCAGAGTATAGGATTCGAACTGCCTAATCGATCCACTAGTCTACTCTGAAAAGAGTTCATCTAAAAAGCATGACCCTCTTTTACAAATGATGGATATATGGTTTTCATGTAGACTTGAGTTAATATGAAACTTTCTTCGCCACCTCGGTGCTCAATACTACTCCCAAAATTATACTGGCTCTTATATTTTAAGAATATGCTGACTCTGTGGTTTTAGATTAGTGATAAAGACTTACCTCAAAGTCTATCTTTAAAATCTATGTTTCCCTGCTCACTTCATTTTATAAAGCTATTACTTTTTTTTGAAAACTAGCCCGAAAGCTTCTTACTTGTTTAAATGTGAAAATATATGTAACTCTTAGAAAATACTTAGTTCCATTATATCTTTTGAGAAATGAACTCAAATCTATTCTCTTTGATCAATTATTAACTTGAGCTTTAAAACAAAGTTAAAATGTTTGTTTAAGACTCTTGAAAACGTTAAGAACTTACTTTAATTTGCTTCCAAACTTTTGGGGTTGACTCTTAACTTCTTTGACTTTGATCTTAACTTCCCTTGTATAGGATTATGGATTCAAGGTTTATGATATCATGTTTATGGAGGATTTTATTATGTTTAGATGCACCTTAGAGTTGTGAAATCAACTAAGGAATGTGTTTACATCACTTAGTAACTAGTACGAAAAGATAGGGAAAAAATGACGTCATTAGGCAACCCTGGCGCTTTGAGAGGCGCTGAGTTCCTGAGAATGATGGACAGACATTGTCCTTATGCACTCTGGCTGGCGCGGAACACAAAAACCTGACGAATAGATTCTTTCCTGAGAGACTCTTGTGGGCGCGGCACTCCATGGCTTGTCTGGCGGGAATTCTGACCTTTCTTCTGCTATTTTCATCTCCAAACCTTCTAAACATCCACGGATATTTCCCAAAACATTTAGGATCACTAATACTCTCAATACCCAATAGATTCAATTCTAAAAAATAACCCAGAAATATGAACCAAATCAACTAAAATCATGCTACACCTTAACCAATAAGGAATCAACAATTGTTCATCAAGAACATCAATTTTCATCATTTAATCAATTGAAAACTTGTTGAATTAAACATGTTGGTGTGTAGGTGAGCGAACCCAACACATAAAGATCTCTAATACCTTATAGGGATCACCCTTGACTAATTCAACTCAAATATTTTTGCGTTCTTAATGAATTCATGTCTTTTCTCCTTTCTCCTTCTTCTCTTTTCTACAAAGCCCTAAGTTGTATTTCAATTTTCTGAAACCGACTTAACGATTAGTTTTACCCCTAGTAAAAACTTTTTAAATGAATTAGAAAATACTAGGATAAAAAGACTAATTTACCCATAGTAAAATCCGGATTTGACTTTTCTCAATCAAAATACTCAACTTCCGAAAGAGATATGTCCCTCATATTATATCAAAATCGATCAAACTTGGCGCTGTTGGAAATATATTTCTAAGATCTTTCAAAGTGTATAAAGACTTACTCCAAACCTTCCTGAGCTAGAAATTATGGCCATCAGAAAATGACCAAAACTCACATTTAAGCTTCGGAAATTTCCAGATTTTTCTATTTCTTTCTAAAAGTAATTAGATTTTGTTTTTTTCTTATTCCTCCCTATTTTGAGATACGAGATGATACAATAACTAATACCTGCATTAGTTATACATGGCATGAAAAAACGTACCAAACAAGGTACTACTAATGCACACACCTAATGCATGTAGTATATTTTCTAATACACTCTACCAAACGACCCGTGAATGTCTAAATATGTAATATAGTCCATAAAAACAACAAAAAGAGAGGACTGACATTGATAAATATATAATTAAAATAACGTAATGAAATAAAGGAGTAAAATCATTCTAAGTGTTAAAAAACTGACCCATCTCTAAACTCAACATCATAAATGATATATTGAAATACACTTATACCTTATTGGAATATTCTCTAATAAAAGAACAGCACTATGAGNTGTCCCGCACATTCGTCAATACTAACAGAGTAGTCCCAGTACCCAACTTCACAATATTCTATGTGTCGTGGAACGGAACCCCCCGAAGGACCGTCATGCTCAGAACGGTCCGTCCTACATGTCCGTCGAGGGTAACAGAGTGTTGATGAAGAATGCAGCAGAGAATTATGCTTAGTATGGAGCCACGGAAGTCATGACGGTTTGTCGTGTCCATGACGGTTAGTCACAAGGGTCATCAACTTTGACGCGTTTGGGGCAGATTTTTCCATATATATTTTTCAGTTTTATTGTCTAATTATTGAACTTTCAATTTTGGGATATTATATTGCTTTTCTGGAATTGATCATTGGTTTTTGTAATTTATTCAAGTAAATTTCTGGATTTTGTTTATTCTCATCAATGTAAGTGCAAGAATTCATATATTATCAATATGAATTGTGTGATTATTAGCATGGGCAACTAAAATACATAACTAGGATTGTGGGAACCATGGGTACATAACATGGTAATACCTAGATAAAATAACAATTCAAGAATAGTGTCTTGCATGTATTGATAATTCTTTCGCATAAAAGTCTTTTTAACGGATGGCCAATGTTAGAACTTCCTTATTGCTACTTGTCAGATCAAGGAGGTATATAATAGGAAAACAATTATCAACATAAATTTAGTGTATACTATATAATAGGATAGTGTCGGTTGGTACGAGGTAACAACTTAGTCAAATATCAAAGATGATGCTTAATATGAGGTTAAGATCAGGTTTACTAAAGCAACACACGTAGCCGGACCGAGTTGTGGAGTGAAATTCTCTATATGTCATACCAAGGATTTGGAGATACCTAACTTATCACTTTTCATGCAAGATACTATGAAAAGATTTTTATAGCTAGAATCGCCGAGTTAGGAGCCTATGGGGAACACTTACACCCTATTTGCTATCATTACTTGATTAAAACTCCAATACTTGAACCTGTCAGATGTTAACTTTAATTTTGGTAATTGCTTTCATTAATCAAAACCCCTTTTTTTTTATTTTTTTTTAAAGTAATAGACTAAATAGAAGTAACAATAGAATAAATTTAAGTCTGAACCATTTTCATCGTGAGAACGATCCCAACCTCACAAGTTGGTTCTTTAATTTATACTCCGCTTTTACTTCATTTCGAGAAGTAAATTCGAGCGTATCAAATTTTAAGTAAGTATATAAAGGGTAAAAACCTTAAAGACTTCATTCTTCAAAATTGAAAACCCAAAACTCTTAGAAAAACCCAAAGACTCCATTAAAGTTAAAATTGAAGAAGCAGCTTGGTATGGGGTTGTTGAGTGGAAATTCTTCATCAAAGTGAAAAATTATCATCCTTGAGGTATGGATTTTGATCCTTCAAACTTGTTTTATCAAGGAGCCTAACCCTCAAAATATTTTTCAAATTTTTTTAAAGTGAATTGTCCAATTTCAGGATTCTACCATGGGTTCTTGCATAAATGATTTATAAACATTGAATTATGATCTAATTGATATTATATTTTTTATTTAAATGTAAATTACGTATTAACCCATATAAATTGATGAACCCTAGTTTTGACTACATATTGAGTTACTTGATATTAAGTTAATATTGTTGAATTGTTATGTAGTTTCTTATGGGCTTTTTAATGATATAAGAATTGTATTCAATTTATATATAATTGATCTTAAATCGTTAAACATAGTTTGAATTGACTTAGATTAATTGAGTTTTATGGTTATTGCTTTGACTTATCGTTCATGGTCATGGGTAAGGGCCTTGTGATGTTGAATTGGTTGATTTGGCATTGAATTTAACTGTTGAAGAGGGGATGAAGGTATTCTTCCCATTTTCTTTAATTTGATATAAATTATACTTCGATTCTATTGTTATTGGTATAGTCCATTTATGGTGGTGGTGTTATGCGTTTTAGTCGCAATTGACGTGGTCTTGTCAGCGTTACATTATGAAATATGATGAGGATGGCCTTATTGGAATCTACATGAAATAATTTTGCTATTTGTGTAGTTGATTATGTGAATAATGACATTATCTATCTACATGTGAAGTCATATGTGTGTTCTTCTACTTATGTTGCCTTAAGTGATCATGTTAGACTATGACTTTGACATTATGAGTATAGTGTTAGGGTTAAGTCTTTGTTTTTACTACTTGGCTTTGTGAGTATATGTGGGGTAAATTAATAATGTTATGAAGATATGTAGGATGACTTTAAGATATTAGATTGTTTCTAGGTGTTTCTAGAATTACATGCATTATGATTTAAAAGCAAAGTATGTGGTATCTTGTCTTGGTTGACTTGTGTCCCTTTCTTTATTTATATATGATTATGAATATGTGTTGTCTTGACTTAAGATTTTAGAACTCTTAGTGTTGAATATATTAATGATATGTGACCTTAAATTATGATATGAGAGTCTATTATTTGAAAACCTTGACTTAAGAGTAAGGTTAAGAATGTTGAAGTGTAGGCCGTAATGGTATCCTTCAATGTAAAGGAATGATGGACTTAAGGTTAGTTGGCTGGAAGGACATCATATTAATTCTTAGGAAAGTCATCATGAGCTTCTTCTCACCATTGTGAGGTATCCCTAGTGGGCCTTCCTTGGTAGGGTAAATGTTATTGGGTTATAAACTTATTATATGGAACCCTTTTATGTGAACTAAATGTATCAATTACTCTATGAGAAATAATTCTAGCACCTAGTGAGTATGGTAAGGGAAAGTAGTTCTAGTTAAGTATGAGACAAGATTACAAAGCATTCCCTTTATATTCCTTAATCATGAACCTAGATGGGATGCGTCTAAGTTCTACCATTGGCAAGTTGAACAACCTCATCGGAGTAGGATTGAACTCCAGATTCCATGTCTAGCTATCATGATTTATGTTTGTTACTGTCTATTCTCATCATATGGAATACCTATTTGCATTATATGAGTTTATGGAGTTTGGGTGGTGGTATGGGACGCTATCTAGACATTGAACAATAGACTTTGAAGGTGTTATATGGAGTTCCTAGGTCTTGTCTAAGTCAATTATTTGACTGTCCTTTATGTGATGTATGAGTCTTAATGAACTAATGACTTAAGTACCTACGTAGAGTAGTTAAGGGTTGTCTAGTTAAGGTGTGGAGGGGGCATAAGAATGGTCATTTCATATCTTACATAGATGAGTCTTAAGAATGACTCTAATTAGGCAATATGTTGATTATGTGGACATCATCCAAATTTAGGAAGTCATAAGGTTAATTTACGCAGTCTTGAAGAGTTTAATCATGGATATTATCTTCTTGACCTACTTAAGTATGTCTTTTGATAGACTTTGATAAGGAAATGTCATAGTGTCTATATTTTGGTATTTTGATGTCTTGAAGTTGTTATGTGATACGCTCAAATTTATTCTCAAATAGGAAGTAAGAGTAAAGTAAAGGATACGGACTTACAATTTGAATAGGAGAGAACAGTAAGGTAGGAAGAATCGCGTCAAGTAATAACCAACTAGTGAGGTTGGGATCATCCCACGTGGAAAATAGTCTAGTCTTAACTTTAACTTGTTATTACTATTGTTCGGTGGTAACTTCCTTAGAATGTAAAAACATAAAAATGTAAAAAGGGGGGTTTGTATTTCCTAATAAGTAAAAAGAACTAACGAAATTGAAAGAGACACTTACCAGTTTTGAAAGTTGGGTTTTTAATCAATTAATCAAACTAACTAGGGTTTACGTGTTCCCCACAGGTTCATAACTTGATAATTCTACTATAAACAATTCTTTCCTAGTATCTTGCATGCAAAGTGATAAGTTTATTATTTCTAAATCCTTGGTCCGCATCTAGAAAATCTCACTCCGCACCTTGGTCCGGCTACGTGTGTTGCTTTCCTAACCCTTATCGTTACCTCATATTAAGCATCGTATTCGATATTTGACTAAGTTACTACCTCGTACCAATCAATACTAGCCTATTAGATAGTATACACTAAATCTATGTTAATAATTCTTTTCCTATTATCTACCTCCTTGGTCCGGCAAGTAGCATTAGGCGAGTTCTAACGTTGATCATCCGTTAAAAAGACTTCTAAGCGAAAGAATTATTATTACATGCAAGACACTTTTCTAGAATTGTTATTTTAGCTAGGGTTTATCTCATTATTTGCCTATGGTTCCCACAACCCTAGTTATGGAGTTTAGTTACTCATAGCAATAAACACAATATCCAAATATATTAAAGAAGAATTCATGTACTTACTTCAATGAGAAAGAGTAAAGTCCGAAAAATTGATTGATTAATCACCAAAAATTACTTGTAGCAATCTCCAAAGAATAAAACACTCATAAACAAGTCTATATATGATGATCTAATCTAGCAGAGTCTAACCTCCAAACGAGGTTTTTCGAACTATTTATATAAAAAAATAAAAACCTAATTAAACAGGGTTCTAATTCCTGGAAATCTGCCAAAACGCGGCTGGGTTGACGGACCACGCGACGGACCGTCGTGGTCATGACGGATCGTCGTGGACTCCGTCGTCCCATACTTGGTGCAATTTCTTCTGCTGCTTTATTCATTCCCCTCAACGGCAAGTGTGACGGACCGTCATAGGTACAACGGTCCGTCGAGGGTATCGTTTCAAAAGACTTCAACTCTTGGAATCTGGGTACTGGGATCACTTCTCTGATCTTCACGACGAACCTGCAGGACGGACCGTCACAAGCTTCGTAATCCCACACTTGTCAGACTTCCCCATCTTCCTTCAGCAGCTTCTCTACGCTTCCACCTACGGACCGTCACAGGCATGACGGACCGTCATAAGCTCCGTAGGTTGTCTCTTCTGCATTTCTCTCTCAAAATCTCTGCATTTGGCTTTGGACAGATTTCCTTCAAAATAAAGAAAACTTGTATAAAAATTAGCACAAAAAGGGCTTTTGGACGCACTAAACATAAGGAAAAAGCATTAATTATACCGTGAAACCACGTTATATAAACACCCTCAACTTAAATTCGTTGTTTGTCCTCAAGCGACGCACTATGACTCACTGCACAATCTTTGTAAAATAGTATTCATGTTTTATCCTTTGCAATCATTTGGCTATCAATCCCGATTAATCTCATCAAATCTATGCATGCTATCACTATTAGGCTTGAATTTTGTGGGATTCGAACATGACACAGACTCACCATGCACTAATACCTATCCTCTTCAATTTCTCACCGAGGTGCTAACCATTCTTGTATTGCAACTAATGTCCTCACTTTAGAATAAAAATCCTCGTTTTTCACACAATGATTTAAGTTTGAGTTTAAGGATTACATTTCAACACTCGCTCTCAGAACAAAGTCACACTCATTCATACCTATTGCCATAAGCTTGCCCTTATTTTCCCTGCCTTAAGTTCGCTATACAACCCTTAGGATCACGATAGGACTTTTTTAGCTTGTAACATAGGCTCAGGGTCAGGTAGGGTACATTTTTAGGTATACGTTAGTGACTTTTTGCCCTTTCAACCCCACTTTCAAGAGCATTCCTCATAATAGCCATGCTCAACTCATGGATTTTCCATGAGTCAAGGTACACAATACCCAAAGTTAGGTCAGGGCCAAAACGAAGGTTTTTTACTGTATTAGCCACCCTCAACTTATGCTTTTGGCATAAGCAGAGGTGCACATGTCCAAGGAGGGACAGGGCCAACACATTGTTCCCCGAAAAGATCAGTTAGGGTGAAAAAGAAAGGTCTAATTTAAGCTCAGATTATTTGGATCAAAGAAGGATAAATTTCATTCGGTTTCTTTTATTTGAGTTAGAATTGGGCTTTTTTTAATAAGGGCCTATGATCCTTTCCTAATTGTTTGTTACAACTTACTTTTAGCAGGACTAACCAGGCAAGTTCTAGCTCAGTACCGATAGTGGACTATTCAAATTTCCTCACTCTCACTTGACATGTCATCACTATACCAGATTATTAGACACTTAGTTCGAATTAAAAACTTAGGGTTATGCAATGGTGTAACTCTATTTCACGCTTAGAGCCACACAATTGTCAGTTACTATGCCTAGTCATCGTTATTTTTTTAGTTTAATTATCAGGATATCATTTTAGCCATCATGCTCCAGAATTAAACTATATACAAAAGATATAAACATGCGGTTCAACAGAAAAAAATAATCAGTCTTTTGGGGAAAAAGAACTCAGGCAAGAAAACCCCAAAAAGGATAGTGAGTTGGGCTACTCAGACTTCACCCTAACACTCACTTTCCATTTACCCCACCCCCAACAAAAAAGCATGCAATTGTCCCCAATGCATAAAAAAAATCTAAAGATTAGAGGGGTAGGTGAAGCAAACTTGTGGCACATAGCGCCGTCGATCAACAAGCTGGTGGGTCCGGTTTCCCAGTACCCACATCCTCTGCAATCAGGACACCCTCAGTGGTGTCCTCAGCAATCTGGACACCCTCAGTGATGTCCTCAGCAACCACCGCACCATCAGTAGTGCCCTGCTATCTCTACCGTGCGGTAGCTAGATGCCCCAGCCGCTATCTGTGATTCTCTGATTTGGTGTACCTCCGCCTCAGCAAGTGAGGCTCTACTCGCGGCCTCCATCTCTCGACGCCCCTTCTTCCTTGCTCGCGCCTCATCTTCTGATTGACCCCTACGCCTCTTGGCACTCTCTCGAGGGGAAGGTGGGTGAATGTCTGAGGTGGAAAACAGGGCCGCCAATACAGTGTCCTCAATAGGCTCGACAAGCTCCGGCACTCTCGCCTCTAGGATCGTGTCGATGTCTGCCCGAAGACTGTCGACTGCAGCCTGAAGAGTCGACACATCTACCGGAGGTGCTGGGCGGGCTAACACTCTCAACTCAAATGCATCTAGTCGCTGGTGAACCTCAGCAATCTTCCGCTGCATCTTCCTCTCCATACGCGCTTCAGACTCAGTAATAGACTTCTGCATCCATGGCTGGATATGATGCAGAAGAGTGGCCATTTGTGTTTTTGGACTCTAGCAAGCGGGGCCGGTAATGGTAGAGGGGCTGTGCGAGAAGAGCTCGGGGCTGGGCTACTACCCGGGATAGACTCGACTGGGGTAGTGTCAGTGGACGCCTGTGTAGCGGTGCGGGCCTGGGCCACCGTATCCGCAAGATCATCAGTAAGTGGTGGCAGCTCTGGACGGGGCCCTCAACGTGGGGCCAACTCATTGGCCTCGTCTCTGATGAGGCCGACGTCAGTGGTGCCCTGCGGGGTCTTCAACTGATCTATGTGCCATATGGGCACACCTGCGGTCCTGCAAAGGGCAAAATCATACACGGGAAGGGATAGGTAGTAGTGACCTTGAATGCCCTCTCGTGCATGACTGCTTGGAGAAGCCATGCGAAGTCGACCTCAAATTCGTCTATCATCGCCGCTATCAACACTGCGCGATCCCAAGTGACGATGTTATCAGCAGTTGTGGGGGAAAGGCAGTGACGGACAAACAGCCACAAGAACTTCGCGACGAACGTGAGGTTGGCCTTCTTGATGGCCCCTTTCGGCTCAGTGACCCAATCTGCACCCTCTCCGTCGACTGATAGGTTCAGTGCCATCCACCTCTTGGTGGTCTCTCTCAGTGCCTGCTCACGCAAGAACTACCCATCCTTCACTATCTGCCAGCGGTAGTCAAACTCGGCAGTGTGGGGAGTCCGCGTAACATCTGTACTCTCGCCGTATAGGAACCGGCGGATAGTTGGCAGGGAAATGTCAACCTGCACGCCCCGAACTCGAACCTGCTTCAGTGGGGCCTGTTTAGCGGGAGCAGCCCGCCTATCAATCTGTGATCGGAGAGTCGCTACGTAGGACGCGTAGAACTCTCGGACCACTTCTTCGCTGTATCGTCCCAACGGACGGGCTGTCCACTCTAAACGATGCCTGTTGAATAGGTTGTGGATCTTCGGCATCGATGGGAGACTCCCTGTAATACCCCCCCGCTCCAAGGTGAGTGTCCGAGTCATACTCCTTTATCAGTCAGAATTTGTGTCGAGTACACTTGAAACAGGCCTTCAACGCACCACCAGTTTGATGGTCAGAGGCTGGGGTGGGGACCTGGGCTGGTGCGCCGGATGTAGAGTCTGAACTGTCAGCCTCATCAGACGAGGCCGACGCTGCAGCAGTGCATGGCGGGTGGGAACCTCAGCAGAGCCTGAAGCTTCCTCGGACCAGGATACGCCTAAGGAGCCAGACGCTCCTTCCTCATTTGTGGCTGACCCAGAGGGTGTGCCGGTCAGTGTGCACTCCTCATCAGACTGGGAGGCAGTGACTACGCCGGACGCCACCTTCTTGGGTGTGGCTCTGGGGGAACGTGTAGCACGGGAAGGGGCGGAGGTGCCTTGGGGCATGTACTTAGGGTCCCGCTCATCATCAGAGCCGATGACCATGCGGGCAGACGGGGCGACAGACTTAGATCGCCCGCGTGCATAGGTGCGGTCTTTCTTGGGTTCCATAGTCGATAGTACCTGTAAAGGAGCAATATTAGTATGAGTAGTAGCAAGCAAACAGGCAAGCTCATATGACTTAAACTTTGAAATATGTGGTAGTAATATTGAAACTGTATCACACGACGAGACCGATGACGGCTCGTCGTGGCTATGACGGACCGTCATGAGGTCCGTCGTTTTGTACTTGGTCTATCTATATATAAAGAACCCTGAAGGAGGGGTCTCTGACTATCATGACGGTCGAGCAGAACGGACCGTCGTGAGTACGACGGTCCATCGTAAGAGTCCGTCGTAGGACACTTCAAAAATGTTGGGAGACCCTTATCAGTGGGGTCTCTGACCATCATGACGGTTAAGTAGGACGAACAGTCGTTAGTACGACGGTCCGTCGTAAGAGTCAGTTGTAGGACACTTAGAAAATGTTGGGAGACCCTTATTAGAGGGGTCTCTGACCAGCATGACGGTCGTGCAGGACAGACCGTCGTGGGTATGACGGTCCGTCGTAAGATTCCGTCGTAGGACACTTAGAAAATGTTGGGAGACCCTTATCAGAGGGGTCTCTGACCATTATGACGGTCGTACAGGATGGAACGTCGTGGGTATGACGGTCCGTCGTAAGAGTCCGTCCTAGGAAACTTAGAAAATGTTGGGAGACCCTTATCAGAGGGGTCTCTGACCATTATGACGGTCGTGCAGGATGGACCGTCGTGAATACGACGGTCTGTCACACATGTCGGTGGGCAGTGTGCTAGGGTTTCTGGAATGGACCCTACGACGGTCCGTCATGTGTGCGACGGTCCGTTATCGGGGTCTCGTTCTAAGTGACAATGGCAGAACTACAGGTACCCTAAGGAACCCCGATGAACCCACATGGTCTTGTAGTGTTGTGGACCTATCTTTGTCTATCCCAACTATCTAAGAAACTACCAATGCAAAATCACCTATCCCTAGGATTATCAACATGGCATATTCGAACAGTTTGAGCCTAGGTTTAGACATAATCAAATCAAGGAAACAATATACGACTAAAAACTAAGCTAATACTAACTACTAAACCAAAATGCAAGATAAATGAGTATAAATTTAGAGACACATACCTTGGAAATGGAGAAAACACAAGTGGAGGATGATTCAGGTGGCAAGGTAGATACCAATAGCAGCAGCACCCACTAGTAGATAATAATGATAAGGTTTGGGGAGATTGTGGGAGTAATGATCAGTGGGGGAAGTGTGGAAGTTGAAAAGAGAGGGGATATGAGAGGAATTTGGAAGTAATGGGGTGAAATATGGAGGGGTGGGAAGTATAAACGGTCAAATTTTGAAAGGGGTCCAGCCGGGTTGGGTCGGGTAGAATTCATTAATCATGCGACAGTTCCCCGACGACAGTCCGTCGCATTTGTGACGGGCCGTCGTAGGTTTCGTCATGTGTTCCCTAGTATTCAAAATGACAGAACTACGTACCTGGTGTGACGGATGCCTACGACGGTCCGTTGCATGTGCAACGGTCCGTCGTTGTATCCGTCAGTGGCTACTGCGAAGTAGTGTTCTGCAGAATTTCCTGGTGATGTGCCTGCAAATTTAAAACCCATTAATAGAAAAAATACTACCATTATTAAAAAGACGATATGTATTGGGTTGCCTCCCAACAAGCGCCTGATTTAATGTTGCGGCACGACTGGGGACACTTGATTACTCAGACTTCATTAAGATGGTACGCCTCGATCACTTCATTCGCCGATTCAGCATGCCCAAGATAGATTTTTATGCGCTGTCCATTCACCTTGAACCGCACACCCTCCATGGTTTCCAACTCAACTTCTCCATGAGGGAATAGTTGGGTAACCGTGTAAGGACCAGTCCATTTGGACTTGAGTTTGCCTGAAAACACGCGCAATCTGAATTGAATAAAAGCACCAAATCCCCAACCATAAACTCTCGTTTTTCAATTTTGTTGTCATGGTACTTCTTCATCTTTTCTTTGTATAGGGCTGAGCTTTCATAGGCTTTCAGGCGAAATTCATCAAGTTCATTCAACCCATTTAACCGGTGCTCTGCAGCTTCGCTCCAATCCATTTTTAACTTCTTCAAAGCCCACATGTCTTTATGCTCTAACTCAACTGGTAGATGACAAGCTTTCCCATATACAAGTTTGTATGGAGACATACCAATGGGAGTCTTATATGCTGTCCGGTAGGCCCAAAGAGCATCATCAAGCCTCCTTGACCAATCCGTTCTACTAGCGTTCACTGTTTTGGACAATATCTGTTTGATCTCTCGATTCGACACTTCAACTTGACCACTAGTTTGAGGATGGTAAGGAGTGGCCACATTATGGCGAACCCCATATTTCTCCAATAACCCTTTGAATAATCTGTTGCAGAAGTGGGAGCCCCCATCACTAATATAGCCCTTGGGGTGCCAAAACGAGAGAATATATCTTTTTTCAAAAATGCAGTGACACTCTTCCCTTCATTGTTTGCGAGTGCTATGGCTTCGACCCATTTAGATACATAATCAACTGCTACTAGAATGTACTTCATCCCATGAGAACTCACGAAAGGGCCCATAAAGTCAATACTCCACACATCAAATAACTCAATCACAAGAATGGGGTTTAGAGGGAGCTCTTGCTTTCTTGAAATACCACCATCACGTTGACATTTGTCACATGCTTTAGGAAACCCATGAGCATCTTGATGAAGAGTTGGCCAATAGTAACCACATTGCAATATCTTGTGAGCGGTTCGGATACCACTGTGATGTCCGCCAACAAGTGAAGAATGGCATGCCTCTAACACACTCAACATTTCACATTCTGGCACACAACGCCGAATAAGCCCGTCGGCACAACTCCTATACAAGTATGGTTCATCCCAAAAGAACTTCTTCACATCGTACATGAACTTTTTCCTTTGATGAAAGGAAAAGTCAGATGGAACAATATCACTAGCCAGATAGTTCGCAAAATCTACGAACCATGGAATCAAGTCTTATAATGCAGCCAATACATGTTCATCGGGGAAAGTGTCATCAGTGTCAGTCTTATCCCCTAACTCTCTCATAGCTTCATCCTCTAGACAAGACAAATGATCAGCAACATGATTTTCAGTCCCTTTTCTATCCAGCACTTCAAAGTCGAATTCTTGCAGCAGTAATACCCAACGAATCAGCCTTGGTTTCGCGTCCTTTTTCGTCATCAAATATCTCAATGTTGAATGGTCAGTATGCACTATAACTCTAGTACCTAGCAAATAGGAGCGAAATTTCTCAAAAGCAAACACTACTGCTAGGAGTTCTTGCTCAATCACTGTGTAGTTCTTCTGAGCTTCATTTAGGGCTTTACTAGCATAGTAGATGGGGTGAAGGATTTTGTTTTTCCTCTGTCCCAGTACTACACCAAGAGCTACCCCACTAGCATTGCACATTACCTCAAATTGACTGCTCCAATCTGGGGAAATAATGATAGGCGCAGATACCAATTTTTATTTTAGTTCATCGAATACCTTAAGACAAGATTCATCAAAACAAAATTTACAATCTTTCTCCAGCAGTTTGCACAATGGGTGTGCAATCTTTGAAAAGTCTTTGATGAATCTTCGGTAAAAACCTGCATGCCCAAGAAAGCTTCTCACACCTTTCACAGACATTGGTGGGGGCAGTCTCTCTAGTACCTCAACTTTACCTCGATCAACCTCTATGCCCTTTTCTAAAATGCGATGACCCAACACAATACCCTTTTTCACCATGAAATGACACTTTTCCCAGTTTAGTACCAAATTGCAGTCTTCACATCTCTTAAGAACCTCAGATAAATTGGTTAAGCACCGCTCGAATGAATCACCAACCACAGAAAAATCATCCATAAAAACCTCTATAGTATCCTCCACCATGTCAGAAAATATTGACATCATACATCTCTGAAAGGTTGCGGGTGCATTGCACAAACCAAACGACATTCTTCTGAACGCAAAAGTCCCATATGGACAAGTGAAAGTGGTTTTCTCTTGATCTTCTGGTGCAATAGAAATCTGATTATACCCCGAATACCCATCAAGAAAACAATACCACCCTTTTCCGGCAAGTCTATCCAACATCTGATCCATGAAGGGCATAGGAAAATGGTCTTTTTTAGTCCATGAGTTTAGTTTACGATAATCCATACACACCCTCCATCCAGTAACCGGTCTCATTGGAACAAGTTCATTCTTTTCGTTGGGGACCACAGTAATTCCCCCTTTCTTAGGTACACACTGAATCGGGCATACCCAACTACTATCGGCGATTGGATAGATTACACCAGCATCCAACCACTTGATAATTTCCTTCTTCACAACCTCTTGCATAGGAGTATTCAAGCGTCTCTGGTGCTCAATACTTGGCTTATGATCAAGCATGAGTTGGATTTTATGAGAGCAAATACCAGGAGGGATCCCAATAATGTCCGCAATGGTCCACCCAATGGCTCTTTTGAACCTTTTTAGTACCTTCACCAAACTCTGAACCTGTTGTTCATCCAGGTCTGATGCAATGATTACCGGTAAAGTGTCACCATTTCCTAAGAATTCATACCTAAGATGAGGTGGGAGAGCTTTTAATTCAACTTTTGGAGCCTCCTCTATCGATGGTTTCGCGGGTGGGGACTCACGATTTTTCATATCAAGCTCAAATTTCTTTGGTTTAAACCGAACATCACCTTGGTCAAGAGCCGCGACTAATGACTCATACTTTTCAATACAATCACTATCAAAGTTCATTATTACTGCCGCTAATGCTTCTCCACCTAGACGTTCTTCTATTTGTGTCTCAGATGTCTCACCCATGTTGTAGGATATAGCAGATGCCGATTGGAGCTCACCGCTCTGCCTCATGGACCTACAAACATTAAAGGTCACTTCCTCATTGTTCAATCGAAATTTCATTTTCCCCTTTTCCATGTCTACTAAGGCTCTTCCCGTAGCAAGGAATGGCCTCCCAAGAATAATGGGCACTTGAAAATCGACCTCGCAATCAAGAATAACAAAATCTGCTGGAAATATGAATGACTCCACTTTTACTAGCACATCGTGGAGTATCCCTATAGGTCGTTTTACTGTTCGATCAGCCATCAGTAGCCGCATCGCAGTGGGCTTTGGGTCACCCAAACCCAACTTCTTGTAAATCGAGAGGGGCATGAGATTTATGCTTGCCCCAGATCACATAATGCTTTCGCAAAATGTAATAGCCCGATTGTACAAGGAATAGTAAACGCACCCGGATCTTCTTTCTTTTGGACCAGAGATCTTGTAGCAATAGCACTACAATGCTGCATTCTATCATCATCCTCAAAAGTGACCGATCTTTTCTTTGTGACCAGATCTTTCATAAATTTGGCGTAACTGGGCATTTGTTCTAAAGCTTCTACCAAAGGGACATTGATTGAAAGTTGCTTCAACATTGTTATAAAACGCCGGTATTTACCATCCTCGGTCTTTTTCACTAATCTCTGAGGAAATGGGGGCGGTGGCCTAGGCATAGGAGTTACCTTTTTAGGCACTTCAGCATCTTTTGCAGTGTTATCCTCTAATTCAGCATCAACTTCTACCACTTTATCAGATTCTGTTATCACCTTATTCTCATCAGATGGCATAGGTGGGTCAATGGTTTGCTTACCACCGCGAGTAGTAATTGCCATACAATGTCCATCATTTTTTGGATTTTGGACAGTGTTGCTAGGAAGAGTGCCCGGTTGCCGTGTGTTCACAGTTGCAGATAATTGGGCCAATTGTAACTCAAGTTGCTTAATTGATATTGCATGGGTATCAACTTTTTGCCCAATACCCGCTAAATCATTTCTCAACTCTTTATTGTGCTCATCACTAGCATCGAACCTCCTCATCATTCTATGCAACATATCCTCAACTCGCGACATACTACCTCCACCATCCCTAGGAGTAACTTCCCGATTTTGAGGAGGAACATAGGGTCCATTCCAGTCGTTTCTATTACCATAGTTACCCCTGTTGAAGTTGTTGTCGCAATTGTAGTTTCCATCTCTGACATAATGACCCTCACGATTGTAGTTACCATAGTTCCGACCTTGGTTCCCTTGACCTTGGCACCAATTATCGTGATTTGAGCCTTGGGCGCTTGGTCAGAAACCCCCCATCTGTTCATTTACTGCATAGGAATCCTCCTCATAATAACACTCATCATTTTGAGGTGGTGGTTTAGCCAAGTAGTTGACTGCATTAATCTTTTCTGCACCCCCAGTGACGTGTTTTAGTACCAACCCAAGCTCAGTTCCCATTTGAGCCATTTCTTCACGAATATCATCTGTGGCTGGGTTGTGAGTGGACTGCACTGCAAAGGTGTTTCTCCCTGTATCAGATTTTCTAGTACTCCAAGCTTTGTTATTCCGGGAGATTTTTTCTAATTTTTCAGCGATCTCCGCATAAGGACACTCTCCATACGATCCACCTGCTATAGTGTCCAATACCGCTTTGTTGTTATCATCTTGTCCAAGTATTCTTTCAGTGAGTCATCATCTATACGGTGATTTGGAACACTTCTCAAGAATGAGGTGAATCTTTCCCAAGAACTACTAACTGACTCTCCTGGTAGTGCCACAAAGTTATTCACCCTGTCTTTGTGGTTTAGTTTCTTGGAGACCGGATAGTAGCGTTCTAAGAAGACATCCCTTAGTTGATTCCAAGTAAATATGGAGTTGTATGGGAGCTCAGTGAACCAAATAGCAGCCTCTCCCATCAGTGAGAGAGGAAACACTCTGAGCCCTATTACATCTAGATCCAAATCAGGCCTCCCCACACAACTTTTACACACTGCCCTTACCTTAGCTATATGGGCATGTGGATCCTCAGAAGTTATCCCTGCAAACAAACCTCTGGCAGTGAGCATTTGCATCAGACTACTAGTTACCACAAAAGTATGGTCTGTGGGTAGAGTAGGCAAAACCAGTGGCCCATCTGAATCTGCTATGTTATCATAGCCTCTGTAGTATGCTTGGGGCCGTGGAGCGGGATTCTGTCCCCTCTGTTGATGTTCACCTGGAGCATCGGGTAACATCTGACCATGAACATCAACTGGAGCTGGGATGTTCTGGTTTGGATCCTCATCATTGATTCCCAAATTACGATTCATATTTTGCAGTGTACGCTCTAACTCGTGATCGTAGGGACACAACGGTTCTCTTCCTCTCTGTGTATTTGGCATACAAGGAGGATAGTTCTGAAAAGAAATCAAAAACAATAAAAAAAAGTAAAATCAAGAAAATATCAACTAAACTATAGTAATAAGTTCAAGCAAAGAATGATAAGAAAGGGATTGTATAAGACCTCTGAGAGGTCGCATACACCGGTTATAATCTGAGATTGTACCCTAAAATTTTAGGGTGTGGTCTTGGGATGTAAAAAGATTGGTATTAGATAAAAGGACGGTGAAAGTAGTATTAGGAATCAAGTGAAGTCTAGTAGAGTCTTGACCATTTGTGAAAGTAGTGACAGATCTATGGGCGAGAGCTTATATGATTATAGTGTTTCCCTTCTTTTATACTCATATGTCGCGCATAGATTACATGTTATGATAATTCTTCTTATGAGTTCCCTTGTATTTTAAAGAAGATGAGTACTAGAAGGATGGCCACTAATTCGTTGGAAGAGGAGAGGGTGAATGAGGAGGTTCCCCCTCAAGTTGAGCAAGTTCCTCAAGGTGGGAAAGAAATTCAAGGTGCTCAATATGCCAAAGTTCCTCCCCAATGTGACCCTATTCCTAATATGAAAGGAGGTATTGAGGATCCAGAGATGTCTAATACGGAGATTAGAGTCTTTGAATTATATCGACCGAGTCGTGACTATGCAAGGTAATTTGAATATGATGCCTAGGGTTGTGGAGAGCACTATGACATCTAGGTTGGAAGATTTTGTGTGGATGAATCCTCTTATTTTTCTTGGCTATAAGGTAAATGAGGGTCCCCAAGAGTTTCTTGATGGAGTCTATAAAGTTTTGAGTGCTATGGGGGTTGCATCTAAGGAGAAGGCGGAGTTGGCTTCGTACCAATTGAGGGATGTTTCTCAAATTTGGTACACTCAATGAAAGGATAATAGGACAAAAAGATCGGGTCCTCTTGAACGGAAAGATTTTAAGAAAGCTTTTCTTGGTATGTACTTTCCCCTATAGAGGAGAGAAATTAAGGTCGAAGAGTTTATCAATCTCAACAAAGGCAATATGGGTGTTGAGGAGTACTCTTTGAAATTCTCAATTTTGTATAGATATTCCCCTTCTCTTGTGTCCAATCCAAGAGATGAAATGAGTCATTTTGTGACGGGGGTAGCCGACATAGTGGTGGAAGAATGTCGTACCTCTATGTTGCATGATAATATTACTCTATTTAGACTTTTGGCGTATGAACAATCAATTGAAGAGTCTAAACTCATGAGGATGGCTAGAAGTTTTAAAATAAGTGGTGCTACTGATAAAGAGCAAACTAGATTTAAGAAGAAGGTTCAATCTCAAGGAGAATCTAGGAGTTGTAAGTTCAACGTTGAGAAAGGAGGTTTTTCCAAGGATGGCAAGCCTACTTGTGCAAATTGTGGCAAGAAACATTATGGTGAGTGTCTTTTGGGTACCGTGAGATGCTTTAGTTGTGGTAAAGATTGGCACAAAGTGAGATATTGTCCTATGATTGCTTTTAGACGTAGAGAGGGTAAGCAAGTTTCTCCTAGTATTGCAAAACATGATGCTTCAACAAAGAGGGGTTTCTATGCACTCCGTTCTAGAGTGGAGAAGCCGGATGAGAAGGAGAGTGATGATGATTTTGGTAAGTTTTCTTTCTTTTGTTAAGATATGAATTCCTTCTAAGTGGGGGAGAATGGTTTGTAGATGGGATAGAAGTCCTTGAAATTGTTGCTTGTGCATGATGTCTAGTAGTTTGGTTGAAATTGAATTTCATTAACTTATTGCATTGTGGGTTTCATGAATCCATGATTATGTTGTAAAATGTGTTTAGATGATGTTGTTTTGCATATTAGCATGTTTATATAATTAATTACTTAAAATTTGGATTTTTTGAAAAAAATTGTGTAAAATCATTGTAACCTTATAAATCGCTCACTGTAATATTTTTGAAAAAATGACTATTTGATTATTTGGTATAAAATTGTTGTAATGTGGTTAGACCTGATATATATAAGCATGATATTGCATATAAAATGAGTTTTTACTATTCGGATTGAAGAATGTGAGTTTAGGAGCATAATAAGTTATATAATTGTTTTCTACTTTCTTGTTGTGTGGTGAATATCTTGACTATGTGAAATTTATGTTTTATTGTTTATTATGTGTTGTATGGAATGGTTATTAGCTGCTAGATGAGTCTCTAATCTTGGAAATGTTCGTAGAGTGCAAAGTGTCATTCGAGGACAAATGTTATCCAAGTAGGGGAGATTGTAAGACCCCGAAGATGATCTAGGTTAACTAGAGCCTAACATGTTTTTATTCATATTCTAAGGTCCTAAATATGTCTAATATATGGTATAGAGGCAGTAGATAAAATATTAGGGGTTTTGGAAGTAAAACATCAAGGGACGCCTAAGACGTTCGTCAACTAAGTCAACTAAATGTATCATATGTTGTTCTATGTTTTTATGTGTGGTTCATGATTTTTAAGGTTATTAATTGAATTAATATAGCATGTATAGGAAGTGTTTAAACTTACGTGAAGTTTGAAGGTAAAACGACCAAGAACGTCCATGACGTTCGAAACATATGCCTTGTGTCAACCTTGTACATCTAGGCATGTTTCATCTATTTTTATGTGTTCATTTCGTATGAAATACAGGTGAGAGGTTTTAAAATTATAGAGATCATATTTGGGTCATCCGGGAAAGTATCCCCAAGGACCATCAAAGGTTCCTTGAGGAAGGACCCAAACCAGTTGACAAAACTCTCCCAGACAGACTTTGGCGACGGAGTAGTCCCCGACCCATTGGCCTGATGACTCCACGTCGAGGGTCCCGTCGTGGGGGAATTAACCAAGGGTGAACTTTGGAAATTATTCCAGATACTGTAGCCACCAATGGAGGGCTGTGACGCCCCGTTAAGGGCAGGCGTCGAGACGTTGTCTCCTACGCGTAGAGTTGCTGCAAACTTACAAATTCACCCCACTTCTAAATTAAGTCACTAGAGGTTTATTGGGGGGTATTTCGGGTACTTTAATTAAGTATATAAAAGTTAAACACCATAAAGACTTCATTCTTCTAAATTGAAAACCAAAAATTCGTAGAAAAATCTCAAAGACTCCATTGAAGTCCAAATAGAAGAAGTAGCTTGGTGTGGGGGTTTGGAGTGGAAAATCTTAATAAAGGTGAAGGATTATCATCCTTGAGGTATGGATTTTGATCCTTGAAACTTTTTCATCAAGGAGCCCAACTCTCAAAATATTTTTCAAAGTTTTCTAAAGTCAATTATCCAATTTCGAAATTCTACCATGGGTTCTTTCTTAAATGATTTCTAAACATTGAATTACGATATAATTGATACTGTAAATATGATTTAAATCAAAATTACCTATGAAACCATGTAAATTGATGAACCCTAGTTATGACTACTTGTTGAGTTACTTGATATTAAGCTAATATTATTGAATTATTATGTAGTTTCTTACGGGCTTTCTAATGATATATGAATTGTATTCAATTGATATATAATTGATATTAGATTGATAAACATAGATTTAATTGATGTAGATTTATTTAGTTTTATGGTTATTGCTTTGAATTATTGTTCATGGCCATGGGTAATGGCCTTGTGATGTTGAATTGGTTGATTTTGCATTGAATTGAAGTGTGGAAAAGGGTATGAAGGTATGTTGTCCTATTCTTTAATTTGATATTCAGTAAACTTCGATTCTATTGGGATTTGTATGGTCCATTTATGGTGGTGGTGTTATGTGTTTTAGGTGCAATTGACGTGGCCTTGTAGACGTTACTTTATGAAATATGATGAGCATGGCCTTATTGCAAACTACTTCAAGCAATGTGGATATTTGTGTATTGTATTATGTGAATCATGACATTATATTTATACATGTGAAGTCATATGTGTGTTCTTCTACTTATGTTTCCTTAAGTGATCATTTTAGACTATGACTTTGACATTATGAGTATAGTGTTACTTGGTTATTCCTACGTGGATTTGCGAGTCTATGCGGAGTTCATTTATGATGTTATGAATATATAAAGGATGACTTGAAGATATTAGATTGTTTCTAGGTGTTTCTAGGATTACTTGCATTTTTATTTAAATGTGAAGTATATGGTATCTTGTCTTGGTTGACTTGTGTCCCTTGCTTGATGTATATATGATTATGAATATGTGACGTATTGATTTAGGGTGTTAGAACTCTTAGTCTTGAATATATGAATGACATGTTACCTTAAATGATGATATGAGAGTCTATTATGTGAAAATCATGACTTAAGGTTAAGGTTAAGTTTGTTGAAGCATAAGCCGTAATGGTATCCTTCAAATTAAAGGAATGATGGACATAAGGTCAGTTGGCTGGAATGACATAATATTAATCCTTAGGAAAGTCATCATGAGCTTCTTGTCACCATTGTGAGGTATCCCTAGTGGACCTTCCTTGGTAGGGTAAATGTGATTGGGTTATGAACTTGTTATGGAACCCTTTTATGTGAACTTAATGTATGAAATTCTTTATGAGAAAGAAGGCTAGCACCGAGTTAGTATGGTAAGGGAAAGTAGTTCTAGTTAAGTATGAGACTATATTACAAAGCATGGCCTTCATATTCTTTAACCATGTACCTACATGGGACGTGTCTAAGTTCTACCATTGGCAAGTAGAACAACTTCATCGGAGAAGGATAGAACTACGGATTTCATGTCTAGCTATAATGGTCTATGTTTGTTATTTCCTTTTATCATCATATGGAATGCCTATTAGCTTTAGAGGGGTTTATGGAGTTTAGGTGATTGTATGGGACTCTATCTAGAGATTGCACAATAGACATTGAAGGTGTTATGTGGAGTTCCTTGGTCTTGTCTAAGACAATTATTTGACTTTCTTTTATGTGATATATGAGTCTTAATGAACTAATGACTTACATTATGGAGTATGTAAAAGGAATAAGTACCTATCTATAGTAGTTTAGGGTTTTCTAGTTAAGGTATGAAGGGGGCATAGTAATGGTCACTTCGTATCTTACCTAGATGAGTCTTAAGAATGACTCTAATTAGGGAAGATGTTGATTATGTGGACATGATACGAATTTAGGAAGTCATAAGAATGATTTAGGTAGTCTTGAAGTGGTCAATCATGTATATTATCTTCTTGACCTACTTAAGTAAGTCTTTTGATAGCCTTTGATCAGGAAATTTCATAGTGTTTATATGCTGATATGTTTGATGTCTTGAAGTGTGTATGTGACTCATTATGAGTAATCCTAAGGATCGTTTATTCATATCTAGAGAGGGTGTATGGTCGGTCTTTCTTTGTGTGACATAATTTAATCTTAGGATGACTTTAAGTGAATAAATTACATGCTAGAAGTTTGTTATTAAAGGGGTTTGTAAGTAACTGAAACATTGAAGTCAATTCACTATAAAGTGAATTGAACTTACTGTAAAGTGATGCCTAAATTTTATATTGTTAATTAATTATTATCTTATGTGTTTCTAAATTTATTAATGATATTATTATGATTAAAGTATGATTTGAAAAATGAAAAGATGCATATTTCCAATAAAAGTCTGTTTTCATGATTTTTATGCATAAAGCCATACTTAGTACATGTGGTTGTACTAACTCCATGCTTTTATCTATATATGTCGTTCACTGTAGGTAAGGAGCTTTGAGAAGTGAAGACTTGGACTTAGAAGATTGTTGAAGAGAAGTTGAAGTATGTTCTCACCTGACTCGAGGTCATATATGTCTTTTATGTTTTCATTAAAAGTATTGTAATAGACTAAGTACTTCTTTATTCGTATATTGAAGAATGGTCCATGTCGAAAGTATTGTTGTTCCTTAAGATGAAGTGATTGAGACTTAGTAATTTCTATTACCTTTATATGAAAGAGATTTTGAAAACTATATTATGTTTTGTGAAAAGTTTTAATTCCGCACAACTTATCACTATGTTTATGCGATGAATGATATGAAAGGGCTTGTATAAGACCTTTGAGAAGTCGAGTACGCCGGTTACAATCCGAGATTGTACCCTAAATTTCTAGGGTGTGGTCTTGGGATGTGATATATGTTCCCAAGGGGGAGATATTGTAACATCTCGTAACTTGAATTAACTAAGGTCAAGCTAAGAAAAACAAGAATAATCAATTTTTAGAGTAAGGAAATCTAAAAAATTTACAGATGTCAATAGTGAGTTTTGGCGATTTTCAAACAGTCATAAGTTCCAGCTCATGAAAATTTTCGATGAGTTATTCATATGGATGGAAAAATCTTGGGAATACATTTCCAACAACACCAATTTTGCAAAATTCCCAGTTCGTGTGAGGGATATATGACTTTCAGAAGTTCGACTATTTGACTAATGAGAGTTAATTCTGGATTTTAGTAAGGGAAAACTTGTCCTTCTACCCTAGTGTTTCCTAATACGTTTAAAGGTTCTATTAGGGGTAAAACAAGTCCCAAATAAGTTTCAAAAATTTATAACCCTTAGGGATTGGGAGAAAAAGAGAAAAAAAGGGGAAGACCAAGAATAGTCCAAGAACGCCAAGATCGTTGAATGGATTTCGTCGGGGGTGATCTCTATCATTGTACGTGAGGCCATTCGGTTTTGGATCCTTTCACGCACACTCCAACATTATTCAATTCAGCGAATTTGTTTTATGTGCATTAAATTATTGAAGTTATTGATGAAAAGTTGTGAAATTCTTGTTGTTGACTTTTAGTTCATCTCTAGTAGTTTTGATTCATGTTCCTAGATTGTTTTCGAGTCTAAACTATTGGGTAATGAGTTATTCAGGGATCTTGAGTGTTTGGGGTGATATCAATGGGTGTTTTGAATATTTAAAGATGAGAAATGGAGAACTAAAGTAGAAGGTCCCATCAAACACCCCTTGGGGCGCCAGGCCTACCAGAGCTCCTCAGAGAAGCTTGTGTATGACAACACTTGCACGTCGCGCCTCTCAGAGCACCCCTTACAAAGGTTTGCATTGAAGTCCATTGCGCCAAGACCCCCTGGAGACCTCGTTCTTCCCCTATCTTTTTGTACTAGCTCCTAAATTAAGTACCTTCAATTCTAGTTGATTCTAACATTCTAAAGTGCATCTAAACATCATGTAATCATCCCTAAACATAAGATCATGATCCAGGAGTCAATAATTCAATTTAAGGAAAACTAAGAACAAAGTCAAAGAATTTAAGAGTAAATTTTAGAAGTTAAGAAGCAAGTCGAAGTGATTTATTAAATTTTTCAAAGACTCTCAAACAACCACTTTAACTTAGTTTTAAGGCTCATGTTACAAGTCGAGAAAGAAAAAACAGTTCAGTTAAATTCTTAAAAGCTATAAGTTGACTAAGTATTCCATAATATTTAAATTTCAAGTTAAGTAAAGAGAAAGAGTTGAGTTCATTTCTAAAAGGCTATAAGGGAACTCAGTATTACCTAAAGGTTTACAAATGTTTAACACTTAAGTTAAAAAGGAAACTAAGAGTTCCAAAATAATTTTAAACAAAAAGGGGATCATTTATTCCAAAAGGAAATTTTTAAAGCTAAAGGGTTCAGTAAATTATCTCAACCTAAAGGAAGGAAATATTACTAAAAATATGAGCTAAAGTATATTTTTGGAGTAGTATTGAGCACCGATGTGGGGATGAGAGTTCATATAAACTCTAGTCACCATTTAAACCATGTATCCATAATGGGAATTGATGGGTCATACTTTTTAGATGATCACGTAGGATAGTATTTGCGAAACATGAGTTAATACATTGTATTATCACTTGGTCTCAAAGTGATGGTTGTCGGTTAGAGAATCTTTTGTAGAAACTATATTACTTTCATATATAATTAAATTTGAGTTTATTATTGTTATATATTTAATGAACTAAGACTTACATTGTTTTATCAGTTTTACATATATATATGTTGCATCGTCCTTGTTGCTTTATATTGAGTTGTTATCTTATGAGTTGATTAGAGCCAAGGTAAGATCATTCTTAGTCCATTTAAAGCATTATAGTTGTGTTTATCATAAAAACTCCTATACTCGTACATTCAATATTTTGATGTCAATTGGCCTGCATCATTCTATGATGCATGCATCATTCTATGATGCAGACGCAGGTAACCAGGATCAACACACATGACACCGTTGATCGAGGTTAACAGTTCACAGTCATTAGGTGAGCCTCCTTGCATTTTGGAGGACATCTTTTTATTTTCTTTTTTCTATCTTAGTTATTAGGATGTTGTGTGGTTTGTCCCAACATCCATGTCACACAATTTAGAGGCTTCATACACGATGTAGTAGTCTAATTATGGAGTCTCCTTTACTTTATATTTCATATGTTCAAGTGTTAAGTTTTGAATGCTATTTTTGGCAAAGACAGTTATCTAAATATTTTGATGAGAATGTTTTCAATTCTTAATTTGAGATGAGTAAGTCTTCCTCTGAATTGAGTAAGCCAGGTCAGGGGTTCTCTTGGTGACCAGTAATGGTCTTCGATTGTCGGCCACATCCAGGCTGTAAACTGCGGGCGTGACATTTATATTCTCAACAACCTTCAAAGATTCCTTCTCAACAACCTCACTTCTCCATAAGGCCTTTATTGATGTGACCTTCTTTATTCTAAACTTGCAAACCTGACAATCAAGAATGTGAATAAGAATCTTCTTATAAGATAGGATTTCCTCGAAACTATTATTCTTGGTAGGAATGATAAGAGAAGGATCACTCAAACATTTCTTCGAATAAAGATGTGAAATACGAGATGTACTACTGCTAACTGTAATGGTATTTCCAAGTCATACATTACTAAAACACTTAGATATCCTCTAACTAACAATGTATCGGGACTTTTTTTATTTATCAGATATGATAATCCCTTCATAGGTGAAACCATCATATATACCTAATCACCTAGGCGAAAAACCAAATTACTTTATCTATCATATTTATGGGATATATGATTTTTTATCAAATATCACAATGCCCTTCATAGGTGAAACCTTCTTATATACCTAATCACCAATGCAAACACCAAATCACTTTATCTAACATATTTATAGGATTTATGATGGCTCTATGTTATTTTTAATCTCTTAGAATATTTTTACCTACTTCATGGATGTTCCTAAAAACTCAGCTATATCAACCTTAAACCAACCAATAGGAGATCTACACCTTCATCCATAAAGATCCTCATAAGGAGCCCTTTGAATACTGCATTTATAGTTGTTATTGTGTGTAAACTCAATAAGAGGCAAGTGGTCATCCCAATTCCCTTTGAAGTGCTACACAAATGCTCCCAATATATCCTCTTAGGTCAGAATATTGCTCTCATAAGGATTAAAAGTTGTATCAAGGTTAACATTTGAACCCAATATTTTTAAAAATACTTCCGCAATTGAGAGGTAAGTTAGAACCTCTATCCAAAGATGATGGATAAGGAAACTCCATGAATTCAAACTATCACATGAATTTATAAACCAACACACTCATATATTGAATAAGGAGTCTTTACCGAAAAGAAATAGGTTGATTTAGTCATACGATGTACATTCAACACATTTTGCTTGATAGATCACGGTGAGAAGTAGTGGTGTCCATATTAATCATCTCCCACGTCCATTCTAAAAGAGCTATCTTTTAATCCACACCACATTGCCTTTCATTCTCCACGTTGACTCGTTTGAAATTTTTGCACTTAGCAACAAAATCATCAATACACCTTTTCATGTTATTCAACAAATAGACTTCTCACAAATTATGGTAAATATTTGTTGAACCCAGATGACTCAAGTATCTGTAACTCTCAACTTATCCCATGATTCTCTATTGGAGATTATCAACCTTTGGAACACACAATTTACCTTTATATTTCAACAAACCATCTCTCCCTTGTTCAAAAGTCATTATATTTCAATTAAGAACATTTTCCTTTAGTTCAAGTAAGATGGGGTCTTTGTATTGCTTCTCCTTCAATTCTAAAACAAATGTTGATTCAACCCTATTCATCACAATGCAGTGTAGGTGTATAACTTCAGCATCTTGCTTTACCCTCATTCTTGCGAGTTCTGATGTTTTTCGGAAGTTGTATTCTATTTTTTCAAACCAGCGTCAAATTTCAGAGCAATGGTTTACAAATTCATTATCATATATGTTTGTGTCCTAGAAAAAATTTGCAATAATTTTGAAAGGACAGATCTTATGGACTGGTTGAAAAGACGTGTATAATTTTAAAAGGGTCCGCAATGATAATGGAAATATTTGAGTTTATAAAACTTACAACTCCTAAAGTGCCGCAAACTGTCTCAATTAATGCCATAATAAAACAAGGTGAACTATACACATTAGTCAAGTTTTCATTCCCAATTTCTACTGTTATGATGACAATTATCTTTCTAGAAATATCTAATAGTACATCTTTTGAACCAAAATATAATATGTAGTACTTACCTTCTCAAAGAAAAAAACTAGAATAGAATACAATAAAATACCAACTAAAGATTATAATTGTGAATTCATTTTGTCTATCTTTGTTAAGTTTTATTTCTTAATTATGTATTTTGTGGCTTGTACGCGTGATAACCACATTTTTCGTTTTTAATAGAAGAATAAGTTTTCTTCTTTATCTTGTTCTCGCTATTGTTCTTATTCCGCTTTTCTTTAATTTTCGTAGGGTTGAGGTTGACTTGTCTTGGTGGAAAAAGACATGTGTCATCGTGGCCTGTTTTTTATTGTGACATAATCCATGATAGTTTTGTTTATTAAACTAGATCCTTTTTTTCCCTATATGTAGAATTACAATTTGTATTAACACGAGAAACCTAATAAATTTATTTATATTTATGTATGAGCACCAATTTTTTTCCTATATGTACTACTAGGATTTGTACTAACACAAGAAAACTAATAAATTTATGTATATTTATGTTTAAGCACCATGATTATTTTAATTTAAGAAATTAGTCTTGATTTGAGTTATGGTAAATTTGGAGCATGTTAATTATTATCTTTCAATATTTTTCTGACTCCATTGTAATCTTTACCACAAATAGAAATCACAACATTCACCTCATATGCTCATTAATTGCTGAAAATTTTAAATTAAATTTAAACCTTTTCATAATAATCATCTTCTATAATAATTATATATTTTTATATTAATCATGGTTAATTACCCTCTAATACATCATATATATACTAGTATTTTATTGACACATGTGTTGCCCATGATTACCAATTCAAAAAGTATATGTTATAATAATAGTGTTTGCATATTTAAGTGAAGATCGAATAATAAGCTTTGCACAAAATAATATTACATTTTTTTGTGAATGTTCAATGTTGATCGACATATATATCACGTATTCACGCGAACCTATGAAGTTGGTCAATGAAAATTATATAAATTTAATGCAATAATGCATATATTTATTTTAATTTGATGAAGTACAAACATGTAATTGTATCTCAGTAATATTACGTTATACATGATATTTGTTGTGTATTTTTCTTGTCATTTAACCAAATGTGATTTGCAAGTGTATTAAGCGTTAAATTATTTAGATGTCATATGAACATGTGAAGAGAACAACCAAATTGAATTTTTTAGAATTAATTTTGTGTATTAATATTTATTTTATAGGTTAACATAATAGATGACATTCTTGTTGTTAGCTGCCATATTTAACTTCTTGTTGACTGTAAACGTAAATTAAAGATAGTTATTTTATTAGTCATATTTAACAGAGAAAAGTTTTATTATTTTACCGGAAAATCTAAAAGTTAAAATTAAAGTATATATTATATGTGTGAACTTGTATATATAATGTGACCTGTTTATCTTACACAAGCAAAGTGTAGTTTATATACTTGTAAACTATTTTTAATTTATTCAATAAAAAATGATTCAACCCACAAAAAATAACAATGTCGTGTTATCATATATATTGGGGTGGTATAATAGTATGAAAGTTTACTGTACAAAAGTTTATATAAGAAAAGATAAAGGATAGAATATATAAGAAAAGATAAAGGATAGAAATAATTAACGTAATAACTATGAGAATTCATAATACTATAAATAAATAATGTCAAAGTGTGTGAATAACATTTATAATATTTAGTAATAACTAAGAGCATTTATATTGTTATTTAAAAAGTCACAACTCATCAAAAAAGTGACTTTTCAGAGAAGTCACGATCCTATGAAATATTCACAGCTACTTGAAAAAGTCACTAATCATTCAAAAAGTCGCAACTTATTGAAAAATTAAAAACCTAAAAAAAAATTCACTGTTTATCGGATAAGTCACAACCTAGGTAAGTAATATTACATAGTAATTTAACATTTAAGCAAGGAGTTCATGTTTTAAAGCTATACTATATATATATATAGATATATATATATATATATATATTATATATATATATATATATATATATATAGAGAGAGAGAGAGAGAGAGAGATAGAGATAGAGAGAGAGAATGTAAAAATTATGTTCAAATTCGTCTTTACGTAGAGTGTCGTACATTGATAAACAAATTAAAAATAAAAGAAATGAATTAGTTATAATAACAAAACTATTATATAAAATGAGATTTCTTAGGTTCAACCTTATAATCATAATTTTCCGCTCAAACATTTTTACATCCATACAATAACAACAATCAAGTAAAGTCCAAATAATTTTAATCTCACTATATATATTAGAGAAAGTTTAAATCCATATAAAAGATTTAATACAACATTCATTATTTCTAGATCTTAGCTAGCCCAATAAAATAAAAATATATTTTCTTCTTCAAATTGACTGGGCATATCTTCTATTAAAGATAACTTGTAGACATCTTGAGTAAAACTCTTTTTATCATCAAGGATTTCATATGTGGCGGTTGTAATTGCCACTTCTCCCAACCTCATGGACCGGTCTTGATTTTGACTATTGACATAAGACACTTTTTCCTCCAAGCGTAAATAATTTTATTGAAATCCATACTTATCACAAAAATATAATGATACTTGTTCAACAACCAATGTATTTTCAAAACAACTAGTTGTCACTTGCTCATTATTCGATGATAACAAATCAACATAACTGATTTTTTTGTGAATTGATTGAAATATAATTGGTCTTAAAAGGGGGTGATATCTTTTGTACAACAACACTTCTCCATTCTTCTTATCCCTATGAACTTCTGAAGGTACCTCTATGATAGGTTTGAATAAAATAGGATCTATTTTGTATGCTTATATGTAATAAAAAAATTTAATTCAACACAAGATATGTTTAAAATGAATTTTTATTTACGTCAAAGCTCCAAGATTATTGTAATATAAGAACCTAGTCGTAATTTCACTTATGATAAATTTAGAGTCTCTTAGTTATTATTTGTAGATTTAATCTTTTTATTATCCAATATCTTTTGATTTATTAAAATAAATTAATATAAAAATTAAGTACTTGAATTAGATAAAAGAACAATAACTCTTGCATTATCTATATATGCACACATACACATTTGATTGGCCATAACATGTGTACAGCACGGGCCCAACATGCATAGTTTCACTATTAATCTTTTAATTTAAACATTACAACTTAAAATAATTTAATGAAAATTTTTCAAATGTAGTTGTACTAACATTAATACAACATTTTTATTTATGTGAGAAAGAAAAGCTCAAATTTACTTGTGAGAAAGTGAAACTTCAATCTTACATCAAAGATTGATAAAATCGAACATGGATTCATACTAAAGTTTAAATAAATAATGAAAACCAATAAGTTATGTCCAACACGTTCATAACTGGGTACTTATATAAGACCACCCTATGATATGCATGTTATATGGAGATATGAAATTCATATTATTGAATGTGTTATTATATTCTCCTCCGCTATGACATAGACCTTAGTACTCAACACTATCGCTCATCAAAAATGTTCAGCACCTAAATGTTTGTGTTTTCTTAGGTAAAAAGATCTTTCAAAACTAGAATAAGAAAAAGCACTACAACTGATATAAGCAAGATCCGCTAGGAGAGCGATAACGCGTTGTCTTCATCACGTTGTAGAGCACTGTAAGATCAACAAATTAATTGCATGAAAAAATAAATATTTCTGAACTAAATAGAACAAAGATATTTCGACCTTAAGGTTTACATATACCTCTACATACACATAATATATTCATATCGAGTATACATAGACCTTTCATATATGAAAATTACATAGTCTTCTATTTTTAATGCACAGAAGTATATATAAGATATAACATAGTCTTAAATTATGTCTCATCTCATAACCATCTAACAAGATTATAACAATTTGGGATTAGCCCATTAATCAATGTAATAAAGAAACATATAGGGTATACAATCCCTACCCAAATTTAAACCGAAAAAACTTAAGAGTCTTAAAACTAAAACAACTCCATAAGATTGATATTGGCATTGCCCTCGAAAAGTGACGACCTACCCACTTTGATGACTGAGATATTCCAAGTCTTCTTCAAAGTCGTCTCAAGAACCTTCAATGACCGAAAAATAAAATGTTAGGGGAAAAGGGATAAAATGGGATTAGTACACCACTTATGCGAAGTATGAGACCATATCCACATATAATATCAAATCATGTTAAAAGGGGACATTTCATGAAAACATGCTAATTTACTAATATACCTTTAGAAAACCTTATGCATATTTAAGAAGACCATACCAATGAATAATACATAATCATTGAGTCAAAAACATGTTCATCACAACACCAACAGACCCTAAATCTAGTTATGCCAATACACATGTCACATAATTCAATACTTAGTCAAGAAAACATTATTATCAAGTTATTGTAGCAACATGCCTAGACAAGAGTTCATGAAAACATAACCCAAAGCAAGACAATTACCCATGAACCCTCATTAAGTCAACAAGTGCAATGACCAAGAAAATCCCCATAACCTTACTTAATCAAGTAACCCAACAAGAACCATGATTAATATCCAACTTCACATAGCATACTATTTAAGAGTACATATCATCATACTTTAACAATGTAGATCACCACATATTTATAAATGTAACCAATCATCATATATTAACATGGACGAGAAAGATCATCATATACATATCATTTACAATTATGTGCATATTCATATATAAGAACATCCTTGTAAGACATTCTTCAACGCTAACTAGTGAAATGTTTAGTTAGATTCCTATACCTCTACCTAGATTAAGCTAAACTTCTTAGTAGCTAGAGTTTATTTTACCTTTTGAAAACATCTTACCTTAACCGGCATAGACCACATGAGATAATGTGGAATCTGGTGTCATGGAACCCCACACTGAAGGAAGGCAGACTACTTGCCAAAGTAGTACCAAAACATGAACATAAAAACTGCATGGATCCACTAGCTAGTATTCCTATGGGGGAAACATAGTTGAAGAATTAGTTTATATAATTGCGACACTCTTTATGCTACATGGATTATAGTCTCCAGTCTCAAAAGTGCGTTAGTGATCCTACCTTCACTATGTGGAAAGGGACACTTCTCACTCTAGTTCACTCGGTACTAAGCTAGTTTCCTATTTTATATGTCTTAAAGCCTTTGTTAACAATCATAGCTTTGTTTAGGTCATACGGTCTATCCCTTGTATAATCATCATCATCATCATAACTCAATAATAATTGCACGAGTATAGTCCTTTAATTACAATTCATACATCAACCTCACAACCATAGTCAAGACATTAAAATTTAACATCATACGAACCCTATCAATCATAATATAAGATATACTTCAATGCAACATCATCACTTAATCTTAAGTAACCACAATTGAAGTAATAGGGATCACAAGACTTACCAAGTCTCCTTTGTAATTCATCTTCAAGGTCTTACCATAAACCATTAGCTCAACCCAATAGGGGATTAATATCATCACACAAAAATAACCAGCATGATTAACAAGGCCAATGGAATCATTATATCATAATTTATCACTAGTTCACAGCTTAAGATAAGAGACATAGGTCAAATTTTTAATCTAGATCAATTACTCAAGATCTAGCATAATTGGACTACAATTAATAATAATCTATCTATAATTTAAAAAATAACATCATCTAGTAGTAATTCAACCAATAACAAAGTCAATTGAACAAACATTACACAATTCATATTAAGAACACAACCTAGGGTTAAGGGGAATAGGTTATGTTCTACAATGTAGAACAATACATCAAGATAATAAAACAAATAATTAAATGAATTAAATAAAAACATGCAGAAAAAACACAGACCTTAGAGACGGAACCCTGTCCACGGCCTTTGTGTCGATCGACGGACCAAGTACCAACCGTCCTGTTGGTCTGTCCTTAAGTAAGAGGCTGTGAAAAATAGGCTCTTCTTGAATTTGAATATGTGTTCAATAATTGTGGCTATCGACGCCCCTTTGATTGACACAAGCCTCGTCGATTGCACTCGTCTATGCACACTGCCTTTTGACAGCTTCTTGCCAAAATGCAAGAGTCCTGCTCAAGGGCCCTTAGTTTGTTCTTCGGGCGTCATGCTAGTACATTTCGACCTTAAACTAACTTTAATTCGAGTTAGAGACCCTTCCACCATTTTTCATCATTTTTTGACTCCGAAAAGCTAGTCAAATAGGCTTAGGCATCCTAGTACCTCATTGAACTATTATTCGGATGCCATGGACGTTCTTTAACATTTTGGTTTCTAATCCTATGAAATAAATTATATACGTTAAAATAGGCCTTAAAATAGTGTATAAAACTTTTTACATCAAGGTTAGTATCTAGAACATGTCTTAGATTTTCGAAGTGTTACACTAGATATACAAATACATTAGCTCACCCTTCACACTTAGAAAAAAAATCATATTCTGTAAAATAACAATATGAATATGCTCGGCAGTCTGTTACTATTTCTAGTCTTTCTTACTTTTATCGTGCCATCAACGTATTGTTCCCATTTTCTTCATCTAATCAATCACCACTTTATGTAAAATTTCTTCACATTTCTAGGTTTAGCGTCATATTGTCTTCTTATTACTTCTTCAATAAATGCCACTAACTATCAAATGTTAAATTTTATGTAATTCATCTTGGAAGAAATGGTGTCACAACCATTCCTCATCGTTCTCTATACAATCTTCATGTTGTCCACATGTGCCCTGGTGTCAAACACCAGATTTGATTTTTATGGATCATTTCCCAGAGTTTTTGCCAAACAAATTAAGGTAAATGATTTTGTTTCTCTTCTTGTGTTAACTTTCATTCCTCTATAATATTCCATCAGTCATGAACTTTACTGAAAAATACTGTAACACCCCGTATTCTACGTATACTAGTGCTATTTATATGACACTTATGTATTACCTTGAGGTATAGTTATGAACATAGTTTTCTATGTGACAAGTGACAATAGAATAAATTTGAAGTAAACTATCCATAGATTTTAGTGCGACACAATTAAGTAGACGTCGATGGAAGTATTTAAACTTCAGATCATAAGGTTGTATTTGAGTGTAGAGTTAAAATTGACATAATGTAAACAAATTTTAAGTAAAGCTAAAGGTATTAAGATCTAGAAATGGAATAAAATATTGAGGTTCTTGCTTGACTTCACTAAGTTAGTAGGTGATAAGTAGGTGCATCACCTACTTTGGCTTATTTACCAGCAAAAGGACCAAGTAGGTACATCACCTATGAAGACTCTTTTGATTATTTTATTGGGACATGTACACCCTCTATATGTGGCCCAAATTGAATAGAAAAATAAGGGGTAAATGGACATCCAAGGCCCGACCTTTCAGATCCTAAAAGAAATAATTTGAATGGAAAATTAGGTGCATCATCTACTTAAATGTGTGGCATAATTAATGATACATGTTGCTGCAAATGAAGTACAAGTAAGGTTGAAATAGTGAAATCTGATGCAAATATCTCATTTTCCAGTTATTACAAATTTTAAGCTCTCAAGTTCATAAGTTTCTCTCTCTAGAGACGAAACAACCACCAAATTTTCCCACTAGGGTTCTAACTATTTTTCACCTTATTTCTTCTAAAGCAGACAGAAGTTCACCTTATACCCGCTATTGATTCAAGTATATTGGACAGTTCTTCAAAGGAAGTGAATTATTGATAGTTATATGTGTTGGCGGCCAAGGTTCTTCCACTCTCTTCCAAAGCTTAAGAGATGTTACAAAAATAGTAATTGAAGGAGCATAACATATTTAGATAGCCAAGGTAAGGGCGTTGCCACAACATTTAATTATTAGTTTATTTGAGAATTTCAGACTTACGTGTTTATTGCAACTCGTGGGATGGTGATTTAAAACCATAAATTCAAGTATTTTTACTATCTTTTAGTGTTTAGGACTACTATTGTATTGATTTACTTATTTGAGGTCATGGAGGTACTTGGAAAATGAATGTGAAAACCTGTAGGGGGCATATTTATAAACTATGGTTATTCCTTATTAAATAAATATTTTGGTAAACATATTGCCCATTCCATGGGAAGGTTGTTTCGTGTAAATAACTATAACAGACAAAATATGTAAAAGAAAACAATCAATTTGAAAGACTGTGGGTTGACTGCTGTTTTGATAAGTTGAAATATCCCGACTTTATTGGTAAGCTGCTAATATTAACCTATATAATTGGTTGTTATAGATGAATACAATGACGTTAAAGGAAAGGTTGACACTCTATAAGCTATACGAATTGGAATTCAGGTATGTAAGTCTATTCAATTTCCTATTTCTTTGGCATGAATCTAAATCATCCATTACAAAAAGTAAGCTTTCTAAGTGCCCTTGGTAGTGAGTTATCCATATTTACAATTGCTACTCTCTAGAGTATTAAAGTGATAATTCTAATATGCATTTGTTATTTAATGTACGTGTTTACTCTACATCATGCAATGTCTAAACTTTTTTAATCATCAAAGTAACCTTGGAACATATTTCCATTGTATAAATACGAGTAATCTTAGATTATACATTGTACATATGCTTATATTTTTGATATACGATCTGCCCACATGTTGCCAACTTGCTTAAATTGTCTATTCCATCGTATATGTAATGTTTTCACAGCTTCTTGTGTTCCCTTTATTGGTTATTACTCCCACTGTTTTTGGTTGTAATGTTACCTCACAAGATGCCTACTTGCTCTATTGTACATTTTATATTTACTTACTTGGAATATATATAAGTCCTTAAGTTTAATCTTTTCATGTTCCTCCTTGGATCCACATTCATGAACACCTTGTATTTGATATTAGTTAGTGAGTATAATATTTAGTTCATGTATCTTGCCTTAATGTTAAATATTTTCACTTGATGTTCTTCAATTTGAGATGTAAAACTACTTTCCCAGTCATATAAGCTCCTATGTATTACGTTGGTGTCACAGTTGCTTCACATATCATTGATATTATGATAAGTCCATATTCATATGTCTTCTACTATTGGTCCATAGTTCAAAATCTCAAAAATGATTATGAACACTAAAATAACAACCCTAATGAGTTATTATCAACAAAAGAACAATCTCAAAACGTTTATGATTATCCAAAGAACAACCTCAAAAGATTATGGGCATCAAAATAACGATCTCAAAGATTAAAGAATCTAAGTGAATAGATATGCATAATTATGGATGGAAGCCGAGGGGAAAATTCCTAGCATGGGTCGATCCCAGTTTGTATAGAAGGGTGGCATTTCAAGGGCAAAAACCTAGAATTGGTCGATTGGTATAAGAGAATGACATCTCAGGGGCGAAATCCTATGATGGGTTGATCCTAATTTGTGGAATTATGAGAACATAATGCCAGGGTTTAAATAGCCTAACATGGTTCATCCTCTCCTTCCACTTATCAGCTAGTCATTTGTATCATATGTGTTATAAAAATTATAATGAACAATAAAGTAAAGAAAATATTGTAACATACATGATTGTAGAAGTTTCAGCAAAGGTTGTCTCTAATCCTTATCTATTGGTATTTAATTGGTTTCACTTAACCTCTCATTTTACTTAACGTTGTGTTATGCCTTATATATCTAGTACATTCTTTCGTACTAATGTTCCTCATTGGGATGTTGCATTTCATGTTGTAGGTACACATACTCAACTATTAAATCTCCCCAATAGAAGCACATGATTCTCAAGGGTTGTTGGTTAGATCAAGGTTTAAATAGGGGCTTTGCCGAGTCTTTATTCTACGTATTTCATACTGGTACATTCATTGATCTCATTAAAGGCTTTATAGAAATGGTAAAGTTATCATCTGTATTCATAGTTTCACTTGTCACATGTAAAGATTCATCTAGTCAACATATCAACATAGTAGTAGTTTATCTTCTCATCATATGTGGCTCGTAAAACACGTATTAATATAGTACTTTTCCGCCTCACCTACAGTTGGGGTGTGGCAAAAGTGGTATCATAACAGTTCATCTTCTGGAGTCTATGAAGTCGTGTCTAATAGAGCCTTACTTATGAATGTGTTGCGCGCCACATTTATAATTAGGGGATTTCATGAACATTTAATAAATGTCATCTTTCTTCATAATCTAAGTCATGCCACAAAGGGAAATTAAGAAGTCAATTTCCACTTACACGTGATCATGATATTGATATTATACTTACGATTGTTAAGGTTTACACTAGCTAAAATGTGAACATGCAACTTACAAAAATGGATCTGAAGTGATTAAAATTAAGACTACATTGAGCTTTTTTTGTTCTCTTGTCCCACTCCACAAGGTGTGTACAAGTTTTAATGTTATATGAATTTTAAGTTGCATTTTTACCATTTCAATCATGTTGGTTAAATTAAGAAAGATATAGTATGGTTATCCATATGATTAAAAGATATGTGCTACCTTGTTATATACATGAGATGTAGTATTTCTAAGCGCATCTTCTTAGGACGATGTATGCAACTCTTGAGCTCTACATTTCCTCCATATTTATAGGATATATTCCTATAGAAGACACTTTTTATTAGTCTATGATATATGTAGAATTTGCAGTATTACACATGATCTCGAAATTAATGTGGTTGAACCTATTTTTTTTTTCGAAAAAGGCATTGGCACATTCAGATAGGTGGATGTATCAGTGCAATAGTGTAAGAGATACCCCTTGTAATGACTGGGGAGCACCCCCTGGAAGTTACCAGCGTACTCGACCTCACGAGGGTCTTGTACAAGACTCTTAGCATACCTTCATCTCACAAACATAAAATTGTGGAAAATTTAATGCTTTCCATAGCATAACATAATGCTAAGCTTAACCTCATTTAAAAGCCATATTTTCATAGTTAATAAACTAAGTCTCGTTTTTCCATCTTAGACGCTACAACAACAGAGTAGAATAGGGATACAACCATTAACAACAAAATAATGAAATCTATACCATTACATTAACTTAAATGACATCTTGACATGGCGATCCTTGAACGTAAGGACCCTCTTAAACTTGGGTAATATCTTTCAATGCTCTTCACTCTAAGAAACCTCTAGCCATCACCACCTACACATTTTGTTAAAAGATGAAGAAGAATGGTATTAATACAAGAATGCACTAATTATGATAACCATGAAAAACATGCTTTTAAAAGGTACATCTTGTTAGAAACCATGCATCATGACTTTTTATGACAGCATCATGAACATTTATACAATCGGCACATCATAGACTACATACTTTATCATATACATAGAAACCATTCATAATAACATATAAAGCTATTCATCAAATTTTGACGCACCTTTAATACATACAATGCATTACCTTCATTTTTACCTAAACTCTTTTCCTTAGGCAACCCTTAAGAAATACTTGGTAGAATGTATCACCTTAAGATCATCCAAGATGTACTTCCATATAGGCTTTGTGAATAAACCACATGCATATTCACAAAGTCATAAGCACATTATAAGACATGACCTTCACATAAGAACCATCACCTAAGACAACCCCCAAGTCATATTAATGCAATGTATAGGTAGAATCCCATAATACTAGTTATACCATGTGTTCCCAAGAACCCACCCTAGAGTAGGCATATCATATTGATCAAATCATAACATCTTCATTTAATATTAGAAATAAGACGAAGATACTTAATTATATCATATAGGAACTAATTCATTTACTACATATTTATTCATAACTCATTTAGTTCACATAATAGGTAACCCATCTTCACAACCCCTTCAAAAGCTTACTTGTGCAATATAGACATAGAGTACCATAATTACACATACACCAAGTAAACCATTTAGAGGACATAAGTGTAATTCACAAGGATAATCATAGTTCATGTCTTGACATAGTCAAAGTCAGACATAACATTCATTCATACTAATCATACATAAACATGAGTCTTCGTTTCATATGAGGCTCCAATCCTATCCTTTCTTTATGTAACCTAGTGCAATGCATAGATAGGGTCAATAGTCCTACTTGTACTAGTATATCTCTCAAGGAGTTACAATTAGAGTTCATATTATTATCTTAGTTTTGTTTTTCACATTTGGGAGACATAGCCATAACCCTCAAATACAATGTGAGCTACATAGAACCCGGTGACCTACTCCAACACCGAAAAGAGAGTGTACCACTTTTCAAGGTAGGACATTCATACATAATAGCTATTCTAGTTGATCTACTAAGCTATGAGCTACAGGGGACACGTAGTTATGGAACAAGGAGATTGTTAATAGAAACTTTGACTAGCTAACATGTACATTTCAATCCCATGAGACAGCATATATGTTGGGAACCCGGACTTGCTAACGTGAATATTGTCTTCTGGGAAGCCAGACTTACTAAGTGTGAAGCCTCCACTCTACGTTCACTTGGTGCTAAGATCAAACTCCCTTTTTAAACATCTTTAAGCCTTTAATTGACATTAGTTCATTAAGTAGTCTTTAGGGACTTAGTTCCATTATATGTTATATAGCTCAAAGGTTACTAGGATGAGAATGTCCTTTCATCATATAACCTTCATTATGCGAGAATTTCCTTTCACATAATCATATCATATTCATACTATAGTATAGTTTAGAGTACATATGAGTAAAAATTTTCAAGTGCCTCATTTTCCCTAGATTATCATAAACTTTATTCATTAATACATTCGTATGTGTGTATACCTATGCGAGAAAGCCTTTCACATAACCACCTTTGGACAAAACATGTTTATACTTCACTAGTCATATACTTTTGATGCATATGAAGACATAAAGGTGAATATAAGAATTATCCTTTCAATTAACAACATAAACATATCATACTCATAATTATGCATACAATGTGTGTGTTCATATTAGTCATCATGATCACATAAGAGGAACAACCTATTTGTTGAGGAAACCATACTCCAAGGACCACAACACATACACAATATCCCTCAATTCATGAACAACTCACATAAAGATAATTTAGGGATTATAGACCACACACTCAAACTATATTCTAGCAGACAAGAACATATTCCACATTTAAATTGAAGACTCCTATCATGCAAGGATCATATATTCACAGAGGGTTCATATGGGTAGGGGTCAATTCAAAATATTCCTTTACATATTCAATCATGTAGATCACTCCTTACCCTAACACAAATATTCACATTCTACTTTACATCATCAATACACCTAGGCCATGATACTAGAATTGAGGACTTCACACATAACCTTCATATTCATGATGATCATAATATCAACTCAATATATGCCACTAACATCAAGGACATGATCACAACATGTATAGACAGACAAGAATGAAAATACTACCACAATAAGGGGACCGTACCACACAACATCAATTCTAATACTAAAGACAAGGAAATTAGGTAAACTCCCAAATACTCCAAGACATGATCATCATAGAAAAATCCTTTGAAATTCATAATTAATTGATGTAGATAAGTAATAATGCATAACAATTTATCAAAAACTAAGCATAATGTAATTGATGTATAATCAAGATTAGAAGACCCACTTTATAGGACAAATTATTAAATTGTTGAGAGCATTGGTTCTTTCATAAATTCTATGAATTATTATCATAAAACCATTGATTAATAATAAATAATTTAATGTCTTTAAAAACCATATGATAATGAACCCATGTTTAAATTGAAAATTAGGAACTTCGTTCATAGAAACTCTCTAGAAAATCATTGATAGAACTCCTTAGATGATTGATTAATAAATGATCAAGGGTTACCATACCTTAATACAAGAGAAGACCACTAAAACTTGGAGAATAAACCACTTCGAATCCATCCCCTAGCTTGATCTTGAGCTTTGTCTCCAATGTAAGTTTTGAAATAGAAGACTTTTGGAGAGAATATAGGGTCTTTAGGTGTGTTAGTTAGAATTGTTAGTTTAGGGTTCATTTAAGCCTATATAGGTGCGCAAATACCTTATCAAACGACCTATATTAACCCCCACTTTATAACTAACCCAACATCTAACTTCTAACTGTAAAACAAAAACTTTCAAACTGGAAGCATCCACATTTGGTCATCCAAGGACCGTCTATTGATCTGAGGTCCGTGGTTTGGTCTCGTAAGTCATTATTGTGCTTCACCATATCGGGCATATATTTTCACTTTAATATTGGAATATGGAAAACTCGACAACGAAGGAAAGAAAACTTTGAGACCTTTAATTGGGTAGGTAGTGGCCCACCTAATCAATTTTGAGCTATGATATATTACCATTTGAAGTTGACTCTAAACTAAAAACTAAATCACTAAGAATTGTTTTTAAGGCACCATTTTTTAGGCGTAGCTCTATGTGATTTTATGAGCTTAGCTTAGGGTCTTACTAGATTTTAAAGATTAATAATCAAATATATAACAAACCCCTAATACCTTAATAAATAAACTAACTTAACTCTTAACCACAAACCTAAAATTAAAGGCTAGACATTGGCAACTCCTACAGTTACCACCTACGGATCGTAGTTAGTTTCACGCCTCGTGTTGCATGGCCGTGGTTCTTTACTGAGGGTGGTGAATGGGGACTTTGTTGGGAGACTAATTCTCAACCTAGTATCCCTTCCATGCCCCATCATCCATTTGACGTCCCGTCAAGGTTGGTCTCGAAGGCATGCTGTCTTTTGATATCTTTTTGCCAAATTTTTGGGTCCTCCTCAAGGACCTCTTGAGTGGTCCTTGGGGGATTGTACCCAAATGTTTGGACCCTAAACATATCCATATTGGTTTAAGGTTTACTTATAAATTATTTAATCCTCAAACAACACTTAAAGATCAACTACAAAACCCTTACAAATCACTAGTTCACTTTCACTATTTTTCGGAAGTCATGGTCGTCTTTTGATGTTTGATATCAAATCTATTAAATCAAAAAATTAAAATATGTTTCCTACATTATTAAAAAATTATTAAATCATATAAAACATGTGAGGCTCCAGTTTACCCTAGTTTTATTTTGAGGGTCGTTACACCCCTAATTAGCTAAAATGGCCTAAATTCTCACCATATATCATCCCGATTATGTTAATATTTGGCTTTAATATTGTATGTGCCAGCAACCCCGAATAAGTACTAATAAAATTTATATTCTTTCATGGATATAAAGCCTAGGGATAAGTGTGCTAATTTCTATAAATGATATATGTATGGTAGTTCCTATTATGAACTATGTTTTGGTGATGGAGGATTAGTATGTGACTAAAGGGTAAGGTTAAGAAAAGAAAACAAGTTGATTGGTTAGACCTAGGTTCTGATTCGTCATCTTGTACATAGTGTGATCTAGTACATGAAGATACTAGTTTTGACTAAGGTACTTGTTAGATAGAAAGCATGTGGAATGAAGCTTGAATTACATGGACGGATATGTACGCATATATTCTCATTATAGATGGGATATGTCGAATTCCCAAAACATATTATTATGGGAATATGAGAATGTTATAGAGGAGGGAGATAGGTGATTATGAAAGGGAGGTTGCTAAGTGTGTGAAGAATAAAAAGATATCAACTCTTCAATCCTAATGATTTATAATGGTGCACCCCGAAACGACATTGTGCACCTTTGTTTGACATATACGTCATTTTACTATTGATTCAAGTCATGATATTTGGAACTGATATCAACAAGAAAAAGCGTACTAGAAAGGTTACCTAGATAGAAGATACATGGACCTAGTTCATCTACATTGTTATTACAAAATAGAAGTAGAGCATTATTCACATGTATAGAGATCATACATTACATTTAATATTTTTATGTAGTAGTTCGTCAGTCATAGTCCAGTTAAGGGAAAGGAAAAATTGATCATATGTTATTTATTATTTTTTCGGTATCTTGTATGGGAAAAGGGTCGGAGCACCCTCACTTGTTTAAAAAATCTATTAGTTTAGCCATACTTATCTAGTTAAGACCATAGGTGATAACTCTAACATTATATGAATCAGGATATAATTTTGTATGTACTAGACATTTATGTGTTATTAGTGTTAATGTTTTATGGTACGTTCAAGCTTCACTATTTTCTAATATGGCCTTCAAAAGATACCAGACATCGAATGTGATGTGACACAAGCTAGTAATGAAGATAAAGTTGACCTCAGACTCCTACTTCAAAGGATGAACTATATATTAAGGATTTTCTTTTCTATTTTAACTTTACTATTTATATTGACCTATATGGAAGCCAAGTCCCTATAGTAGAACACCTATAAGAATTCTAAGGAGATTAAAGAGACTGGATCTGGAAATTAATGTATAATTTTTTAAGTGGATGAGGAATATGAGCAAAAGTATTCCATCAATTACTTAAATATTAAGACAGTGTGTTTTCTCTTATTATGATAGAGTGGTTTTATAGAATATCTCTTAGTCTCCAAAGGTTGTTTGTTATGTAGTTATACATGTTACATGTTCGATAATTTATCTATTTGTATGTCATTTTTCTTTATGTATTACGTTCTCATGGGTTACCTAATTCCATTGAATACTTCCATGTATGTGTTTCCTCTTTGGAGTACCCTTATTTATTTTTATATGTTTTCGTAGGACCTTTTCCCTACATATTAATTATTGCAGTCGCTACTTTTCTAATTTCACTTTTTCATATAGTGTGGGTACTGCAAGATAATTGTTCATGTCATGTGTTCATATACTGTGGGTACTGCAAGATAATTGTTCAAACGACCACTTCTATATATTTTACATGCCTCATAGCCTACACGCTTAAGCATTACAGGACTTATAACTATTCTTCCCATGTGTTATGTTCTCACTTGCTCATATTTCATATGTGTATTCAATGACATGTTAGTCAAACTGTCCATGCGATATAACTCACTTGCTCAATGTGGTTTGTAATATGTAGATCATTTTCTTTTATGTAGACACATGTCTTATACTCTACTCAGTTACATATTATATTTCATAGCTTTAGTACTTATGCAACATATGATCATCTAGTCCATTTCCTTCATTCCTTATAGATCATTCTCTTACACGCTACCTTAGTTCATATGCTCACGTACACGACATATTTCTATAGCTTAATGCCCATATTTTATGTGTTCCCTTTTTATGCTAGTCTGATTTTTTGTCATACTTAGTGTGACATATTTATCTGTATTATAATTGACTTGAGTTTTGAAAATTTTGGAAAAATGTTTCCTTGTATCATGAGGTAATGATGACTTTGACCAGAAAAAAGTTGGGCATTTATGTAAATTCTATCACAATAATAGATAAATAACATAGCATAATGCCAAATTCGAAGGTGCAACAAAAAAAATTAGTTTATATTAACATTTATGCATTCTTATAAGACTCGCCTCTGAAAAGCGTTAAGAGATAAAAAGAGAAGGGAAAGTAGTGCCCCGATTTGTTAGGCTTGTGATTTTATGTGGCCGTTCTATATACAATGATTTTGGGAGATACTATAGTTATTCTCTATTGTTAAGGCCTTCAAGATAAGCACAAAATGTGTAACCTCCATTTATGTATTGTGGAAGCAATATAATATAACATAAGATACTTGGAATAGAAGATTGTAGATATGCTAAATACCCCCTCCCTCATTCTAAACATAAACATAAGAATCTGAGATCATGTGGTCCCGTTATATGATCATAAATCCTACTAGCATTTGTTTATTTTATATGTTATTTGCATGTGTTGTGTTTAGGTATATAGAAATCCTTATTTTTATGAGTTAGAATTGCGACTATTTAGTGAATTACATGGTCAAGAAAGGGGTTTAATTTGTCATATTATTATTTTATGAACCATATCTATTGAGACATATTGCTAGAATTGTCTATACGTGTTTTAGGTTAGTCTACGGATTTTTGATAGTCTTATTTATAATGGGAATTCTCGCAAATATCCAAATGAAATTCCAAGGTTAACCAAGCGAGCAGCTTCATTGTTACACTCCTAAAAGTCAAGACCTAATATAGATCCTAACATGGGTGTCAAAAGGTTTAGATTCTATTTATGACATAAAATAAGTTTTAGAAGTCATCCGAGAAGTTTTAGAGACAAGACGTCAATGAACGTCTAGGACGTCAGAAAATTAGCCTAATTGAACTAGTTGGCGTCGCTATGTTTGGGGATGGTTTTTGAGGGTCAAATGTAGTCTAAAACTTGTAAAAGACTTTTGTTAGGTATAGAATAGTATAAAGTGTCTAAACGTCAAATAACGACGCCCCAAGGACCACCCAAAGGGTCATGGGAAGGACCCCATCATGGGTGGGCAGGCTGCCAAAGCAGCCACCAAAAGTCAAGAATCAGTGGGATTCTGCGCGACGTGCAGCCCGCACGCACCTCACTGTCACAAAATTTATTTTTGGGAAATAAAGCGTGTGTTCGTCCCGGGACGCTGAGCCACTTCCCAGATTTGGTAAAATCATACTTTTGACATTTTGACTTCACAAAAAGACCCATTTAAGTGAGGGTTGTTTTGGGTAATTAGGGGGTGATCATATATAGCGTAAGGTTCATTTTAAGTAGTTCACTCATCCATTCTCAAAACAAAAATCAAAAGCTCTCACCACTCTCTACTTTCTCTCTCCCCAATTCCTCCATTAAAAAGGAAGAAAGTTTCAAGAAGAAGGTCAATTTCTCTAGAATTTCACTTCAATTTCGTGGATTACTCTTCATTAAGGTATGAGTTTTCATTCTTGGAATACCTTTCCCCGAGAGGTCCTCTCAAAGTTGATTTTCAAATTACAAAATTCAATTGTGTTTTCCAATTCTATGGGTATTCTTCTAAACTTCAAATTAATGATAAATTGTGATTTTGTATGACTAATTGAGTATAAATTGTTTATTAATTGATGTTAATTGATTAATTTTGATCATGTTCCCTTCCCAAATTCCCCAAATCTTGGATCTTTGTCATGAATTGATGAGAATTGAAGAACGATTTGATTATTTGACTTGTTTTTATCTATTCTAATTCATCTATTGATTGACTAGGGTAATGTATTGTTCCAATTGGATCAAATTTATAATGAACACTAATTCCCCAAAATCTAGGTTCTGACTTAATTTTTATTTAAATAGTGATGATGCAATTGACCTAGCTATTGTGTTAATTACTATTGTGTGATGGTACTACACACTTTATTTGGTTGAATTAAATAGTTGATTGTAGGACCATGGATGATGGCTTGTGAAGGATATCCGCTAAGTCTTTATGATCCTGACCTTTACTTCAATTATGATTACTTGTGTTTACTGATGAAGTTACATTGAAGTATACCTTATGATGAGATTGATAGGGTTGGTATGATGTTGAATTGAAATGAATTCACTATGGTTTGTGAGTTGTTGGCTATGATGTAAATGTTACAAGGATGGTGACAACTGACCACTGTGCCTCATTATAATGTGACTATTAAAATGTGCTAGCCTTACATGTATGAATTGTAATGAAAGGACAATAATCATGCAATTTTTACTGATTTATACTAATGATGATTATATAAGTGATAGACCCTAGACCTAACTAAGCTATAATAATTAACAAAGTCATTAGAGATGTTTCAAAAGGGACTCTAGCTTAGCATTGACTGAATTTGTAGATGAGGGGTGGCGCCATCCCAAGGAGGGAATCATAGTCCACACGGGGTGGATAGACTCATAGTCCAAAATAATAATAGAGTGATGTTTCCATGACAGCCTCCTAGCTCCATAAATAATGTTTCCACTATAGGAATACTAGCTAGTGGATCCAAGTGGATGCAATTTTAATGTTTGGTACTAGTTTGTCCGGTATTCCACATTCCATCGTTGTAAGGTTTTACAACATCGGATTCAACACTTATATCTTGTGGTCTATGACGGTGAATACAAGTGTTCCCGAAAGTAAAATTAAATAATGGACTATGCACTAACTAGAGTGACTTGAGAGGTTTGACTTAGCCTAGGTAGGGGTATGGGACTCTCCCTATGTCTTGCACTAGTTTTCCTTGATGGAATCCTTTGGAGGTTGTTCTTGTGTTCTTATAATGTATATCTATGAAGATGTTGACTTTACATTTTGATGATCCTATATGAAGTTACTTTAATTTATGAACATGCTATTTGTCTATATTGATAAATATGATTATGGTTATTATTGATGTTATGTTATGTTAAGTTAGGAATTTTTTGTGATCCTTTGTTTGGTTTACTTGATTGAGTAAGGATATGGGTCTTTACTTGGTCATTACACTTGTAGGATAAATGGTGGATTATGAGTAAGGGTCTTGCTTGTATTTTGATGTTTTGAAGTCTTTTATATGTTGACTTGACTATTACTTGTTGATGTTGTTCTTGAGTTGAACATGGGTTTCACCTATGACTTGTGTGAGTATTGGCTTATATGGGTTCTTGATTGTGCATAAGGCTTTTCAAAGTAATTTAGCATGGTTTTGATCAAATATCCTTTTTATCATGATTTCACTTATTTTATGAGCATATATCCATATTTAGTACAATTGTGTACTAACACATGTTTGATGTTTACTGCAAATGTAGGATCCAGCTGTTGATATTGGAGAAGGCTTTGAAAAGTACTTGGATTCCTATGTTCCAAGTTTGGTAGGTCCTTACTTTTTGAGGACGATGCTATTATGTACCTATTGGATGTTGTTTAGTCTTAAAGAAACTCCGCGCATTATCTTTCATTTTCGTACTATAATTGTAAAGCCTATATGTCTCTATAACTTTTTATGTAGGGCTATGGACAAATTGTGATACTTAGATTGTTAAAAATGTGACAATGTTATAAAATTCTTATGATAGTATCTTATACCAAGTATGTGCAATAAAAGTAGAAGACTATGTAATCTTCTTATATGAAGAGTCTGTGTATACTCGATCTGAATATATTATGTGTATTTAAAGTCTATGTAAACCTCAATGTAGAAGTAATTGAAAAGTTTGATATTATCCACATTTTAAACATATGAATGTAATGATGTATGCTAAGAGTCTAGTCTTAGTCCTCAAAGAGAACGACTACGCCAGTTATGTCTAGGGGGTGCTCCCCGGATGTCATACTCACCCATCATTCGAGGACGAATGATCATAATGATCATAAGGAGGGAGTATTCTAGGTGCACTAGTTCTATTTATATGGTGCTTTTAAATTGCATTTTAGCATATTTATGAACTCATGTATGAATTGTAATTAAAGGACAATACTCATGCAATTCTTATTGATATATAATGATGATGATTATATAAGTGAGAGACCCTATGACCTAACTAAGCTATAATAATTAATAAAGTCATTAAAGATGTTTCAAAAGGGACTCTAGCTTAGCACCGCCTAAACTTGTAGATGAGGGGTGGCGCCATCCCAAGGATGGAATCATAGTCCTCACGGGGTGGATAGCCTCATAGTCCAATCTAATAATAGAGTGATGTTTCCATGACAGCCTCCAAGCTCCATAAACTTTGTTGCCACCATAGGAATACTAGCTAGTGGATCTACCTGAATGCAATGTTCATGTTTTGTACTACTTTGGCCGGTAGGCCACATTCCATCGTTGGAAGGTTTTGTAACTTCGCATTCCACAATTAGATCTTGTGGTCTATGACGGTTAAGACAAGTGTTTCCGAAAGTAAAATGAAGTAGTGCACTATGCACTAACTAGGGTGACTTGAGAGGTTTGACTTAGCCTAGGTAGGGGTATGGGACTCTACCTACACTACACCATTTTAGGTCTACGGCAACACTAAATCTGGACAACGCTTATAAAGTGTTGCCTAAAATAATTTTTGGACCACTTTTAAAGTGTAGCCAAAGAATTTGACTTTTAGGTACATTTATTTTAGCAACACATCTAAAGTGTACTCTTTAATGGGATAACCTACACTTTATAAGTGTTGTTATGGTTGTTAACAACTATTTACATGAATGGTCAAACTTTTAAAGTGTGTTATTTTTATAATTGTAAATACAACACATTAAAAATGTGGCCTTAGAATTAACATTAAAATTTCACCAAAATTTTATATTCCCTCTAACATTTTACATTAAAATTTCATCTCCCTCCTATTTTTATTTAGCCAAAAAAATAAAATATTAAAGAAAAATTAAAAAGAATAAAACATTAAAGAAATGAAAAAAGGCAACATTTCCTAAAACTTCAGCTGAAGAACACCATTTTCCTGAACTAAAGAAGGATCGAAGATCGGAAGAAATCAGTTTTTACAATGTTTTTTGTCACATTTCTATTAAACTTCAACTGAAGAACACTATTTTAAGCTGAAAAATCGAACAGCACTGCAATTTCTCTTAACATGAACTAAAGAAGACGATTTTCCTCTCAGCTTCGTTGTTCAAGATTGGAGAGCTGAAGAAGACAATTTTCATCAAAGATATGGGTAAACTGTTGTTCCATCAGATTTCCTTTTGAAAATTGAAAGAAAATGCTTCACAAATAAACTTTCCTCATGTCTTAAAGCTTTAGGTTGTTGGAATAGAGTTTATCAGGTAAGAGATTTTACCTTCAAAAGTCTAAATTATAGCTTTAAGATTTTTATATGCTTGTGTGTCAGTCAAAAATTGATCTTAGGGTTTTTATGTTCTTGTGTTGTTGATACGAATTTTGTTTATTTTGGGGGTTTAGTTTATAGTTGTATTACGTATAAATGGGCAGATTATCTTTGACTCACTACTTTTTGCTCTTGAATATTGAATTTAGAAGCTGAAGCTAAGTCGCCTTTATATGAAGAACTGAGTTGTATCTAAGTCATCTTTCTTCGAAAAACTAAATTGTTGAAGTTGGTGATACCTACGATATTTTGTCTCTAATATAGATTTCGTCAAGTGTAAGTAGCTACTCTACATGAATTTCAAAAGTTTTTAATGTCTGTTTTAATGTCACTGTTTTTTTTGTCTTCCTGAGTTCATAGTTTTGCTCACCTTAAGGTTGGTTTGTTCCTTTGTTAACCACAATGATTATGTCTTGTAGCTATTTGCTTGTAAAATTTTTCTCTTTTGACTACATGCCTTGAAGTGTTAGAAGTCATTTAGTTGTTTCTATAGTGCATTTTCAAGTGTACATCAGAAACTTTAGTTGAATATTTCTTAGTTGTTTTGGGATCACCTCGTAGTATGAATTTTCTAAACTTTCTTTGTATTTTGAGTTGCACTATATAGAAAATGAATCATATGCCTTAGAGATAGACGATATAGGATATATTTTTCAAGTCTATAAGGGGTAGAGAGGGAGCAGTAAGTTGTGAGAGTGTTTTACAAGAGCTGGACATTACAGTTATGACAAATAGGAAATTTCAACCTATAAAGGGATATATCAGAAAACAATAGTAATAGACTTAACTTTTGTGGCTGGACAGTACATAATTTCTTATTTTTTACAATAACAAGTAACTATGTATGATAAGTTTGATTGGTGCACATTTTATTACCTTTTATAACTGGTAAAACTACAATGATAGTGTAACATGGTTTAATTGTTAATGTATATAACTTAAATCCTTAGTAAAGCAATTGTTTCTACGTCTTTAATTGTTTTGGTTCTTTTTCTACTTTCAACTTGAGGATTATGCTTTCTTTCGTTTCTGCTAACTGTTACTAGCAATAACATAATAGAAGTAGAAGATTTGTTTTTGTAGTATGGACAACCTGTTGATGGATATTGTAAAGTAGAATCCTCTTTTTTTGGATATTGTTGAATGAGGCTTGCTTCATCTAAGTTTTAGAAAAAATAGGAGAAATCAGTGCAAATAAAATGGAGAGAAAGTTTTTTATGATGCTAAAGTTTGTCCTATTTGATAAGCTAGATGCAACGAACAAGAAATAGCTTGTAACTTTCTAATTTCATTACATGTCAAGTTCTTGCATATAGAATAGAAGTAAATAGAACTGTAAAGATAGTCTATGGTCAAGTGCTATAAGACTGTTTATTGATGATGCTAAAGTTTGTTTCAACGTCTGTCCTCTTGATGAAGTTAACAACTTCATTATCAACCTTTTCCTCACTGACTTTATGTTTCTTCTTCCTATCGACTTCAATGGTTCTGTCATGCTCCACAAAGTGGGCTATTTTTGAGCTTCAAGAGGGAGGGGGGACCCTGTGGTGGTATCCACCAACACTTTTTCTCTGTGACTTTAGTTGATCGGATGCCTTTCCCTTTAGTCTATGTCACACTATAGATATTCTAGTTAGTAATGAACATAAATAAGCCTACTAAAGAGCTTAAAATATATTTATTCTTTTGTAAATTTGGAATAATAAACATGTTGTAATTTGTATGCTTCCATGTTTGAAACTTGTGACCATATCTTTTAGAGTAGAGTCTATTTATCTTAGTGATGAAACTAAACAAAAAAGTGTTTTAACATATAATAATAAACATTAGGAAACAACGTTCATCTCTTATTTACATTCCTAATCATAGAGAACCTCCTCACTTCTTTACAATGTATTGTTTCTTTTTTACATTGACTGAAAAAAATAACTCATATAAAATGAGACAGGAGAAATAATCAATTTTGTTGTAAACTTGAAAAATGACAAATAATTTAAAAGAGAGAAAAAATGATGTAATTTCCATTATGATTGGGGTGGTAGGGAGAGTGCGGACGAAAGGTGGGAATGGTGAGAGCAAGGGGTTAATAGTATTGGGTGTTGAGTTTAGATTTTATACAGGTCGCCTCGTGATCTAAGAAGGCAAATCCATGGAAGACTGTTCCCCCTTGTCACGTGGGTTCTGTTTTGACTAACAATAATGAGTTATGACCCATTCCTTTCTTATCCATAGATATGAAATTACAAAAAGTTTTAACATAAAACATAAGAACTAGCAGTATAAGTTAGGTATTACTGTATATAGTGACCACTTGGCATTTGCTTAGCTTATCCAAAAAAAATGTTTGACGACCTACGTGGACTACCCTGCACCTGCTGACTGATAATTTTATCAATTTATATAAACCAGCTAACAGACAATACGAGCTGACTGGAATGCCTTGGTCTATACAGTTTTAGATGACAAAAAAAGTGCAGGTCTAAATGCTTTGGCTGTTTTACATGATTCAAGAAAATATCCAGTTTTTATTTTTATCTAAACTTGTAAAGTTCACCAGTAACTACATTTGTAGCTTAAGAAATTTGGTCAAGTTTGTGTAAAAAGTTGTTTTCAAATAGATAAGCATGCAATATTTGAAAATCATGTCTCTCTGTTGATTTTTTCTAGTCACCTTTGTTGACTTCTTGTTCTATGGATGTGGAAATACTTTGTTTCAATTGATGTGGTATTTAGTGGACTTAATCCTTGATAAAGTAGGACTGATAAGGAATCATTTCTCCACAAGAATGTTGTCTTTACCGGTGGTTTTAACCATGTTCTTTCTAAACACTAGGGGTACTACCAGGTGTAATGAAAAATCAATGTTGAAGAAACTTATGATGAAATACTTGTTGAATTTCAAAAATGCTTTGAATGATTGTTTAATTACATGATCTTGAGTTTCTCATGATATAGTTTTTGGTATTGAATTATATTCAAATACCATTTTTGTGTTGAATTAGATTCAAAATACTTTTCTGTTTTGGTGTTTTGACATGCTTACTCGATTGCACGGGTTAAAACATAAGAAGATAAATACATATCCTTTAAGTTTCAGAAATATAGTTAATGAATTTGTAAGAGAACTATAAAGGCAAATAGAAAATATAGGACGTACATAAAATATAAACACGCTTAAAAATCCTTTATAGATCAAAGTTAAAACTTAAGCAAAAGTAGCATCACAGAATGCAACCTGATTTAACAAACCGAGTGAGTGTTCTGTAAAGAATCAAACAGAGTACCCCCCCCCCCCCATGGATACTTATGGGGAATAAAGAAATTCTTGAGTAAATTTAGGCCGCTAATGGATGTTTCAGATCGTCATTCTGATGCTTTCATTATTTCACTTAAAGTTATTTCACTCTACTCTTATGCTTGACCTTTAGAATATCCTTGGACTATGATGCATAATGTTTTTATTGATTGGGTTGGGCATATTGTAGTTCTTAAGTTTACATTCATTCCTGCTGAAATCTTAATAACATGATAACATTTATAAAAAATATTACACTCACAGAACATTCACCACAAAAAGGAAGGATTAAAAAAATCTTTCTCCATGTATCACTGATACAACAGTTCAGAAATATAAAAAATTGTTGTGTCACTAATACAGTGAAATTTTGAAACTGTTTTTTTTACTAAGACAACAATATAAAAATTATTGTATTTCTAATACAAAGCGATATTCATAAGTCGTTGATCGAATATCTATTATAGGATCATAAGAATGTTTGCTTGAATGTTTAAATATGTTATTAGATATTTGATACTTCTGTGATTTGGTGTGCACAAGAATAAGATTTTAAAGCTTTAACTCTAAAAGCTCATAAAACTCTAAAAGCACTAAAGCTCCAAATTCAATTACAAAACATTAACTTTTAATCATTTGAATTCTATTTATTTATTTTCTTTCTTAATTATGTATATCCTATTAATTTTACTTATTTTTTCCTTTATAGTATCATCAACATTAAAAAACATTTGTGGAGCATTCAAGGTTTGATTTGACATAGCGAAAGCCTCATGACTAGGTAAGAAACTTTTATCATCTCATAACGCATGATTCTGATAGATTACTCGTGACTTTTAAAACTTATTTGTTAACTAGTTAATGATTATTGCTGAAAGATTAAATATTGATATCTTCTTCTAGGAGTTCACATATCCCATCCAAGGATTGGATGAATTTAGCAAGGTATAGTAAAGATTATATTGATGGCATTGAATCATTTCTAGATTTTTCTTACTCTTATGGAGATCCTCATGGAGAGAAAATTCAGTGTCCATGTGCGAAATGTTGTAATATTCTTTGGAACCAAAGGAATGTAGTGTATGACCATCTAATATGCCATGGATTCGTTAAAGGCTATACTAGATGGATCAATCACAGGGAATGGGATATCAAGTTGAATGTTGATGATGATATGGATTACTCGTGTGATGATATTGATGGGTTGTTGAATGAACAATTTAGAGATGTTGCACAGGCTGGAGGAGTTCATGATGGTCCAAATGAAGATGCAAAGAAATTCTATAGCTTACATAAAGAGGCAAACCAAGAATTATATTCAGGTTGTATAGGTTTCTCTAAATTATCATTCACACTTCACTTATATTTGTTGAAGTGTTTACATGGATGGAGCAATGAATGATTCACTTCTCTTCTAGTGTTATTAAAAGAGGCGAAGCCCAAGTTGAACATTCCTCAGTCTTACAATAAAACCAACTCTATGGTTAAGAATCTTTGTCTGGATTATGAGAAAATTGATGCATGTCCAAATGATTGCATGTTGTTCAGGAATGATAATAAGGATGACGAATTTTTTCATACTTGTGGAGCTTCACGATATATTCAATCTCCTAAAGTTGATAGTGAGCTTGAGCATTCAAAAAAATAACATCTAGTTTCAACAAAGACTTTGAGACACTTTCCATTAATTCCTAGACATAAAAGTCTATTTATGTGCTCAAAGACGGCAGATTCATTGAGGTGGAATGAAAAGGAACGTTCTAAAGATGGAAAGTTAAGGCATCCCGCTGATGGTCTAGCATGGAAAAACTTTGATAGTGTGCATTCAGATTTCGCACAAGATTGTCGCAATGTTAGAATTGACCTGTCAAGTGATGGATTCAATCCATTTCGAACCATGAGTATATCACATAGCACATGGCTAGTTATGTTGATGGTTTATAATCTGCCGCCTTGGATGTGCATGAAATCTGAATATTCCATACTTTCTTTATTTATACCTGTACTGCGATCACCTAGAAATGACATTGATATTTACTTACAACCATTGATAGACGAGTTAAAATTATTATGGGATTCTGGGGTTGAAACATCTGATCCTTCCAGAAATGAAATTTTTCAAATGCGGGCACCTGTTATGTCGACAATTAGTGATTTTCCTGCATATTCTATGTTATCTGATTGGAGTATAAAAGGAAAGTTTGCTTGCCCTTGTTGTAACTTTGGAACTAATTCTCGCTATCTTAAATATAGTCAAAAAATGTGTTATATGGATCATCGTGTTTTTCTACCGATGGATCATCCATGGAGATCAAACAAAAGATCATTCAATGAAAAAACTGAATTCAGGCCTCCTCCATCTCCTTTAAAGGGAACTAATGCTCTTAATAGCTTACATGATTTTGAAATTGTGTTTGGGAAGAAGAGAAAGAGATAAAATGATTGCCTATGGAAAAAAAGGTCAATTGTTTTGAATTACCTTACTGGCAGCACAACTTGTTACGTCACAACCTTGTTGTAATGCACATAGAGAAGAACATTGTTGATAGCATACTTGGAACTCTTTTGGATATTTCAGAAAAAACAAAGGATCATCCAAAAGCACGGTATGATTTGAAATATATTGGAATCGGGAAGAAACTTCATCCAAAAGATACAGACGATAGTAAGAGAACAAAGTTTACGAAGGCGTGCTTCTCAATAACCAATGGAGAGAAATCCATCTTTTGGGAAGTTTTAAAGATAGTCAAGCAACCTGATGGTAGTGCCTCCAATATATTTAGGTGTGTGCACTTTGATGAAAGAAAGGTGTCTAATTATAAAGCCCATGATGCTCATTTCATGTTACATTACATGCTTCCAATACCAATTAAAAGCATTCTTCCTGATCATGTGGCTATTCCGTTGATTCAATTAAGTTCCTTCTTCCATCGTTAGTGCCAAAAAGTAATCACATCGGAGGAACTAGATTGCTTAGAAGTAGATATCATAGAAACAATAAATCAGTTGGAGCGAATTTTTCCTCCTTCATTTTTTGATATCATGATTCATTTGCCTATTCATTTGGCGAATGAAGTGACATTATGCGGCCCAGTGCAAAATCGATGGATGTATTCCACTGAAAGATAAATGGGTACATTCAAATCATACAATCACAATAGGCGTTTTACTGAGTGTTGCATAGCAGAGACACGAGTGGGAATAGATTGCATGAATTTATTCTCAAAATATCTTCATCGGGGTGTGCATACCAGATTTAATAGAAGAGCGCATAGCAATGATGAATGTGACCCAAGTGATCCAGAACCTGTAAATTTGTTTTCTAACAAAGGAGTTCCTTTTGGATCAAAGAAAACTGATCCAATCATTTTTTAGGACAAGTCACTAAGTCAGGCACATGGATACTTATTGGGAAATTGTGACGATGTTCAAGAATATATTAGGTACCTTAATTTGAATATAATATTCTTTTTGTATAATTAATTTTTACCTTATTTGATTGATTATTTTAACAAATATAGTAAATGTTTTGTAGAGAGCATGAGCAATAGGCTAATAATTAGTCACAGAGATCTAAATGGATCAAAGCCAAGAATCATTGTCAAAACTTCTCTCAATGGTTTGAAACTCATGCTTTGCAAGAAGATGTGCCTGATTTGATAAAACAATTGTCTAGAGGACCAAATTCTGTCGCAAAAAGTTATTCTTGGTATCTCATAAATGGATATAGATTCCATGTTAGGAAGCGTGATGCAAGGCGTAAAACACAAAATAGTGGTGTTACACTTATTGCCTCAACTACAAGCTTTGCATGCTCAAGAGATAAAAATCCAATTGCTGCAGATTTGACTTATTGTGGTAGAATAGTTGATATTGTTGAATTCAACTATTACAACCATTTTAAGAATGTTTTATTTAAGTGTGATTTGTATGAGGTTGAAAAAGATGTTTATGGCCTTACTTATGTCTATTTTAACATAAGATGCTCTCAGGAAGAGCCTTTTGTGCTTGCATCTCAAGTACACCAATGCTTCTATGTGCAAGATCCATATGATCAAGATAACCATGATGTTATGAAGAATGTTCCAAGAGACTTGTTTAATATGGGTGATGAAGTTGAATCTAATCTCCCAGGAAGTTATGAAAATCAGTGATCTGGACATTCGAAGGGTCCATCTATACCAAAAGATATTGGTAAAGTACTCTTAACAAGGACTGATATACAAGAAACAATCATTGATGTGCCTCTGGAGGAATTTTTCACTCAACAACTTGAAGTCAACTATGAAGAGGAGTTTGAAGATGAGTTCGAAGATGAGTCTGAAAATGAATATGAAGATTAGTTTTCAGATGCGTTTGAAGACGAGTCTGAAAATGAGTATGAAGATGAGTCTGATGATGAAGTCGAGTCTCAAGAAGACACACCATGAGTTTCATTATTGTTGTGATGATCATATAGTGCTCACTCACTGTTTTTTTAATATAATAGTTTTTTTTGGTAAAACACATTAATATATCTAATATGTAGAATCTAATATTAGATCGCTACAATGTTTAAGTATTCTGTTGGCTTTTTTCATGCGCCAATTGTTGTTTTGTTAAGTAATTTATGTTGCCTTCTTATCTGATTATTATTTTATTGAGGAACCTATACTTCTAGCTGATTTTTGCTTTATTTGGTTGTTTGTTATTTATATACTTTCTGGTTTCATTTTATTATCAGGCAGTTGGAATTAGAGGCATTCAACTCTGTAGTTTGAAGTTGCTTCTTGTTTGGTCGTTGTCCCGAGTTTGTCTCTATGAGAGAGGTACAACTCTTTACCTTTTATTAATTTAAAGTAATAAGAAGCAATCCAGTTTTAGATTTGAACCTGCAAATTGTTTTTGATGTATCCTCCTGAACTTGTCACTATTGAACACATTTTTAACTATACAAGTTTTGCCAGAAAGGTCTGGGGTTATTTGTTATCTCCTTGGGTATCCAAAAGGATTATCATTATCTTAAATACATGGTGATGAGATGATGGAAAAATGTGCACATAAATGAGTCAGTTTGTTTCACAATGTCTTAGTTGATACGATTTATGTTGGTTTCTTATCTGATTATTATTTATTTGAGGAACATGTACTAATTGTTGATTATAAGTTTCTAAGTTGTTATGATCTATTCGATCTGTTTTATTAAAGTTAACCGAGTCTCATTTTAGTTTGTTACAGTCATCTTCAAAAAAGTAGATATGTCTGTGCTGCTGTCACAGTAAACTAAAGTTGCCCTCTGTATCTTGATGACAAATTTTTTGATTAATTTCTTAACCCAAGCAACTTGTGAAGTATGATTCAGTTAAGTAATTTTAAACCCAAGTAGCTCCTCAATTGTATTATGCACATTGTTCCTCTAAAATTAAGGTTAATGACATAGTGAAATAGTGTGCACATGCTAGTAAGATTATCACGGCTAAGGTTACTTATGATAATCGTTGTACCAGTGAGAACTGAATCAATTTCATGATTTTGTTCCATTAATGCCTGTAATTAACATGGATGGTCATGTCGTGTTCAAATTATTTTTCAGTTCAAACTATTGTAAAAATAGGAATGCAATTGTGGAATTGTTAGGAGTCTTCATTCAACATTTAACCCAAATGTACTGTTATGTCTGTATGTTATAGAGAGGGGCCATCAGAAGCCTCAGACAAAGATTGGTGTATTAATTATTTAGTGTATGTGTGTTTTACTTATTATGTGATTTAAAATGAGTTCTGTAATTACATTACTGTTTTGTATAAGTTCTGCAATATTATACAATACTTAAATGTATAAATTCAGGAAAATTCAGGAAATTTTGGAAGTTCCGGAGATTATAGAAATTCTGATAATTTTAGAAACTCAAATGTTGCAATCAACTATAATAAGCTATCCATCTGTCAACCTTATATCAAAATTACATTGCTGCTACTACTTTCAATTAAACAATCTTATATTTTGTATGTTTACTTACTATTGGGAAACAAATTGAAGATATTTAAACAAAGAGAAAAGAATGAATCAATCAAAAATGCTAAAGAAAAAGGGTTTGAATCCAAACATAACTCAAAGTCCATTGAAGAATCTGGATGTTTATATGCAATACCGATCAAGTGCTGAATTGGCCAACAAATTCAAGATTAAGAGAGAACAACTTGCAAATGAACGGAATGATAAAGCTAAGAAAGAGAAGACACCAATACCACATAAATGAAAGAATTCTGAGGATTTCATTCCACAACAAAGAAAGAGTAAATTTCTTGATCAGAATCAGTCATTCAATCGTCTTTAAGGAAAGATCTTAGAACCTCACGTATGATTGCAGGGAAAGGACAAACTAAACAGAGGTTATTTTAATTTGAAGAGTCCATTCAAGATAATGAAACTAAACTTCCTATGAATAACTCTAGGTTCCATACGTTATTCAAGAATGATGTTACTGCTTCAGCACATGTGACTCGAACAACACTAGGTAATGGAGAGCTACGACATGATATTCTTGATCTACCAAATTGCAAACAGGTAAAGAGGAAGCCTGTCATAACAGCTAGTACTCTTGATCAGTTTCAAAAAATATTAAGGGATACACAAAGATGATGAAACAAAACGTGACAACAACACAACAAGTGATATCGAATTTATGCAAACTCTTGTTATTAATGAACAGAACAAAGGATTGGATGACCGTGTGAAACAAGAAGAATTTAGTAAAGATAAATGTGATGTCGAAGAGGAAATTGACATTGATTGTAGTACAAAAGGTATGTTTTAAACCTTGTAAGATTTAGAACTCATTATAAAAGAAATATGTTATTTCTTGTCTTTTACATCAATCTAGAAATGTCGAAGCCAAAAAAAGTTCGAGGACATACAACATGTAAGGATATTCATGCAAGAAATTTGGAAGAAAGAAAGTAGGTGACATGTGATAAAGGACAAGCGATGGGACCAACTAATAAGATAGCGTCACAATTAAGCAACTTTATAGGAAAAATTGCAAGGAATCCTAGATTCATCAGCTTGATGTACAATAGTTGGCATGTGGTACCAAAGGATACTAAATAGCGAATGTGGGAATACATCAATGTAATAACAACCACTCTTGAGAATTCATATTTTATTATTATTTTTACTTACTAAAACTAAATATATTTTATTTTGCATAGTCCAAATTTCTACTTCCAGTAGAAGGAAAGAAGTTGGTGATGACTGGTCTTCGTGATGCTTGGAGGCGACACAAGCAAAAAATTAAAAAGAATTTTTTTTATAAAAACAGTACCCTTGAGGATATGCTAGCAAAATGTCATGATGGCATTCCACATAATCAATTATGCCAGTTGATCGAGTATTGGAAACACCCAACTGTTCAAGTAAGGTTTAAATGATACTTTTGTACTCATTGACTAATTTTGCATCATATCTATTCTTTTTATACATATCAATTCAATTATCTCTTTGTTTTTAAAAATAGGCTATATGCAAGATGAATTCTCAAAACAGGAAAAAACAAAAGTGGAGGCATCGAATGGGACCTATTAATTTTTCTAAAGTACGCGTGGCATTTGTAATACTTAGCTGACATTTCATACAAAATTTGATTTTCATTTTTATGTACTCTATAAGAACTTACTGAATTTTTAAAATTTCTTTTGATATAATCTGTAGCGTTCATCCAAAGACAACAACGAAGAACCATTAAAGCCTGAAATATTTATTGCAACTCGTACCAAGACGGAAAAGGAAAACCAGGCTGATACCGACGTTGCAATAGTACGTTTTTCAAAGAGGATTAGTAGTGAACTTTATTCAGACTTAACATTTATATTTTGGGGAGTTTGACTACATTAAATTTTAGTCACGTATGCCTTCTTCTTCTTCTTCTTCTTGTGCAAGTTCGAGGAGATATCAATTATTTGTCGACGTTGTATAATTATTTTTGACGAAAAGTTTTCACAATGTTTTAATGCTTGATCGCTATCACAGGATTGGAAATAAAATAGTACTTACAATTCACCATGGATGCCAATTTTATTCAATAGGCTGAACTTCAAAATCGCCAAAATTCTGTGGAAACAGCTGATCATGCATGTAGGGCAGTATTTGGAAAGGAGCATCCTTGTCGAGTTAGGTGCTATTGTAGATCAGTGTCAACAAGATCTTTGAAGAAAGATGAGGAAATTAACAATCTAAAACAAAAGTGTGCCAATGAAATTACTTCTCTAAAGGAAGAATTGAGAGAAGATATGCGACATTTATTCACTCAATTTCTGCAAAACAACCCTGGATTGAATTTTCAAGATATACCAGGGTGTGTTGGATCTAACCTTGATTCACCTATTGATGCAAGTAGCGCACAAGCTGTAAGAGACCCAAATCTTCCATATTCTTCGGGGTCAGCTCAAGATTCGTTTCTTCAAAAGGTATGTTGTATTTCAAATTCTCTGTTAATAGTGTCAATATTGTTTTTCTTCTAGTTTAGTTGGTATTCTTGGTAATGAAATTCAAAACTTATTTTTCCTTGTCTAAATTCAGTCCACCAATTTGACATCCCTAATTTCTTGTGTACCATATCTTTCATCTTCTCCATTTTGGAAATGTATATACTATTAAACATTCAAATTGAGAGATTCTACCTTATGATTGAAAATATCAATGAATGGAGGCATCCTTGATGTTAAAAAATGTATAGAAGGGAGCTAATTTACAAAGAGATAATTAAGATGTGTTCTCAAGATACTGAAGGGAAGATTATAGTAATGAAATAAACATAAGTTGTGTGCCTAGATCTAACAGCAATCAAAAGAATTTTTTCTACAATAGCAGACTAATATATGTTCAATTATGTAGGACAAAATGTTGTTGCATTTTGTTTTACTAGTATGTTAAAATCCCAGAAAACCACTTTTGGTCCATCAAAAATCACCAAATCCCACTTTACTTCATACACTTCCTTGGGAACATTTGTAACAAGTGACATAAATTTGCACTTTGTTGTTGTAGCAGTCCTTCTGGTTTGGTCAAATCTTGTATGCATATCTAGCAATTGTTTGATACTTGACTATGTGAATTCGAGTACTATCAACATTACTCGTGGAGTTATAAAGTTTGATTTTTCACGGGGTAGTGTCCTACAATATCCAGCCATATCAGCAACTTCCTAAACAACAATATTATCTAGGGGCTTAGGGAATGGAGTACATGCATTTACTGAACCTTTAGAATATTTTGGCTCTTCCATGTATGCACTAGAGATGCAATCTGATGATGAACCTTGCCCTATGTTGCAGTTCTTTGAAAATATCATGTCCATGTTGTTATGTATTGATTTTTGTGGTCATTCTAAACTATGTTATGAACCTTGTTTTCAGTGGTAATCTCTGGTTTGTTTGAACTACTTTTGTGTTCGTGTGAGTGTTCTCAGGCCCAATATGTTGTTAGTGCTGGACTTATTATTAATTTGTGTCTCCGGTGTATCCTTATTTATTGATTCTTTTGTTCATCCTTCATAGAAAGAGTAATTAAATTATTGGAAGTATCAACTGCAAAATTAGAAGTGGAACAGTGTGATGAGTCTGTCTTATTTTGTGATCAAGGAAAGTACAACGAATTATCCTACAACATTCAAGACTTGTTAGTGCAGAATTATTAGAAGTAAGACATGTACAATTCAAGACTTGTTAGTGCAGAATTATTTGAAGTAGCAAGTGCACAATTACTAAGTAGTTTTGTTGCTTCTTAAGTTACTACTATCTGTGATGTTTCAAAGAGTAAGTAGAGGATTAAAAAAAAACATTTTTCATATTATATACTTCTTTGTATATACAATTAAAGAATTCATATATCAACAATTATCTCACTTCTCCTATGAAAAATCTTTAATCTCTGTTTAAACTTTTGAAGTTTAATTTTGGAGAGCCAACAACAAAAGACTACACAAATGTTGTAGTCCTTATAATGTGTCATTTTTACATTGAGATTGTATTTAGATTTGGATTTGTTGTCTTACAGTGAATTCTCTATGATTTTGCACTTCCACAATTAATTCACAAAATTATAATTTTATTTTAAATGTGCAGAAAAATGCAGGTAATTGAATTTGAATTTGGCCAGAAGTAAACTCGATCTATTATGGCAAAAGATGAAGAAATTTTCATACTGCTGTCATATACGTTTGAATGACACTTTTGGTTTTTTGGAACTTGTTGATATTAGATATCTTTAAGTAATCTCTTTCAAAGTTTCGGTTGTACATGAAATATATCTCGAAGTTTATTTGAAATATATAGCTTCAATTTAATGATTAGTTCATTTTGTGTTTTAGGTCACTTGTATGTATGTAATATAATATATATATATATATATATATATATATATATATATATATATATATATATATATATATATATATATATATATATTTGTGCTACATGTAGTCTTATAAATGTTGAAGTTACACTTTGTAAGTGTTGCTCTAGGTACATAAAAAGTTACACTTTATAAATGTTGTTCTAGGTAGATATAAAGTTACACTTTGCAAGTGTTTCTCTAGGTATATATAAAGTTACACTTTGTAATTCTTGCTCTAGATGAGATATAAAATCAACACTTTATAATTGTTGCTATAGATGAGATATAAAGTAACACTTTGTAAGTGTTTTTATAGCTGAGATATAAAGTAACACCTTATAAGTGTTGCAATAGATGAGATATAAAGTTACACTTTATAAATGTTGCAATAGATGAGCAATAAAAGGCAACACTTTTTAAGTGTAACCAATAAATCTGAAAAAGGCAACGCTTTAAAGTGTTGTCTAAAAAAAATTGGTGTTGCTAATGCACGTCTTCAAAGCGTGCCCTTATACCTATTTGGATACGCTTTATAAGTGTAGCCAAAGATGGCAACATTTAAAAAGTGTTACCTAATGTCAAAGGTTACGCTTCTTTTGGGCAGCCCCTAAAAATTGTTGTTGAATGTCCAAAAGTGTGGACTTTTATCAAAGGCCACACTTTTTGCTAGTTTAGGCTACACTTGTGTGGTGGTGTTGTAGGCTGAAAATGGTGTAGTGTTATGTCTTGCACTAGTTTTCCTTGATGGAATCCTTAGGAGGTTGTTCTTGTGTTCTTATAATGTATATCTATGAAGATGTTGACTTTACATGTTGATAATCCTATATGATGTTACTTTAATTTATGAACATGCTATTTGTCTATATTGATAAATATGATTATGGTTATTATTGATGTTATGCTCTGTTAAGTTAGGCATTTTTTGTGATCATTTGTTTAGTTTACTTGATTAAGGTTATGGGGCTTTGCTTGGTTATTACACTTGTACGATAAATTGTGGATTATGAGTAAGGGTCTAGCTTGTATTGTGATGTTTTGAACTCTTGTATATGTTGAAGTGACTATTACTTGTTGATGTTGGTCTTGAGTTGCACATGGGTTTCACCTATGACTTGTGCGAGTGTTGGCTTATATGGGTTCTTGATTGTGCATAAGGCCTTTCAAAGTAATTTAGCATGGTTTTGATCAAATATACTCTTTATCATGATTTCACTTGTTTTATGAGCATATACCCATATTTAGTACAATTGTGTACTAACCCATGTTTGATGTTTACTACAAATTTAGGATCCAACTGTTGATATTAGAGAAGGCTTTGAAAAGTTCTTGGATTCTTATTTTCCAAGTTCGGTAGGTCCTTACTTTTCGAGGACGATGCTATTATATACAATTTTCTTAAAGAAACTTCGCGCATTATCTTTCGTTTTGGTACTATAATTGTAAAGCCTATATGTGACTATAATGTTTTATGTAAGGGCTATGGCCAAATTGTGATACTTAGATTGTTTAAAATAATACAATGTTATGAACTTCTTATGGTACTATCTTATACCATGTATGTGCAATAAAAGTAGAACACTATGTAATATTCTTATATAAAGAGTGTGTATACTCGATAGGAATATATTATGTGTACTTAAAGTCTATGTAAACCTCAATGTAGAAGTAATTGAAATGTTTGATATTATCCACATTTTAACCTATGAATGTAATGATGTATGTTAAGAGGCTAGTCTTAGTCCTCAAAGAGAATGACTACGCCGGTTATGTCTGGGGGTGCTCCCCGGATGTCACACTCACCCATCATTCGAGGACGAATGATCATAAAGGGGGGGATTATTCTACGTGCACTAGTTCTATTTATATGGCGCTTTTAAATTGCATTTTGCATATTTATGAACTCAGTTTCCTATGTGACTAGTGACAATACAATAGGTTTAAAATGATCGGTTCATAGATTCTTATCTGACACAATGAAGTTGATGTCGATTGAAGTATTTAATCTTGATATCATAAGGAGGTATTTGAGTAGATTTGAAATTTACATAATGTATATAAGTTTTAAGTTGAGATAAAGGTATTAGGGTCTAGAAATGGAAAAAAATATTGATATGCTTGCTCGACTTCACTAAGCTAGTTGGTGACAAGTAGATGCATCACCTACTTTGACTTATTGACAATCCCAAGGACCAAGTTGGTGCATCACCTACTAAAACTCTTTTGAACATATTATTGGGACAAGTACGCCACCCATATATGGCCCATGTTGAATAGAAAAATAAGGGAGAAATGTACAGAGAAGGCCCAATCTTTCAAAGCCCACAAGATATAATATGAAGGGAAAAGTAGGTGCATCACCTACTCAAATGTCTGGCCTAATTAAATACACATGTTGGCTGCAAATGAAGAACAAGAAAGGTGGAAAAAGAGAACCTATTAAGTTCAAATATCTGAGACAAATATCTTGTTTATCTTTTATCCAAATTTTAAGATCACAAATTCATATATTTCTCTCTCTGAAAATGAAACAGCCACCCAATTTCTCCAGTAGGGTTGTATGTATTTCTAACCTTATTTTTTCCAAATCAGCCACAAGTTCACCGTCTCTCCTCTATTGCTCCAGGTACATTGGACAGATCTTCAGAGGGAGTGCAGTAGAGATAACTATATGTGTTGCCAGCCAAGGTTATGCCACTCTCTTCCAAAGATTAATAGAAGGTTACAGAAACAGTAATGAAGGAGCATAACAGATTTAGATATCCAAGGTAAGGGCGCTTCCACAACCTTTGTTTATTAGTTTATTTGAGATTTCCAGACATACTTGTTTAATGCAACTCATGGGATGGTGATTTACAACTATAAATTGAAGTACTTTGATGATTTTTAGTGTTGATGACTTCTATTGTGCTGATTTGTTTTGGGAGGTCGTGGAGGTACTTAGAGATTGATTGTGGAAACTTGTAGTGGTTCATATTTATAAGCTATGATGATTGTCCATTAAATTAATATTTTGGTAAACTCACTGCCCGTTCCATTGGAAGGTTGTTTCGTGCAAATAACTGTTACGGGCTGAATTTTTGGAAGAAAACAATCAATTAGAAAGATAATTGGTGAGCTACTGTTTTGATGAGTTTAAATATCCCGAGTTGGTTGGTAAGCTGCTAATATTAGCCTTAATGATTTGTTGTAGTAGATGAAGATTATGACGTTAGAGGAAAGGTTGACACTTCGTAAAATATACGAATTGGGAATTGAGGTATATAAGTCTATTCAATGTCCTATTTTAGAGCATAAATCAAAAACTTGCATTACAAAAAGTAAGATTTCTAAGTGCCCTTGGTAGTGAGTTCTCCGTAATTACACTTCCTACTCCTTGGAGCATTAAACTGAGCACTTTAATAGGAGTTTGTTACAAAATGTACTGTTTACTCTACCAAGTGCTACTTGAAAGTTTTAAACTCATTTCATCGTCAAGTACCCCTGGAACATAATACCTTTATATAAATTAAAGTGATCCTAGATTACACATGGTACATATGTTTTTATGTTGGATATACAATCTTCCAATATCTTGCCAACTTTCTTCAATTGTCTATTCCATCGAATATGTCATCTTTTCCTAAATTCATGTGTTCCCTTTATTGGTTATTACTCTCATTGTGTTATACTATATTGTTACTCACAATATCCTTACTTTCTATATTGTACATTTTATATTTACTTACTTGGAATATATATTCGTCCTTAAGTTGAATCTTGTCATGTTCCCCCTTGGTTCCACATTTATCAACACCTTGGAAGAATGTTAAATATCTATACTTGATGTGCTTCAGTTTGAGATGTTAAAATGCTTATCAAGTCATATAAGCTCCTCCGTAATATGTTGGTGTCAGATTTGCTTCCCATGTTATTGTTATTATCATAATTAAAAATTCATATGTCTTCTACTATTGGTCGATATTTCTAAATCTCAACAATCATTATGACCACCAAAACAACAATCTCGAATGAGTTATTATCAACAAAAAAAATATCGAAAAAAGTTATGATTATCTAACAAACAATCTAAAAAGAGTTATGACCATGAAAACAACAATCTAAATGATTAAAGAATCTAAGTGAAGCAATCTCTATAACTATTGGTAGAAGTCAAGTGGGAAAAGCCTAGCATGGGTCGATCCCAATCTATATATAAGGGTAGCAGTTCAGGGGAGAAATCCTATTATGGGCTAATCCCAATAGGTATAAGAGGGTGAAACCTCAGGGGAGAAAGCCTAGCATGGAAAGATCCCAAACTGTGGAATTATGAGAACAACATCCAGGGGTTAAAATGTCTAGCATGAGTCATCCTTTCCTACCATTGATCAATTGGTCATTTGTATCATATGACTTATAAACATTATAACACATATAAAAGTGAGGAAAACAATGTAGGATACACTATTCCACAAGTATAAGCAAAGGTTGTCTCTAATTGTTATTTATTGGTATTTGGTTTCAGTTGAGCTCTCACTTACATATGGTTGTATTATGACTTACACATTCAGTACATTCTTTCGAAATGACGTTACTTATTGGTGACGCTGCATTTCATGTTGAAGATCTATGTACTCAACTAGTAGATCCCCAAATAGAAGAACATGATATTTAACGGTTTTTGGTGAGCTCCAGATTGATTTTGGTCTTTGAGAGTCTTGATTATGAGTATTTCGTAGTGGTACATTTATGGACCATAGTAGATGCTTTGCACACATTGTAAATCTATTATTGGTATTCATAGTTTCACTTGTCAGATTTATTATCAGGTCATCTAGTCAACAAGTGTTGCATATGAAGTTCCTCATTAGTAAATATATCTACATAGTAGTAGTTTACCTTCTCATAATAGGTGAATCGTAAGGCATGTATTCATATAGTGCTTTAGTTCCTCACCTAGACTTGGGGTGAGATAAATATTCTCTTATACTTCTCTCATATCTAACTTGGAAATCAATTTTTTAGCCAAGTGAAGACCAAACTTAAATGTCACAGAATATTGTTTACCAATAAGTCATTTCTATTTTAGAAATTACATCAGCAACTTTAGTAAATTTAACAAACATCTATACTTCATCATTAGTAAATTAATAGAGTTTGATGTAAAATATTTTTCATTCTAAGTTATTATACCTACCATTATATTATCTAGTATTTTAGAGCGACATACTAATTAAATTATATAGTAAAATCCTATTAGATATAATTAACAATCGGGGTTATTTTTCGCAATGGTTATAAAGCCAATCTGAAATAATTTTGACAGGAGAGTGATTGTGGTTTCTTGATATATTTAATGGTTATGAGTGAACTACTTTACTTTGAGTTACACTTGTTTGATGCTTTTAATTATTGAATTGTGGTTTATGAATTGAGAATATATTAGGCATGTGAGCCAGGTATTGTAGAATTTCTATGTTGGGTTAATTTGTCTGTAGGTTATAGTTTCAAGAGATTCATTAGAGTGTCGAGGGTATTATTTTTCTAGATAGTTGCTTTGTTTAGTAGTTTGCTTGTTGACTACATTGTTGTTGGTACTCACCTTTTTTCTTCTGCAGTTGTGTAGGTTCTGAGCCGGGACACATGTGATTTGTTTCTATTTCTTCGATCTCAAGGCTTGTAAAGGACTTGAAGATGTAGTCGTTTTTCATTCACTATTCCTTTTTTCCTTTTCTTAAATTTGTTCTATTTGACAAACAAACACCTAGACTTATATTTATTTCTTAATTCTATATGTACGTATAAAGTGGCATATACGCCTGACAATCAAATTTTATGGGTTTTAATCGAGGAATAAGTTTTCTATTATATTGTGTTCTTTATATTTTTGTTATTCAACTTTTGATTTATTTTCATTAGGTTGCGGCTAAATTTTCTTGGTGGGGGAAACAACTTTCATCACGTCGATTTTTTGAGTCCTGACAAATCCTATTAGAGACCTATGTTCATAGATCTAAAGTGTGTATAACCCAAGTTTAGGTAGAGTCTTGAGGATCGATATAGAGATATTTGTACTTATCTTCGAGAGGATCACAATCAATTAGTAAATGTCATTTTATTCATCACTTCTTATCATTTGTGGTTTACCTTCGCTAGCGCTATGTTTCTGCATGCTATTTTGGCAAATATCGTATACCAAAACTTCTGCTTCTATTTATAGATAGGAGGTAGTTCATGACTCTTATTGAGTCCCTAACGAGGGGTAGAGTCCAAGCTAGAGATTGTGCTCATGGAGTAGCAAAAACTAGAGGTCATGCTCATAGGGTGACACCTTCTAGAGGCAGGGCTTGAGAGGGTTCTCCTAAGGACATGTTAAGGTTGTTGAGGACTAGTTTCCTTCCGAGTTTGGAGCTAGATATTTTGAGTAATAGAAATTCTTTCTTCGGGTGGTGAGATAGTAACACCTAGGGTGATTAGAAAAATGTAGGGGAGTATACCCCATGTGATCATGTAAAGGTGGGTCAGCCACCGATGGTTTCAGTACTATTGCTGCATAGATTGCTCATGAGGTCATCTTGACAGCTGTTGATCGAAAATGTTATGAGTGGTTTCACAATATGAAATCATCCAAATTTCAAAGTTGTAAGAGTAAGGATGCTCAAAAGTTTTTAAAATTGTGGTGTTCTGTTTGTGGAACTTTAGCTTCGTGGTTCTACCATAGAGTTGTGGAGGACTTTAATGAGGTCTGGATTAGTTAAATCTCCACCGGAAGAGTGTAATATCTTTTCTAGTACTTTCCAAGACTACTTCATTCCTTTGAGCATGAGAGAAGAGAGTCATCAGAGATTCGTGATCTTGACTGAAGGTATTCTGGTTCTGACTGAGTATGTGGCCCAATTTTGTGACCACTCTATAAATTCTTTAACTTATTTTCTAGATGAGCCTGAGAGAGTTCACTAGTTTTTGGCGGGGTTGACTTTCTCCTTAAGGTCTTATGTATTTAGGGCAACTAGAGAGGGGTCTTCTTACCTTTCCATTGTAAGAAGCACTGAAGAGGCTAAGAGTATAATTCTTCTACATAGTTTTCTAGTGCATCGTCTAGAGACAGAGGTTCGCATAGAGATGGTAGTTCTTTCCATACCCTTTGGTTGGGTAATGCTTCTGTTCGAGTGACTGAACGTGGGCAGTTATGGGATATGTTAATATAGTTATAATAGCTCTTCAAGTTCACAATAAAAGAGTAATGTTCAAATATCTTGCTTAACATCTAGGGATCCAAGTCATATGATGCAAAAATGTCCTCTACGGTCTCTTTTAAGGCCTCATTGTTCTCTTTAAATTACTTAAATTAGGAATTCAGTACCTTCAGCTAGAATCCAAGGTAGATTTTACTCCGGTAGTTGTGACATAACTATTGGGATAGGTACTACACTTGTGTAGGTTGAATGTACAGGTTCTACTCGTTCTATAGGCGGCCGAGATAGAAAATGTTAGCTTTTACAATAACTGCTGAGATTAGGACATCTGATGTTGTGATCACAAGTATCATCGCAGTTTTCCATCATCATGTGTTTGTATTATTCATATGTGTCTACCTACTTTGCCGATGGGTTTAATATAATGTTTCTTTGCATTTATGTTCCTATTTATATTTTTACACTAATGAGTGAATCCTTAGTGGTGTATCTGGTATATCGATCATGTCTTTTTTTGAGCCAGGTATCATATGTGGGTAGACCTAATCATTTTGCCGATAGTAGAATTTGATATTAACTTGTGTATTAATTGGCTTTCTCCACAACATCCTATTTTTCATTGTTATGCCAAGAGTGTGACACTACTGATGTTGGGTAACCCTACCCTAGATTTAAGTGGACGGATGCTAGCTATTCACACCCTTGCAAAGTTATCTCCTTCATTACGTCTCAGATAGATTGGTTGATAATATGTGTTGTCCTACTTTGATTTTACTCTTCATAGTAGTGTCGAAAAATCTCCCATGGATTCCGTGTCCACGATTCGAGAGGATGTGTATTGATTATCGACACACCTCTTATTGTGTTTGTGAGAAAGTAGAATGGTTCTATGAGGATGTGTATTGAATATCGATAGTTGAACAAAGTTACATTGAAGAGAAAGTATCATTTTTATCATAATGATGATTTGTTTGATCTACTTCAAGGTGCATCTCTGTTTTATAATTTTTGATTTGAGATAAAGTTATAATTTGCTAAAGATTAGGGCATCATATATCCACCTTAGCCACAAAATCTACTATATCCCATTTAATGCCATTCAACCAAAAGACATCCCACGGATGGCAGTACATCTTTGTGGCACATGGATGAATAGAATAATTGGAGTTATGTACTTTTGAAAATTCTTCTAGCTCAACTCACCTACCTTAGGAACATATAAAAGACCCTGATAGTGAAGAACACCATCTTCCTGTTGAGAGAAAACATTTACTCTCTTCTTATGAACTATACCCTTTCGTTGAAGGAATATCGGATCACTATATTGTCTTTCTTTAACTTCCATTACTAAATAATATTTTGAGACATACTGAACTATCACACAACAATCAGATATGTTCATAATGAGAACTCAATAGTGAGCAAGTATTCTAAAATCCATTGCTAGTTCTTTTATTTCTTCTTAACATTTGCTACACTACTCATAGCTAGTCTGCTAAGAGCATCTGCTACTACATTAGTTTTACCAAGATGATAAAGCACACTTTATATAATAGTATTTAAGGAATTCAATCCATCTCCTTTGTAAAATATTTAACTCATTCTGGGTAAACACATATTGAACATTGTTATAGTCTATGAACACATCTATGGGAACACCATACAAGTAATGTCTCCAAATATTTATTTCAAAGACCACTGCTACAAGATCAAGTTCATGTGTTAAATTCATCTTATGAACCTTAAGTTATCTACAACAAAATTAATAACCTTTCCTCGCTACATCAACACACAACCATGGAAGATTCTGGACGCATCGCAATAGATCCCATAACAATATGAACCCTTTTGTATAGTCAAAAGAGGAGTTGTAGCCAACCTAGTTTCAATTTTTCAAAATATTTCTCACACTCATCTATCCAATAGAACACAATTTTTTTATGAGTCAATATAGTTAATAGAGAAACTACTGATGAAAATCTTCAGACGTACCATCTGTATTAAATAGCAATCCCAGGAAACTTCTAATATCAGTTAGGTAGGTATGTCTTGGCGATTCTATCAATACATCTATTTTTCTGTGAATCTACTAGGATCTCTTCGCTAGATATTAAAAGCCCAGTGAAAGCAATAAATGGAAACAAAAACTAAGATTTGCTAATCTTAGAAAATAACTAGCAATCATTAAGAGTTTGCATGACAAACCTCAAATGAGTCGTATGTTCTTCCTCATTCCTAGAGTAAGCTAATTATCATCAATAAAGATGATAATGATGAACTCCCAATACTTCTTAAATAGTCTGATCATCAAATGTATGAAAGATGCAGGAGCATTGGTTTGTCAAAATTACGCAACTACAAATTCATAATGAACCTTCTAGTTTTGAAGGATGTTTTCGGGATTTCACTGTCTGTGACTTGGAATTGATGATAACTAGATCTGAGGTTTATCTTTTACAAATGACTAGCACCCCAAAAATTTTCAAACAAGTAATCAAATCCTAGGGATGGGATACTTATTCTTGATTGTGACTTTGTTCAATTGTTGATAATCAATGCACTTTGAGATCTATCTTTCTTTTTCACAAACAACTCTTGTGAGCACCCCATGGGGAAATACTAGGTCTGATAAAACCCTTATCTCGAAGGTATTTCTAAGGCTCTTTCAATTTCTTAAGCTCAGTTGGAGACATTTTGTAAGGAGGAATATAAAAAGGTTGGGTATTTTGAAAGATATCAATTGCATAGTCGATTTTCCATTTGAGATAATCTGGGTAGATTTCTAGAAACTCTTTTGGGAACTCATTAACTACTGAAACTGACAAAGGAGTTGGGGTTTAACACCTTGAATCCTTAACCCAAACTAGTTGATAGATAAACCCCTTGGTAATCATATTTCTCAACTAAAGAAAAAAAAAGAATTGATCCATAGGCGCTAATCTAGTACCATCTTATTCAAATATTGATTCATCTCAAAATTTTAAATGAACGATCCTAGTTCGACAATTGACTACGGCATAATGTAACCAATTCGTACCTACAATTATATAAAATTCTACCATTTCTAACTCTACAAGATCTGCAGAGGTGACTTTTTATGAGACTATGATATGGCAATTTGTGTATATACATGAAACTATAACAGGGTCCCAAACTGGGCTAGAGACTTAAAAAGGTTCTTAGAGGATTTCTAGACTAACATCAAAGTTTACTGTTATATAAGGAGTTACAAAGGAAACAGTCTCTCCTGGATCTAGTAAATCATAAACATCTATGTTAAAGACTCCTACTTTACTAGTCCCCACATCAGGAGAATATTCTTGATATTGGCAATCCTGAAGAACCTACAACCTATTTTAGCATCGATCGCCACCTATAGTAGACGAGATACCCTGCTAAGTTAGGTGACCTATTGGTGCTGGTGAAGTTGTAGACTTCCATAAATATATGACTAACCACACCCAAAACATCTTTCTTTTCCTGCAAGACACTAGCCCGAATGATCCTTACAACATTTTAGAAAATTTGGGTAGATCATAGTACTTGAAACACTCCCCTAAGACTTAGAGTCGAGTTCCCTACCCTTCTGATCCTGTCAAAAACTGAGGATTGATACTAGTTGATGAAGGTGTTGGAGGTAAATATTTCTAGTTAAACTAAGAGCTATTTCCACCACCCATTTTCTGTTAAGTATACTCATTGATTCCTATCCTAGCCTTCTTAACCTAAGATTATGTCCCCTAACCTTCTAAGCATGGTACATAAGCCCCGATCTGTTCATATTTTCTAAAAACATAGCATTTATGCACGCTATTTTAACTAAGTTTGACACCCCAAACAGAAACTTGTCCAATGGAACCCTAGAATTGGAAACCATGTGAGGAGCATACACGGATAGTTGGGTGAACTTAAGTCAGTACTTTTTGAATGACCTGATACCTTGTTACAAATTAATGTCCTCAACTTTCTTGGGAAGAACCTTTCCAGAAAAGTTTCACTGAAACATTCCAAAGTGATGGGAACTGCATCCGTACCTTGTTTTCTTACAATTGAGTAAACCATATATGACCTACATCCTTTACGTGTCGGTATAACAACTCTACACTATCATTACCAGTCACTTCCATCATGATTAACATTTTAAATATAGTTAATTAAATTCTAAGCGTTAATGATCCTTAATCAGTATATAACCCAACCAACTAAGTTAAGGTCGATCCCAAATAGAGTAGTTTTCTTTGTAATACAAATATGAAAATATGGCAGTGAACCTTTGCAGCTGAGTAACACGACACTTAAGAGTTAAATAGTCAAAATTCCTTGATGTTTTCACCAACCCACGTCAACTATAAATCAAGGAATAACCAAATAACTAGAAAACACTTAAGGGATTGACTAACCTACTACCAATATCAACTTAATGTGTATAAAGCATCAGATAATGTTAAATAATCATGGGTAGAATGTACATTAGGTAGAGAAATTTTCTCCCAAATAATTACCTTATCTCTATTAAGTTCTCTGAAAGCTCAACATTATTTATAAGACGACCAGCCAATGTTCTCATTGAACCCACTATTTTAAGCTAGATCCAAAGCTTAATCTTGGGTCTCACTTTATCAAGCTGAAACAATCAAGACCTTATACTAAGGATTACTAATTACTACGTTAGTTTGTAGTTCTCTCTCAAGAAAGCACAAAAACTTAAAAACATATTATACTAAATATGCAATAATAAAGTTAAACAACAATAATATTTAGACCCACTTCAGATTAATACAAATTATCAATAATCGATAACACCCATTTAGTAAAATACAACAATCTGTCATATCGTAAAAAACCCTAGGTTAGGATTTTAGCCAATCATAGTGAAAAGATAAAATTCAATACATACTACATTTTCCATACCAAGGTAGATGAAATTTTGAAGTTAAAATTAATTAAAATCTTCTTTATTACCAAACCTATGTGTAAAACCTTGCGAAAATCACTTGAAATCCACAATGGTAGTGTTTTAGCTCTCCACATTTTGTTCATCACGTTTCTGAATACCATTTCTCTTTTTAAAGCTTTTGGGGACAAATCAGTGAGGTAAGTCAAGCTTTACTGACCGTTCAGTGAATAAGTGATTGTCCATTATCTCGCATTTATTATGCATGTCTTCCTAGTCCAACCACTATAATGTTAGGCGATCTAGATCGAGTCTTCGTTTCATTCGTAGATGTGCACTTTTCCCCTTTATATCTCCCATCATTACTTATTTTTATCTGCATCAGTACTTTTCATAACCTGGTCATCCATCATCGATGCAATCGGCATCTCACCTAGTGGAACTTCTACTCGCCAAAAGTACTCCTAATCTAGACTCATCATTCTGTAACTTTAAGTGGTAGATTGGAAACTAGAAAGTCACTGACTGACATCAGATATTATTAGGCTTATTGTTCTCTTCTTTTTTCGCTCGTGTTCTCTGTGTTTCCTATTTCTATCCTAGCTTTGTTCCTCAATCCTTATATTTGAAGATCAAGGGTTTTACATCAGTTGTCTACAAAAAATAAGCATTTGAGGACACTATATCATTATAAATGAAGCCATTTATGAGTCCAAATATAGTATTCATCAACATCCCAACTTAAAATTTTGATTTTCCTCAAGTAAAACTTAAGTTCAGCAATTCCAAAAGGATGTCTCAAATAGTGCTACAAATGAATCAATCATGAATGAACACAACAAAACTCAAATTACTCATCCAAGGATCAATTTTTGCACTAAAAGATTCGCGGTGTGACTCACCAATATCAATGATTCTTAAGTTCACAATACTTGCTTCAAATGCAGGTTCAAGCTCAACAAAGTACTCAAACGCCATCACACAAAGATTATTCCATGTTCTCACATAATTGCTAAAAAAATATATAGCTCAATAATCATAAATAACTCTCTCATTCAAAAAGATGAAAACATGCATGACTTCACCAATAGGTTTGCCCTTATTTTCTAGCCAATAGTTGTTTCAGCTCACTCAAGATCAAAGAGTTATTTTCAATCTTGTAAATGGGTTGAGTGTAAAGGTATGGCCATTTAGGCTCAATGGATGCTATCCTCATGAAATGTGGTTTAGACATCACTTTCTTTCATTTTCTTCAATATTCTAATACATGCTCAAAATTAACCCCATTAATCTCTTCTCATGAACTACCGGACACTCCAAGTCTTTTGCAATTTTTACAACTTTATTCCACAACTTTTCTTCTTTATCATTTTCCTTTTCTTTCTACTTTTTTGTTACTCTTTTTTTTATATAGAGGGTTTCCATATTTCTCAAAACCATGGATCAAGGGGGACCTCTATACAGTTCTCGATTTTCCTTATCTTTTCTTAACAACACAAACTTAGGCTTTTGGTCTAAGTCGGCTATTCAAAAACACCACACTTCATGAGGATTATGGGTGGATGGTTAAAGAGAGGTCTCATATTCTAAAATTTCATCCAAGAAAAGGACAAGGCCTTAAAGGGTTCAACAAATGTTCACACACTCACAAGGGAGGCCACAAAAGAGGTATATTGTCAAATTATTTCACTCTTTAAAATTGTTGCCTAAGATTATTTCAAGATCTTACATCACTTAGTCAACCAGAATAATGATGCAGATTCTAGGTGTCACTACACATGTTTCACAGTAAACTAATTACACAAGGGATTTTCCCCAATAACAAACAAGACTCCACACTTTTGCTAGTGTGAAATGTTCATTACAAGAAACTCAATTCGATAATTTCTTTAATTATGTTATATTAAAAGTTGTTTCCTTTCACATTAAATTATTGTGACTTTTGTAATGAGTTATGAATTTTCTAAAGGGTTGTGAATTTGTTTTACGGATTGTGACTTTTTTAAAGTAAATGTTATTTTTAAAAAAAGGTTGTGACATTTTCAAAGGGTTGTGCCTTATCTGATGAGTTGTGCTTTTTTAAAGGGTTATGACTTTTTCGATGAGCATGGACTTTTTAAAAGGGTTGTGACTTATCTAATAATTAACTATTAGAAAATAGTCATACTACTATTTTTTAGCTATAAATAAAGGGGTTTCCAGTTGATCAACGTCATCAAGGACAATTCATCCAATTCTAAGTGTTGACTATCGTTTGTCAGTATAATAAACCAACAAAGGGTTGGGGTCCCGTCCCAACGAAGCAGTTTTGAGAATAAATCAGCAAAGTATAAAATATCTATGCAAATAAATATATAGAAGAAATTATCAATTCACAACATAATAAATAAAAAGGGTTGACACACATGTCAATTAACAATGAGTGTTCGTAGACAAATTAACAACTTAAAATAACAAAATATAAGAGATACGAATAGGGAGACGGGATTCTGGGGATGTCATGGGAATATGGACTTAACTAAACTATAGTGTACATGCTATTGATAGAAAATTTTCTGCATATTTGTAGTTAAGCTATAATTTAGTGGCGGTAAATTCTCTCTCAAGAAACTTAGCCCGAATAAAGTTTGTTTCTCTCAAACACATAAATGTTGCACGTATACCGAGGTTTACTCTTAGACCATTCACTCTCCCGAGCTGAGTGTGGGAGATGGTTTAGGATTTACTCTCTCGAAATGAACCCAAGACAACCCAGTAACTACTGGCTATCGACTCAGTCGTTCTAGTCTTAATACCTCTCTCTCGATCAAGCGCAAGACACGAAGATGAAATCATATTTGCTACTACAATTTCACTGAGCTCAAACACAACTACTAAATGGGATCACATTTAAACAGCAAATTAAATACTAATTAGCAAGAGGCAAAAGTAAATTCAACCCATATTCCCATTTTCACACCAGAAGAATTGGGGTTTTAGCTATGCATAGTTTAGAGATAGAAATCGATACCAAAAAGTGTTTCCATAAAATGGGTACGATAAAAAATGTCTTTACGTGAGCTAAGGATGAAGGTTTTTCAAGACTTTCTTGAAATTTCTTGAAGTTGGGAACCTTAAAATCATCAATGTTAAAGAACAATGTCTTCAAAAGCTCTTAAATCTCAAAATAGAAGTAAAATCTGAAAAAATATTGTTCCAAGCTAAAACATCTGATCCTAAGCTAAAAAAAAATTAAACGAGTATTTGTAGTTTTCAAAAAATTGTGCTGTGAAGGACTACTCGGGGTAGTTTGTTGGGATCTCCGATCTTTTTGGCTATCTACCTTTTGGTAATTCACTCGCCGTCTTGCATTTGCCTTCAGCATCTTCGTGTTCTGTAACTTGGGCTGATGTAGTGCCGCTTTGCAAAATAGCTTGGCAACACGCAGGCAACTCCTTTTCACAAACAACTTGATCCTATCCATCAAGGCTCAACACTATGGAACATTAGGCGACATTAAGGCCATTTGGTGACTCGCCTAATGGGTTAGGCGATCCTCAGATCGTCTTTTCTGAATTATCTCAACTGCCTTCCTCCTTTTTTCTCCATTGTATCTCTGCATTGTCTCTATTTTTGAATACCTGAAACTCAAGGTATTTCATCAATTATGTAGAAAAAATATTAATTTGCGGAAACTAAACCTAAAAAAAAAATATAGCCATAAATGAGTCCATATCATGAACTGATCAACAACCCTAACTTAAACTTTTTCTCGTCCTCAAGTAAAACTCATGTTCAGTAGTTCAAAAAAGATTCTCAAACGTGCTACACAAGATTCAATAATAAATGTAAACAAGAAATCTCAACTTACTCATGCAAGTTTCTATTGTTCACTCAAAGACTCAAGTTGTGACATAAGAATTATCAAATATTTTCAAACTCACGATACTTGCCTCAAATGCAAGTTCAAGCTAAACAAAGGTGATCAAATGCCCTCACATAATGAATGATTCTATTTAACACACAATGGTTCACAATTTAAAGTCTGGGAATCAAGTTCAACACTCACACTCACAAGGATGAACATGATGCAAGAATTGAACCATAAGTTTGCATGTATTTTCCAATCAACCTTAGTTTTAGCTCACTCAAGATCAAAAACTTCTTTTCGAGGTTTTTAACAGGGGTGAGTGCAAATGTATTGTAATTTGGATTCAATGACATTTATCCTCATGAAATGTAGTACTCACAACATTTCCTTTCTTCTTCTTTCATCTTTTTCTTTTGTGCTCATAAGTCTTCCCTTTATTCACTTTACATGGATTGTTTGGAAAACCCATTTATTTTTCTATTTTCATAACTTTATTCCATGACTTTCTCTTTTTTCATTTTGTGTAGTCTTTTTATTTGTCTCATTTATTTTCTTTTCTTTTCTTTTCTTTTCTTTTTTTTTTTTTTTGTATGGAGAGGTTCCATTTTTCTAAACTCTATCAGTTAAAGGAGACGTTTCTTGCACTTCTTGACTTGCCTTCTCTTTTCACCACACCCCATTATAGACTATTTGCATATGTTGGCTATTTAATCAACAAAAAATCAAGAGGATTATAAGTAGTGGATTAAGAAAGGTCATATTTTTTAGTTTCCTCCAAAAAAAAAAGGTAAAGCTTGAGGGATGTTCAAAAGAGGTTCGCACACTCACAAGGTAAGCCGCAAAAGAGGTATATGTCAAATTGGTTTACACTCCTTCAATGGTGTCGAATATCATATCATTTGTTCACATCACTTAGTTAACTGGACTAACGGAGCAAATTCTAGGTTTCAACTATAAGCTAATCAATCAAGGCATTGATACCAAAGTCAAACAAGACTCCACACTTTATATAGTGTGTAATATTTATCGCAAGAAACTTAATTTCATATTGTCTAATCAAAACGAGATGAAAAAAGTTCACCTATTGTCTGTGCAACTTCAAATTTCCTCATTGTAGCCGCACATTCATTTTTATTCGATTGATAGCACTATAAAAGTCATCAATATTGATCAAACAGAGACTCAAATATGCCAAAGAAAATTACATTCATGTGAACATAAGAGGTCGTGCAAAAAGTTTCGAATGGGTCAAATAATCTAAAATTCAATACATAAAAACCCACAAGTCCAAACATCCGCAAAAACCAATATAAAACACAATTCTAAACATAACAACCCAAATATATACACAAAACATCAAACAATCAATATTCACACAAATAGTCAGCCTCACCCCAACAAAAATTAAAGTATTTTCCTCAAAAGAAAATAACATAATGATATCCCAAAAGTAAGACAGTGAAGGAGATAAAGAAAGGATCATGTCTAAGAAGTCGATCTATTTGTCTAGGCATTAGAACTCAGAGTCTCCTCTGAACTACCAGCTCCTCTAGGGACAACAAAATGTGTACCTGCTAGGGAATTCTGCAGAGCAGCACCTACCATGATCTCCCTAGTCGTAGGAAGGTCTCCATGTGCAGCTCCCTCAGCCTCAATAAGGTCAATCAGATCTTTGTAGATACTATCCTCTTGTAAGTATATCTTCTCTAAATCGGTCACAACATCCGACTCATCAGCTGGAGTATCCCCATTGTGTCCTTCTCGCTGGTAACAGGAGGTATTTCTGAAATCTCACGGCGTCTAGATCATTTGCAGCATCCAATAATAAGGTGAAGTTGACATGTTTCCACAAATCAGCAACATCAGCTTTCAAAGTTTTAAGCTCAGAGTTCTCCCCCTGTAGGCTTTGGAAAGCCTCTACTCTTGTGGTGGGAGAGTCAATGGAGGTCTAGAGAAGGGTATGTGAAGCTCGAATGGCACCCTCAATACTAACTGGAATGTCCCTCTCCTTTCTGGAAGCTCTCACATCGGCAGACCTCTTTAAGATGATCTACTGAGTAATCTTGGGTTGCGTGGAGGTAATGGATGCGCCTCGAACATGAGAAACAGAAGTACTGGTAAAGATGCCTCTACAAGTATCGTGTGTATATCCACTTCCTGTGATATGTCTATTGGGGCTGGCTTCTTCCTATCAGCCTTCTACCTCTTCTAATCGGCCTCAATACGCTGTATTTCAATGGAGGATAAAGCGGTAACCTCAAAATCGGTAGAGTCATCATGCGGTAATCGAACACGCCAATGAAGCGTAAGCGCAAACTATTGATAACTCAACAAATTCAACTCCTGCAAATACAAATTTAGATGGCACCAATGAAGCGTAAGTACCCAATGTACAACTGGAAGTTGACTTCTCAAATTGTCTAAACACTAAGCATAATGATCCTATGGTCACAAGGTATAAATTTAAGGAAATATAGAAGGAAACCACAGGTCACAAGGTATAAATTTAAGTAAATGTCCATAACTTACACCTCACTAGTGGCATAAAAATTTAGCTTACAGCCAACCACACTGAAACAAGCACTACCAAGTCCACGCTAGTATGAAGCGATGCAAGAAGAAGATGACGCTTTTAAAAAAAATAAGAATTGGTCATTGATACCAAGATCTGAAGGAATGAACGTAGTTTGCTCCAAAATGGTGTTTAAGACAAAATTAAAGTATAATGGTACTATAGATAGGTACAAAGCCAGCCTAGTGGCCAAGGGATATTCACAACTTGAAGGCATTGATTTTGAAGAGACCTTCAGTACAATAGTCAAGGTTACCACTATAAGAGTAGTATTATCAGTTGCACTGAGTCTACAATGTCCTCTCAGACAATCAGATGTCAAAAATGCTTTCTTGCATGAACATCTCCAAGAAAGTATTCATGACCCAACCTCCCGGATTTGTTGATAAATAATATCCTAAAAATATCTTTGCCTACTCAAGAAAGCATTGTATGGTCTAAAACAAGAGACTAAGGCGTGGTTTGATAGGTTCAGTCTTCATTTGGTTTAAGTGTAGTAAGGAAGATTACTCATTGTTCATACTTTAGTATGATAGAGAGACGATTCCTATTTTGTTGTATGTTGATGATATAATAATCACCGGTAGCTCTTTTGAGCTCATTGCAAATATAATCACAGGGTTTGAAACGGTGTTTACCATGAAGGATCTTGTACCATTACATTTCTTCCTATGAGCAAAGGTAAGGTACTTCAAGGATGGTATTCATTTGAATCAAGGAAAGTATGTTGTTGAGCTACTTATGAAGACTGACATGGCTCTTGCCAAAGAAGTTAGTAGCTCATTCGCCAAAAAAAATGGTTTATCACAGGTCACAGGAAATTCGATTGATGTATCTACGTACAGGAGCATTGTTGGAAGTCTCCAATATCTCACTCTAACCAGACCTGGCAAATCACATGAAATCAACTTGGTCCATCAGTTTATGCAAACTCCAAACAGTGAGCATTTCAGGTTGTGAAAAGAATTCTTAAATATGTGAAGGTACTTCAAAAAATGGCCTGAGACTTCTTGCACTATCATGTCTCAGATTATATGGGATTTTAGATGTTGATTGGGGAGATTGTGCAATAACAAGAAGGTAAACTACATGTTACACAATTTACTTAAGTGCAAACTGCATATCTTGGGCCTCCAAGAAGCAACAAACAGTGTCAAGGTCTAGTGCTGAGGCAGAATACAGGGCAGTTGCCTCTACTGCAGCTGAAATAACCTAGATCATCTACATTCTAAGAGACATTGGAGTTTACTTGAAACATTTCCTACATTGTTCTGCGACAATGTCGATGCATTATAGATGACTTCAAATCGACTCTTACATGCTAGAACTAAACACGTAAAAATGGATTATCACTTTGTTAGGGAGAAGGTAGACAGAGGACATCTTGTCACACACTTTTCGATCAAAAGACTAGTTCGATGATATTCACACCAAGGCATTGACAAAGTAGGAGTTCACAAAGTTTCAGAGCTAGCTAGGAGTGAGTGTCCAACTTCTCACTATCTTGAGGGGAAGTGTTGTGAAATAGAGTTTAGAATTGAAGTAGTTGTTCTAGGATTCTACTTGTGGTCGCATGTAATTTCATAAGTAGCATACGAATTGTACACAATTCATTATCCAGAAATAATATCCTTTCTTCTATCTGATTGTGTGAGTTCTATAACGTGGATATTAGGCGAACCGCCGAGTAGTTTGGCGAGCTTGACCTAGCTCGCCAAACAACCTAACATGCCTATTTTCGATCCATCTTCTCGAATTCAACCCCGCATCCCTCGATAAAAAAAACAAACCAAAAAAATGTAAAATTAGAACAGGACCCATAAAACGCACAGATTTCTCCCAGTTTTGCCAAATTTGGCTGTTTGACGACTTATGACCTTAAGGATGATTTTATCTTTTCTATCATTGAGTACATCATTTGGCAAGACTACAGGTTAGTCAGGCATAACCCAATTATACTACATAACAAACAAGAACATCCTCACAAAATCTAATTAAAATTAATCACGCCATTACAGGTTTTCACACATTACAAAAACATCGACAAGTATGAACAGACCCAAATGGCAATCAAACATTCAAATAAATTAAGAGAGGACCAACACAAGACAACAAGATACAATAATTTTCCATAGATTTCAAAATTCACAAAGATAATTTTTGGGGTTCGGAAAACCAACATTTTATGTTGAATACATAACACAAATTCTAGGGTGCAAAGTAATCTACACCAAACTCAACTTCGACGACTAAAATACTAAGAGAAAAAGAGAAATATTGAAAATACTACTTGGGTAAGAGTTTGAGAGGTTAAAAGGCGAGGGAAAATGAAAGGAGTGGATGTTTAAACTATTAGCTTTTAAAGAAAACCATCCGTTTGTTTTTTCATTCGGTGAAGTTATTCTAGATCGTTGACACGCCGATTAGTGACTTACCTCGCTGAGTTTTACAAGACCTCCAGTTGATGTAGCGGTCCAAACGGAGAACATGATGTTTGGAAAGACAAGGCACTAACAAAGAATGCCTGACAGAATAACAGCGGAAGAATACCCAAGTCTATACTTTCCCTTCTCGATTTGAACCAAGAGAAGACAAACAACCACAAGCAATATGATAGTAAGTCAGCAAGTAATTCAACCAAACAAATATAACAAGGCAATAATAAACCAATCACACAAGACACCAAGATTTACGTGGAAAACCCTTCGATGTGAAGAGTAAAAAACCACGGGACCAAAAACTCCACTATAATCACCAAGAGTTACAATATTGTTCTCAAAAATTGGCCACAAAACAAGTGCCAAACAACGAGCAACAACAAAATAATATTGCACCAAATCTAGAGAATTAAAGGAGCAAAATCACCAATTTCGCAGCTACTGTTCACAACAGCAAAACTGAAGCTGCAGGCCACCAAATCCAACTCTATCAGTTCCTAATCAAAGATTGAGATGAAGATAATATGCTGTCCAAAAATCAGCTCAATCGGACAAGAAACAAAGAGGTAATCGCAATTTGAAGTTGGCTGTTAGGGCTGAATTTTGACTGCGAAAACTGCTTTCTTTCTCTGTTTTTGGCTGCTGAAAAACTCTTTTTGTGTATATGAAAATAAGACCTAAATAGGCTTATATTTTCCTCATAAGAATAGGCCTATGGGCAAAAATGGGTTGGTCCAAATGGGGCTTTTATTTATCCACATAGGAAGGGAAAAAGACCCATAACCCAACAATTCTCCCCCTTACGACTATGTGGAGGAGACCGCCATCCCGGCGACCATGCAACAATCTTCAAACATCCCTCTTGGAAAAGCTTTATTCATCATATCGGAACCATTTTCATTTGTATGAATCTTTTCAAGCTCAAGAAACTTATAATCCAACACATCTCGAATCCAATGGTATCTCACATCAATGTGTTTAGACCGACCATGGAACGTAGAATTCTTGCCAAGATGTATAGCACTTTGACTGTCACAATAAAACACATACCTCTCTTGAGCACAACCAAGTTCCCCCAAGAATCTCTTCATCCAAAGCAATTCTTTACAAGCTTCAACGACAGCAATAAGCTCAGCTTCTGTAGTAGATAGAGCAACACATTTTTGCAACCTAGATTGCCAAGACACAGCTCCCCCTGCAAAAAGTAACCAAGTACCCTGAAGTAGACTTGCGAGTATCAACATCACCAGCCATGTCTGAATCAGTATAACCACAAATAATAGGCTTCCTTGTACCAAAACACAAACTCAGACTAGAAGTGCCGCAGAGATATCTCATAACCCACTTCACATCATTCCAATGTTCTCTTCCCGGATTAGAAAGAAAACGCTAACAACTCCAACAGCGTGAGCAATATCCGGTCTTGTACAAACCATTGCATACATCAAACTACCAACAGCTGCAGCATAAGGAACTTTCTTCATATCTTCCTTCTCATCATCACTAGAAGGACACTGTTTCGTGCTCAATTTGAAGTGCATAGCTAAAGGTGTACTGACAACCTTAGCTTTGTCCATGCTGAATCTGCGAAGTACTTTCTGAATGTACTTCTCTTGTGATAATACCAATTTCTTGGACTTTCTATCACGGACAATCTGCATGCCAAGAATTTGTCTTGCTGGTCCTAAGTCTTTCATAGCAAAAGACTTACTCAACTCTTGCTTCAACTTCTGAATCTTGCAAGTATTATGACCAACAACAAGCATGTCATCAACATAAAGCAACACAATGATAAAGTCACCATCAGAGAACTTGTGCACAAAAACACAATGGTCTGAAGAAGTCTTCTTGGAGCCCTGCTGACTCATAAAAGAACCAAACTTTCTGTACCACTGCCTGGGAGCTTGTTTCAAACCATACAAGCTCTTCTTCAATTTGCAAACATAATTCTCTTTACCCTTGACTTCAAAACCTTCCGGTTGCTCCATATAAATTTCTTCATCTAAGTCACCATGGAGGAAAGCAGTTTTAACATCCATTTGCTCAACCTCTAAATCAAGACTTGCAGCCAAGCCTAGAACCACACGAATGGATGACATCTTCACAACTGGAGAGAATATCTCATCAAAATCAACTCCCCTTTTCTGAATAAATCCCTTGACAACTAATCTAGCTTTGTACCGTGGAACTGGATTACCATCTTCATGTTTAACCCGAAAAACCCACCTGTTTTTCAAAGCTTTTCTGTCTTTAGGTAACTTAACCAAATCAAAGGTATGATTATCATGCAAGGATTTAATCTCATCTTCCATAACATCAAACCACCTTTCTTTTTCTTCACTTTCCATGGCCTCATCAAGACTCTCAGGTTCTCCCCCGTCAGTCAAGAGTACATACTCATTGGGAGAATAACGAGATGAAGGAATTCTCTCTCTACTAGATCGTCTGAGAGAACTCTCTGGAGCATCTATAATTGGTTGTTGGAAAACCACATCATGTTGCACTGGAGCATCAACATAATCATGCCGGTCATTCTGAACATGATCACCATCTTCATTATCAACTTGATTTTCATCATTATGAAGATTTTCTTCCGGTGCAATAGTCAAAGGAACTGGATCAACATCAACTAAGCTCTCACTACTCTGAAGATCAGCCTTGTCAGCTTTGTCAAAATCTTCAATTGTTTGGTCTTCAAAGAACACAACATCACGGCTTCTAAGAAGTTTCTTCTCAACAGGATCATAGAAACGATAGCCAAAGTCATCTTGACCATAACCAATGAAGATACACTGCCTAGTTTTAACATCCAACTTTGACCTTTCATCCTTAGGAACGTGTACAAAGGCTTTACACCCAAAGACTCTAAGATGATCATAAGAAACATTCTTACCAGTCCAAACTCTTTCAGGGACATCACCATCTAAAGCAACAGCAGGAGATAAATTGATAACATATGCAGCAGTATTAAGTGCTTCTGCCCAAAAGGAATCTGACAGCTTAGCATCTGAAAGCATACATCTAACCCTCTCAACTAGAGTTCTGTTCATCCTCTCTACTAAACCATTTAACTGAGGAGTCTTTGGAGGAGTTTTCTGATGCCTAATACCCTGCTCTCTGCAATATCTATCAAAAGGACCAATATACTCACCACCATTATCTGAACGGATGAATTTCAATGTCTTCCATGTTTGTCTTTCAACCAAGGCCTGAAAACTCTTGAACACATCAAGTACTTGATCCTTGGACTTCAAAGGAAATACCCAGAGTTTGCGAGAATGATCATCAATAAAAGTCACAAAGTAAAGTGCACCACCATGAGATCTTACCTTAAAAGGACCACACAAATCAGAATGTACCAACTCCATCAAATCAAGCTTTCTTGAAGGCGGATGACTCTGAAAAGAAACTCTTTTCTGTTTACCGGCTAAGCAATGAACACATTTCTTCAACTTTTCTTGTTTCACTCCAGAAAGCAAATTTTTCTTACCCAAAATATCAATCCCCTTCTCGCTCATATGACTCAGCCTTCTATGCCATAACTCTGATGAAGTATCATTCTCCACCAAATTTACTGAGTCTCTGGAAATGGAGCGTTGAAATACATACAAGTTAGACAACTTGTCACCACGGGCCACAACCATCAAACCTCTAGTAAGCTTCCACTGGCCAACACCAAGTGTATTAACATAACCCTCATCATCAAGATATCCCACAGAAATCAAATTCAAGATAACATCTGGAGCATGTTTGACATTATTGAGAACTATTTGGAACCATTGTTACTTTCCAAACAAACTGTCCCAATGCCAATAACTTCAACTTCATGATTATTGCCCATTTTCAACGTTCCAAAATTACCTGGAGTATAAGAAGAAAATAATTCCTTCTTTGGCGTGACATGAGAAGAAGCACCAGAATCCACAAACCAGCTAGACTCATCACGAACAAGATTAATGATATTTGCATCACAAGAAACAAGAAGATCATCATTAGCAACAACAGCAACACGATTTTCATTATCGCCTTCTCTCTTTTGTTGTCTCATATCTCTCTTGTGCTTGTAACAATATTTCATGATATGCCCATTCTTGTGGCAATAGTCACATGTAATATTCTTGTATTTAGACTTTGACTTGCTTCTACTTTTACCTCTATCATTCTGACCTCTGGACTTGTTTCTCCCCCTATCTTCAGTAACCAAAACATCGGAGTGTGAAGCTGAAGAAGATGAGGCTTGAGAACTTCTTCTCATTTCTTCATTCAAGACACCACTCTTAGTATATTCCATGGTTACAACACCACTGGGAGCAGAATTAGTCAAAGAAACTCAAAGAGTTTCCCAAGAGTCTGACAGAGTATTAAGAAGTCAAAGTCCCTGTATCTCATCATCAAACTTTACACCCATTCCGGACAGCTGGTCAAGAACACCCTGAAAATCATTAATATGATTAGAAATAGAAGTGCCCTCTTTATACCTGATATTCATTAATTGTTTCAATAGGAACAACTTGTTGTTGCCAGTCTTCGAAGCATATAGTGTCTCGAGCTTGTCCCACAAACTTTTGGCATGTGTCTCATTCACAATATGATTTCTAACATTATCTTCAACCCATTGTATAATATATCCACAAACCTGCAGATGCTCAAATTCCCATTCTTCATCATTCAAAGACTGAGTCTTATTACAAGCAAACACAGGTAAATGCATCTTCTTGACAAATAGAAGATCTTTCATCTTGCCTTTCCAAATATGATAGTTACTACCATTTAAACACACCATTTTGCTCATATTTGCCTCCATCATTCAAAATGAAAATCAACAATAACCAATGCTCTGATACCACTTGTTGGGAAAGACAAGGCACTAACAAAGAATGTCTGACAGGATAACAGCGGAAAAATACCCAAGTCTATACTTTCCCTTCTCGATTTGAACCAAGAGAAGACAAACAACCACAAGCAATATGATAGTAAGGCAGCAAGTAATTCAACCAAACAAATATAACAAGGCAATAATAAACCAATCACACAAGACACCAAGATTTACGTGGAAAACCCTTCGATGTGAAGAGTAAAAAACCACAGGACCAAAAACTCCACTATAATCGCCAAGATTTACAACATTGTTCTCCAAAATTGGCCACAAAACAAGTGTCAAACAACGAGTAACAACAAAATAATATTGCACCAAATCTAGAGAATTAAAGGAGCAAAATAATGAATTTCGCAGCTACTGTTCACAACAGCAAAACTGAAGCTGCAGGACACCAAATCCAACTCTGTCAGTTTCTAATCAAATATTGAGATGAAGATAATATTTTATCCAAAAATCAGCTCAATCGGTCAAGAAACGAAGCGGGAATCACAATTTGAAGTTGGCTGTTAGGGCTGAATTTTGACTGCGAAAACTGCTCTCTTTCTCTCTTTTTGGCTGCTGAAAAACTCTTTTTGTGTATATGAAAATAAGACCTAAATAGGCTTATATTTGCCTCCTAAGAATGGGCCTATGGGCAAAAATTGGTTGGTCCAAATTGGGCTTTTATTTATCCACATAGGAAGGGAAAAAGACTCATAACCCAACACATGATCGGGATCGCCAACCATATCGGCAATTCTCCAACTCGATCTTAATCTCGCTGACCTACACTTTTCAAAACTTTCCTCATTTTAACCTCCACAGTCAACTCACAATTATTTTAACATAACAATTGTAAGCGATAAAACCTTGGGTTTCCTCCTAAAAAGCGCCTTAGTTAACGTCATTGAATGACACACGTCCTTACTCACACTCCATTATTTGTATTGGCCCTAGTGTCACAGGGTAACACCAATTGTTCATTTGGGTGTAGATGAGGCACTACATGACTCATGAGTGTTATGATCAGCTCGATGGATCTACAGTAAGAGCCTATCATCTGATTTAACACTACAATATTCTAGTCCCTTTCAACTTCTTGGCATGCTCTACCAACTTTCCACTATTTCTATCGGTCATGTTCAAAGTATCTGCTTTACAAATAGTAGCACGATGAAAATCTAAGCTAAAAGGGAGGTGAGTACCACTAGAGCTAAAGAAAGCCAAAATTCTACTTAGCTAAAAATTCTCAAGTCACATCGCTCCTTGGCAGCGGGGCCATTTTGATCAACGTTATCAATGAAACTTCATCCAATTCTATGCGTCAACGATTTTTAGTGAATAACCCAACCAAGGGTTGGAGTCTTGTCCCAAGAGAGAGTTCTTGAGAATAAATAGACCAAGTGTAGATTATCTAATGCTAGTCATAGCTAGAAGAAATTATCGATTGAAAACCACATAAATCAAAGGGGTTGACACAAGTGTAAATTCACAATGTGGGTTTTGTAGACAATTTAACAACTAAAAATAGCAAAATATATGAGATACGAATAGGGAGACATGATTCTTGGGATGTGATAGGATTATGGGCTTAATTAAACTACTGGATACACGCTATTAATATAAATTTTTTTGTAAATTTTTTAATAATCTAGACTTTAGTAGGGGTAAATTCTAACTTAAGCAACTTAGCTCGACTCAAGTCATTTTCCCTCAAAGACCGAAATACCGCATTTATGCCTAGCCTTCAATGCAACCCGTTCACTCTCTCGAGCTGAAAGTGTGGGAGAGGGGTTAGGATTCAATCTCTCGATCCGAACCTAAGACAACCCAATAACCATCGGCTATCAATTCAATAGTTTTATTCTTAAGATCTCTCTCTCGATCAAACACAAGACATGAAGATGAAATTATATTTGTAAGTATTATTTCATTAAGTTCAACCATAACTACAGAATGCAGTAATATTTAAACAGCAAATTAATTACAAATTAGAAAGACCAGAAGTATATTAAACCCATATTAACATAATCACACTCCAAGATATTGGGTTTTAGCTACACATAGTAAAAAGATAGACACCAATACAGAAAGGTGTTTCCCTAAAATGGGTCGGATGGAAATATATTTACACGAGCTAATGATGAAGATTCTTCAAGACCCACTTTAAATATCTTGAAGTTGGGAACCATCGAATCTTCAAGGTTCAAGAAGAAAGTCTCCCAAAAGCACTCAAAACTCATAAGAGAAGAAAAATCTGACAATAATATTCAAAGGTAAAAATTCCAATCCTAAGCTAAAAAATATTTAAGAGTATATATAGTTTAAAAAAACTTGTGCCTCGAGTAACACTCGCCGTAGTCAATCAGGATCAAGTATAATCTCGGTGATCCTCCCTTTGGTACATTCCATCGATGTTTTGCCTTTGCGTTCAGCATTTTTTGTAACTTTGGGTGATATAGTACTCTTTCGCAGAATTGGTCAGCGACACGCCGACTGCACCTTTTCAACACTGACTTGATCCTATCCCATCAGTGCTCAATACTCTAGAAAATTAGTCTAGATTAAGTCCATTTTGCGACTCACCTAATGGCTCAGACGATCCCCCGGCCATATTTTATTCATTCATTCAACTACATTGTTCCTTTGTGATCCGTTGTGTTCAATCTCTGTCTCCAAGTCTAACTAGCTGAAACTCAAGGTATTTCTTCAGTTATTGAGACAAATTATACATGTGAGGACAGGAAACATATCAAAATATAGCCCTAAATGTGTCCACAATGTTGATTCGTTACCTTTCCCTTGTAAACTACAATTTTTTTATATTTTGTACTCTGCTACTTTCGAAAAAAATGTCAAATGTTCTTTGCATACTTGATTAAGTTCGAAACCCAACGATATTCGAGGAACCGCATAAAAAAAATTGGTGAAAAAATTGTAGCGAATCATTCATCAATTTACACTCCTATTTTCTTCTGACTATTTTCATCACACACATACATCAAAATTATTCACGTCCGTTTAGAAAAATAATTCTCTTTAATTATTCTACACGTTTTATTGATTAAAAAGGTTAATTTCCTATGAACTGTTATAACAATTTCTACCTTCATGTTTCTTCTTTCATAAATCACAATCATTCACTCCTTATGAATTCTTGGGGATCTATTTTGAATGATAATTTGACATCATTTATAATTTTCATAAATAATTCATCTCCAATTCATTGATATATTTTGCCAAAATATTATCATTAGAAGTTATGTACCAACTTTTTATTAAAGAAGAAAAGAAGAGAACAAAGAAATATGCAATTATCGATAAATTTTGTTTCACATAGAAATATTCTACATATAGTTCACGGAAATTTTCATTTTTTTCTTATTTTGCTTCTAGAATAATTTATTTTGTGTTTTCATTCGATACAGAATTTAAATATACACATTATTGATTATTTTTTCTATTAATATAAATAGATAAAGATATGGGAGAGACAATAATAATAAACAAATACAAAAAAGGCTCATGAGTTGGGTAAGATATTTCTTATTTTTATTTCAATTTCATATTTTTTTAATGTTAAATGAAGTAGGTTCTTCCTAATTTTGCTAAAACATCGGGCATCAGCGTAGTCCATTGAATTTAGAAGTTCTGATGTAAACTTTACTATTAAAAAAATAAATTTCAGTTTACTTATTATATGATAATATAACCATGATAAAAATTATTTTTAAATAGATATGTAAATAAAAATGAAGGGGAAGATAAAGTGTTGGTGGCAAGAGAAATCAGTCAAATGAAACACTAGGATAAATATATCGTGAACATATAGTTTCACTTTCCTTATTCATTTGCTATAAATTGATCCATTTATTTTTTATATTTATTTTGATTATGAATTTTTTTTTAGTATGAATTTTATGTTATTTGTGTTCATTTAGATCTAAGAAAATGTTATGTCACAAGATACACTCTTTGATAAGGAAATAATGATTGATCGTAAAATAGTCTCAAATCAATTTAAATATTCTCTAAGTAATACTTTATATATTATTCATCTATTGATTTTTTAATATATAATTTTATATGATATGTACGCGGCAAAATAAAGGATACTTTTCTTTAGAAATAATAAGACGTAAGCTATATTTGTCGATGACATTATACTTATAAAAGTATTGAAAGTCACTATATAATTTAACTATTTTTTAGTAGAATTACATTTTTATCATAGCCTTGCTCAAATATTAATAGAATAGCCTTGCTCAAATATTAATAGAATAATAATATTCTGTAAAAGATATATCACATTTAAAGATAAAATATTAAATTATGTATGACAATCGTTCTTAGTGTCATGCACATATTAAGTTTCAAGTATTAATATCTAAAAGAATAATTTTACTTAAATGGTGTCCATCATTTATATCGTAACCTCAAGTGGAAAAGTTATTGCTGACTATTTTTTTATCTTGATATTATTTTTCTACATAATTGGTTAAGTTTTACTTAAAAAATTGAGTAAAGTAAAGAAGAATACTAGTTTAAAAAATATCACTTTCTCCCCATATTTAAAATATTTGTATGCATTGTGAAAGTTTGAATGATATGTGGTTATTTTTGTCTTGAAAAAAAGTAGCATTACGAAGAAATATATTAATCATTTAAACGCATAAGTCACATATTCTTTCAATTATATATATTTTATAAAATGATTTATTTTAGTAATATTAATTCTATTTTACAACATCTTATACAATATGATTTGATACACACATGCTGAGAAACAAGTATTAAGCCAATATGGAAAATGGCACATGATTTGAGTTAGATATTTCTTCTTTGTTTATTTATTTTTTTCTTTTACTCTCATACGAAGGAATTTCTTCCAAATTTTTAGAAAACAAAAAGCGTCAACGTAGTCCATTAAAGTATTATTTTAGTTTTTAAATCGACTATTTCAACAATAGATTTTCACTATTCCTTATAATAGGATAATATTGTCATGATAATAATTATTTTTAGTATATATGTAATAAAAAATGAACGGAGAAAGTAAAGTGTTGCTTGCAGGAGATTTCAATCAAATGAAATATTAGAGTGAATATAGCATGAATATATATTTTTGTCTTCCTTCTTCATTGGTTGTATTCTTCGGTATATTTTTTTCATTTTAATATTTATATTGAGTATGAAGTAAGTATGAATTTTTGGTTATTCTTTGTTCATTTTAATTTCAAAAAATGTTATGTCACAAGATACACTCCTTGCTAGATACATGCAAATTTGTAAAAGATAAATTGTGGCAATAACAAAATATTAAAATATTTATTGCAATCCTTATTAGTTTCATCCACATACTAAATTTCAAAAATCGATATTTTTAAGAGAAAAAAATGTACTTAAATGGTGTTCATTATCTATGTTCATAAACTCAAGAGGAAAGACTATTGGTGACACTTTTTTTATTGATATTTTTTTTTCTATTTTCTTGGTTAGATTTGTATAAAAAATTGAGTGAAGTAAAAAATAATATTCTAGTACTAGATAAATGTCATTTTCTCCGCACATTTAAATTTTCAATGTATTTTGAAATGTTCCAATGCCATCTTTTCATTTTGTTTTGAAAATACAAGTAACTCTATGACAATCTGTATTAATCATTAAAAAGTTGTTGTCCTATATTCTTAAAATTATATTTTTTTTACTAAATTTTTTTTATTTTGTAATATTAATTCCACTTTAAAACATCATATACTATAAAATAATATACATGTGCCGTTGAACTAATATTTTCAAAATATATATATTTATTTGAAAGCGACGGATGTTAGAATCCGTCAAATTCCGTTGCAAAACATTTAAAAGCTATATATTCTGGGGCACAACATTTTCAACATTTCTAGAAACTCACACTCTCAAACTCTGAAACTCCAATGAAGGTTCTCAAGATCTAAAGCTCGAGAACTTCCCAAGTTTCCATCTCGAAGATTTGAAGCAGGTTGAAGTCTCCATCTCAAGAGGTAAGCCCTCAAACACTCATCTCCATTTTGACTTCAACTCTTCTCTCTAAAAAAAAGGAATTTCTGTAAGATTCCAGCATTAGGATATCGTATTAACTTGACATACAAGTGTTTTCAAGTTGCAAAATATGTATCCTAACTAGGAATCATTTCACTTTGCATACCACTAGAAATAGAGATTTTAGTGGTTTGAGTGTTATGAAAATATTCATATTTTAACTCTGAACTCTTTAAATTTTATTTACCTTGAAGTAAGATTGGTATTTTCTCAAAAATAGGGGTTCTAGAAATTTGAATGTTCTGACAATAATGATTTTTTAGAAGTAAAGTTTTCTAAAAAATAGGTGTTAGGGTTCAAGCATTTTACATTGATTGCCCACTAATTTGTTTTAGTTCTATACTACAGGTAACTTCTAGTGTTGTGACTACTCACTATCGACTCATTCTCGCAGTAAAAGATATCTCTCTTTTTATCACCTGCACAATAGCTTTATTTTAAAAATAAATGTACTGTTGATATAAATTTTATGTTCATAATTTTGTTTGGGTTCTATTTTTTTTTGTAATAAATAATGTTAGTTTAATATTTAATCTAATGCTAGAAGTTGCTTCTCTTTGATTTTTGTATGCCGATTAAGTATCAATTGAACTTGTGTGCTATACAACTTCTTTTTTGTTTTGCGATTGATATTATAAAGTTGTTCTTTATGTTTTTCTCACTTGAAATATATTCGCGCCGAGAGTTTACCAAAACAACCTCTCTATCTAAATAAAAATATTAGATTAGACATTTAACAATCATAAAATTTTATCTTCAACGAGAGAATGATCATCTTATACACTATAAAGTCAAGGATAGATATGGTTGTTGAAATAAGTGGTTTGAATATTCAATAACATAGTAATACAAAGAAATAAAGGATTTCTCAAAGTTTTGAAATAAGCCTCAACAAACCATTAAAATGAGGAACTTCTCGGATAATTTAGTGTCCCATGCTAAAATAATCCTCAATTAAAGCTGACGACTCCTAGAAGTTGATAATATCAGTTGTAGAACTATCTGAAATCAATTTTGGTTACCTTTCATAAAATTAATACTTCATCGCTTTTTCAGTTTAAGTTCATCAGCGTCTTGCTTTCTCAGCCATGTATTAAGAAGTCGACGCTATTTTATTTTCTCATGGTGTCAAAAGCTTGGGAGTTCTCTGCTTTACTAAACGCGCAATACATAATATATTCTAACACGTTCAAGCTAACTCTCCTAAATGAATCTCTACTCTTGATGATGAAGTGGTTAGATGATGTAAAGCTCTTTGCATTTTATCAATGTGTTGCCTCATTAAGAGAACATGGTGAAGTTTGTAATAGCGTCCGGTAGGAGGGCTTAAATTGTTCTGCATTCGGTAATTAAACATGAGAAAAACCATCATAGATTAATATTGTTCCATATTCTTTGCTATAAGACAAACTTATGTTAAAATGTTGCAGGTATTTGCTGTTATGACCTCATCATTAAGATCTTGTTGATATTAAATCAAAGTAAGTGTTGTGCCCATCCTTGGAGTTTCCCCAAACCATTTTGTCTATGTGTAGCCCTTCACTTCTCTGCTAGGGTGGCTAGTATACTGAGTAGATCATGTGTTGTTCTTCATTTCTATCTCTTCTTTGCTCAAGATTTAACTCCTGAGATATTTACTTTACTGAATCTAATAAGGATGAAGATTGTTTTCATTATCTTGACACTGTTCGAGTTAGATACTTTTTTTAATAGATTAATGGAATGTTCGGAGAATTCATATTCTTTTGTTATGGGTGTTTTTGACGATTAGTTCTTGTTTGAAGAATGTAATTCTAAATTTTAACTTGGTCATTGGTTTTATTTGCTAGAAGAATGCATAGACTTCAACTTTTTTCATTTGATTTTATTGTTTGGATGAATTGTTCTACTCGTAGAGAAAAGTCATGTGTTTGTCTTATAGATTTTCTTTTTGAAATTATGATTCTTGTTTTTGGTAATTTTTTGGCATAGCGGGTGCTACAAGCTTTTAATGTTCAAATTTAAGATATTCTTGTTTCACATGTTATTTGTTAGTTGACTTTAAACATGTCTTTCTCTAGATTTTGATCATATTTAATAGTCATACCTTATAAGAATAGAGTCGCTGATATGATATGTCACATATCTAGTGTAATATTTGTCTTCAATTTCTTCTTCGTCTAGTTTTTCTTATTTATGTCAATTTTAGAAGCAATCAACTCCTACCAATTTGGATGATGTTGACAATATATATAACTTTACTGAAGCCAAACTAGAGAAAGATAAGTTTGTGACGGAGAATTAGGTGTTTATCTTCTAATCTATTTTACTGTTCAGCAGATCTGAAAAGTGAATATCTTTTCAGTTACTTATTTTTAATCTTGAAACCATATGTTACATTTTATTTTCTACCTTTAAATAATCCTCCTAAAACAACATGTGTCTATTTATTTCTCATAGGTATATAATTTTCTTATTTATATCCCATGTGTAGCTAAGTTCAATATTCATGCCTTAAAAATAACCTCTATTAAGGTTGTTAATAATATCATGCTTGATTTCATTCTTAGAAGTCAAAAATGCATAAGAGATCAGAGAAATAATTATAAATTAGTGCAAAAGATTTTTTAAATATAAACGTGAAATAATGAAAACATTAGTTCATGCGAAAAAGTCATAATCTCATAGAAACCCTAGTTTTACGTCTAAATATCTTTAAGAGTTACTCTAGAACAAAAATACTTTAGGCAAGGGAGAGAAATGAATACTCTCATTGAAGTCTTACATACCTAAGTGACGATTTGTTGAAGTAAAATCTTTGAAAATGAACCCTAGCCATGTTTTTTTTTAATGAAGGAGTTTAGGAGTAATGAGAGTTTTAATTGTAAAAAACACATTTTTTACATGTATAAGTCCATTTAGAAAACTCTAAAGGATTTTAGGACAAAACTACTCTTAAGAAAATAAATAACAAGAGCTAGAAGTCAAAATTTTATTCTATCAGAAAGTGAGATCCGTATTACTTATAATGCCTCTTTCGAAAAATTTTCCGACGGAAATGTTTTGAACAAAACTTGGTGTTATATCTCCCTTATGACCCTAAATCTCTTTCATTCCTTTTATACACTTGTTGAAGGACATTCAAACATATGAGCCAGTATAACATTACCCAGTTGAAGATCATTTACTTATGATGAATGAATCAGACTGTAAGAGTAGAGTTGTGAATTGTTACAACCATATTTTGTTTCTCTAGAATGTAACACTAGGAAAAAACTTAGAAGCGTGGTAGTTTGACTAACTCTACGTATCTCAAGAGATTCGAAAGTGCCCATAAGATCATTTTGTTCTGATTGAGATCATCACTCGCTACAGCTCTAAATTGACCCTTCAAGTTCAGAAGATCGATTATTGTACTATTTTAATAGTGACTTAACTCCTCTCATTGATAATGAATTTTTATTGCTCTGCTCTCAATTTTTTTCATAAATAACTCTATTTGTTTACACATTGTGTCAATAACTTATGGTTTATAACAATTTCAATATAATGAAAGTGATTTTCCTTAATAGTGTTAAGCTAATTATTTGAATATGAACTAAACCCTTTTGAGAAGGTATATTTCTATATTATCTTTGACGCAACGTAAGGTTATTTTATGAAACTTTGTATTCGTCATAACTCAAAACAATTATTGAAAATTATATTTTCTATGTAATTACAAATTTCATAAATATATATCACAAATAAATAATTTGACTTTAATTTAAGTAAAATTCAATTCAGATAGTATGTATTAACCAGTAAATTTTATAAGATTAAGTGTCTAAAAGTATAGTGTAGCAAAAGTTATTTTTTTTATGTAAGCAAATATGCAATACTTAAAGTTCAACTTTATAATTTTGATTATTAATAATCTCAAAAATGGAGAATAAGTAAATTGTAGCCTTACCTATTAGTTATGTTAATATTAAAAGAGGACGTATGATAATTTGTCATATTGTCTACATGCTAAAGAAATATATAAGAAATTGATTATGCTTCATTTTAAAACTAGTCTAAATATGAGGAATATGATTATCATATTTTCAAAAAAGCATATTCAGCATAAATAAATTTATTAATGATAACCTCATTTCTTTTCAACAAAATTTTCTCTCTTCCAATTTTGAGTATGTATATATATTAATCCCTCAACCCATATTCTTCTCAACTCTCATTCTTGATATTTATGTTAAATAAATCTTATTTCTTACACCTTCGTATATACATGACTTCCTCAAATCTTGCAATGAACAATTGTCGCGAAATAGTTCGTATGTGCCAATAATTAGTGGAGCTCATGTTGTGATACGTTTCGTTTGAGTACTTTTCGTATTAGAATTTTTGTGTTTGTTTTTTTCAAAGATATAGAAGTTCTAATTATTATTTTAAGAAAAATATTATTTAATTATTATGTTTTCCTACATATTTTTTTACTTTTTTTTTATCATTTAAATTTCTAAAACATTTTAGTATTGACAATTGAGAAAGCATAAGAGTTTATGAAATTAAATAAAATATTTTTATTTCATTAATTTATTTAAATGAGTCAAAATTAGAGAGTAGATTCGAAATTGAACCTTTTTTTTCTTTGAAAATTATTATAAAACTATGTGTATTATTAACAGGTTCTACTAAACCAAATCATAACACATAATTTATACTAGCACTCACTCCTATATCAAGTCAACCAATAGAAGTAAGAATTCTACAACTTTATTTGTTCTTTATTATCATATCTGATGCTTAAATTTTACTATGTTTTCTTTAATTTATAGATATTTTCCACCCTCGTTATAGAATTTGGACCTTGTATATTCGATTAGACATATCCCTGAGCTTTGTTAGAAATTGTGACATACACCCCTCTATAGATTTTATGCTACTAGGACAGAAAGATGTTTTCTAAAATTTATTTACTTCTGTCAAAAAGGGTGTATCCATTCATTTGTGTATACGTACGAGGATATATATGCTAAATTTAAAAACGAGGGGGCATATTGATATTAATTGACAATGTTGAGAGGTAAATGTATCTTTTAACCGAAATTTTATATTAATGAAGTTATTATTATTAATTTGTTATGATATATAAAAGATTCATTTACATCTAAAAGTATATTATGAAATCAATCTAATACTAATGAAGAATTAAAAGAATAAAATCAATAGAGAATATGATAAATTACAATTTTGATATTTGTAAAGTTTTTCTAAACAACAAATTTATAAACGACTTAAATAAAAAATTTAAATATTTGATATATGTGACTTGATTTTCTGTTTAACCATATATAGGAAAAATTGGATATGTATTCACCTAGTAAGCTAACTATATAATATGTTGGAACATTAGACGGAACCTTAATAAAAACATTAATGACCTGGTAGGTCGTTTTGAAAATTAGGAATATTTTGACTCATTTGGAAAATCTAAAGGGGTATTTTAAAACTATTCGAAGACTAAGAGTATTTAGTTGATAAAACATTTAGTGAAGAATTAATAAAATTAATAGTTAGTGGGTCATATTCATAATTCATTTAATACTTTTTTACTTGACCCATTAATTGATTTAAGTTAGTGGGATTAGGCTATTTGTTATAATTAATTAACATTAGAAAGACAGAAAATAAAAGGGTTACAAAAATACCTGGGCGCGAGATATAGAACGTGAGGGAACCAATGAAATCTTCATGTAAGAAGCAATTTGGAAATTTTCTTTATTTTTATATGGATCATAATGAATGTAAGGTAGATGGAAATCCGATCCCTTGTTCGTCTATTTATTATTATAATAAGGGAATTGATAGAAAAATTGGCAGGGAACGATGCATATATTTTTTCTTTGTAGTTGCCAGTTGGAGTATCTTGTTTCTGTTATAATTATTAGAACTGTAGTTGTCATACATAATGATGTTGAGGGCAAATATTTGAGTTAATGTGATTATATTAATGGGAAGGGAATGGGAAGGGAAACGTTGTTTTGTTTGTTCTTGAGGTCGCCACTGGTTTGTAACCAGTGGTTCCTCCTATCAATTTATATTTATTATTTATTATAGTTTAGATTTAGCTATTAATATATTAGGTACTTAAATATAGAGGTATTGCATTATATTATATTGTATCGTATCGTATTATATAAGACGGAATACTATTAGATTTATGAATCTTGAGAAGGTTAGACTTAACCTATACTTAAAATTTAGGATACGAGACTTGACACGCATAATTAACAATAAGATTCATGAACTTTATTATAAATTTTTGTGCAAGGTATTAAAAGAATGTGCAGGAAGTGAATATTTTCGTCTGGTCAAAATTAAGAACTAAGAAATTGTTTGTTCGATGGTATATATGTTGGAAACTGGCATTAAATTATTCCTTAGTATTATTAAAGGCGTTATTCAATTGTTGTTGGAAACGATTGGAAGCCAATTTGGTGCACTTTAACTTTATTTAATATTAAAAAAATGGTGGTGGGAAATCATGAGCCATTCATTGGAATCAGAATCACTAGTCAATTATTTGGCAAGCTTGCCAATGATTGGCATTTGTTATGAATTTTTTGGGGATTTGACAATTTTTACAGATTGTCACATTGCAGTGCATTCTGCTTGTTTGTAATTTAGATATTACATTGACCTGCTTCTTTTAAATATCGAATAAAGATTTAAGTTAAATTTATTGAGGTAGGTAATTAAATATTATTTGAATTGTGTTATATGAATACCATTAAAATAATGATTTTTTGAAGATTCGTGGCATGAGGTTCAACACTTAAGGTATGTTAAGACTTTTCGAATTGTTGAAGGACGTTTTCCTAATTAAAGATTAAAAAAATGAAATAGATAAAGGGGTATGGGCGAAAGATGGGGGTCTAATATCAATGGTGTGACGCGCATTGGTATGAGTACCGGTGTTATAAAAAGGAAAGTTACTACTATAGAATGTGGATTATATTTTCAGAATACGAAGCATATGGGCACTAGGTGATATATTATTGACATGAAATTCTTGTGTGATTGTGTTTTCTTTTTTACACCCGTATAATTGTGATAATCGATGTGGTTATGTAGTATGTTAATATTTGACTGATTCAGGTGCATCATAATCCCCTTTATTAAAATAATGTTGTGTACATGTATTGACATGAGATTGAGTATAAGTTGGGCATGTGGAGATCGTTCTTGCTAGGGATGGAGAGGTGTTAAGATTGTAATTTGGGCACATGGAGACCGTCCGTGTGAAAATTGTTTGATACTATGATAGTGCGTTGAGATCGTCCGCACTGACACATGGAGATCATTTGTGTCGGTATATGGACCTCGCGAGTCCCCCATAGGTCATGAGCTCTCGATGTATTTTCGAGGAACTGTCATGTATATACGGTTGAGTGAGTACTAGGTATTCCGAGACATATCATTACATGGTATCATGTTGTATTGAATTTCATCACATCATTCATTCTTGATGATTATATGTTTTGTCTGGTGTTTGGAAAGTACCTGATGCTGATTTCCTTTATTGATGAAACCTAAATAGTAAGTGTAATATATATATACTTGTATAATTTAAGAATTTATTACACTACTTCTTCGTTGTCGGTCAATGAGAAATACTGGGTACACGTGGTTTCGTACTCATACTACACTTGTTGCACTCTTTGTGGTGCAGATTCGATTCCGAGTAGGAGCACATGTCGAGGAGTAGTTTGAGTCCGAGTTTTGAGTGTCTTGGAGTTGTGGTGAGCTGCTTGGCTGTTCCGTGGCCCACACCTTCCTCTAACTTTTACTTATTCAGTTATTCAGTATTCAGGCAGGATATCCCCTATGTTGTCATTTTAGTTTAAGACTTGCATCGTATTTTAGAAGCTCCTATACTTATGACACCAATTCTTGAGTAGTACTTTTTTTTTTCAAGTTTTCTGCATTCGTACTTATAAGGAACTTAGTGTTGGAGATTTTTCTAAATGTTGTATTTTCACTAATTTTTAGTTAAGTTTTTAAATATGTTGGTTGGCTTACTTATTGGTTAGGAACGGATCGTGACAATTTTTGTATCCGAGCCCTAGATTCATCGGTCTCATGAGTAAAAGAGCAATGTCTAGTCAAGTTTTGTGGATAAGTAGGAAGACGTCCATACCTATCTCGAGAGGCTATAGGACATTTAGGAAATATTCAGGTCTTTCATTCACTATCGTGCACACTTGACCTTGTTGAAATTCTTATGTTGATATCTCATCTCATAGATGGCGAGAACTTGTACATCGGAAAGTGCTGGTAAGAATCCTATTCATGTGCCTGCTTCTGGGAACACTATCTTAGGTAGAGGCAAGCGACGAGCTTGAGATAAGGGTAGGCACTATATTGCAGCACCTGTGGAAGGCCAAATACCAATAATACCCAGGGTTGTAAAAGGACCGTACCTCCTGATGTCGAGGTTGTTCATAGGGATGTCCAAGATCGTGTCAAGGGGGATGGGCCAGCTCAAGCTCCACCCAGTACTTTTGTCACCCTAGTGATTCAAGATACCTTGGCTTGTATGTTAGGACTCCTAGAGGGGATGGATTAGGCAGGAGCTTTGCCTGTTACTTCTTATTATTCACAGAACCGTGTTGGATGTCAGAATCCAAATCCAATAGTTGCTCCAGAATCTCAGACTCCTACGACTCAGCCAACTTCTGTTGTAACTCCTAGTTTGGATTGTATGGATTTTTCAGAATTTGCATCACATTTTGCGAACAGACCTTCTATGACCATTGATGATCAAAAGATGTTTGGGAGGTTCAGACTAATCAATCCTTCTAGTTATAGTGGTGACTTAACTGAGTATGCATATGAATTTATAGTTAGTTGTCATGAGAGGTTGCATAATCTTGGATTAGTGGAGTCTCATGGAGTTGACTACACAGCGTTTTAGATGACTGGCTCTGCCAAGCCATGTTGGAGGGATTATATTAGTAGTAGGCCAACTGGATCACGTCCACTATCCTGGACTCAATAAACTCAGGTATTTCTATCAATATTTATTCAACGCAGTTACAGCGAGTACAAGAGGACCGATTTTGAGGGTTTACCGCAAGGTGGTATGTCAGTTGTACAGTATGAGGGTAAATTTCATGCCTTGGCTAGGCATGCTTCAATAATACAACCCATAAAGGCTGAGAGAGTGAGGAGGTTTGTTAAGGGGCTGATTATTATTCCAATTCATCAAGGAGTTTATCAGGTTGCTGCTTCTGGTGTTCCTTTCCAGAAACTGGTGGATGCTGCTAAGGAGTTGGAGATGATTCGACATGAGGGATTTTAGAAGCGTGAGGGCAAGAGGACCTGTTATTCAGGTGATTTTAGTGGTGCTCCGCGTAGGAGTCGAGGTTATGTAGGGAGAGGTTATCACTCTCAGTCCAGAAGAGTCATTCATGCTGCTATACCTGCATCTGAGGCTGGTTACACTAGGCCTAGTTTTGCGATCTCAGTATATACTTCACAAGGTTAATCTTCTTGGCCTATAGTTTGTGGTGGGAATTGTACTCAGTCAGGTTTCTTCTCATCAACCTGCGTCTCATAGGGCCTGTTTTGAGTCTCGTGATATGGGACACTTTTTGAGAGACTGCCCTAGGACCAGACGTGGTGGCTTACATCAGGGTTTTCATGCTTCGACTTCCAGGGCTTCACAACATCCAGCTAGGGGTGCTATACAGAATGGTAGAGGTGGTTCTATACGGGTAGAGGTTGTTCTCCTTCTGTTCGAGTTGGTGGTCGTGGAGGTTCACAATCTGAGGGAGGTCTTTCTCACTGTTATGCTTTTTCGGGTACACCAGAGACTAAGGCTTCAGATGTTGTTACCACAGGTATTATTTACGTTTGTCATCGACTAGCTACTGTACAATTTTATCCAGGCTCCACTAATTGTTATTTGTCCACATATTTTGCTCCAAGTCTAGATATATTATGTGAGTCTCTTGATTTGACGATACGTGTTTCTACTCCTATCGGGGATTCTTTAGTTGTAGATTGGGTGTATCTATTATGTACTGTTACCTTGATGGGGTATGACACTCATGCATATTTAAAGGTCTTAGATATGATAGATTTTGATGTGATTCTCGGTATAGTTGGTTATCTTCTTACCACGCAATTTTAAATTGCCATTCAAAGACAATAACATTAGCTAGTCCTAGAATTCCTATAGTAGAATGGAGAGGTTCTCTTATTCTCCCTCCTAAGGGTCTGATATCATTTTTTAAGGCTCGTCAGTTGGTACAAAAAGGATGTTTGTCTTACTTGGCACACATTCGAGATACTAGTATTGAGATTCCTATGCTTGAGTCTATTTCAGTAGTGAGTAAATTTTTAGAGGTATTCTGAACCTTTTTGCCAGGTCTTCCAGCAGATCGTGATATTGATTTTTGTATTGATGTGGAGCCAGATACTCAGCCTATTTCCATTCCTCCTTATCGTATGGCACCGGCTGAATTGAAAGAGTTGAAGTACCAGTTGCAGGATTTGTTGAGCAAGGGTCTTATTAGACCGAGTGTATCTCCTTGGGGTGCTCTAGTGTTATTTGTGAAGAGGAAGGATGGATCTATGCGTATGTGTATTGACTACCGTCAATTGAATAAGTTAACCATAAGAAATAAGTATCTGATACATATGTATTGATGATTTATTTGATCAGTTGCAAGGTGCTTCAGTTTTCTCCAAGATTGATTTGAGATCTGGCTATAACCAGTTGAAGGTTAGGGCGGACGATATCCCTAAGATAGCTTTTCGAACACGTTATGGACATTACGAGTTTTTGGTGATGTCTTTTGGATTAACTAATGCACCTGCAAATTTTATGGACTTGATGAATGGAGTTTTCAAACCGTATTTGGATTTCCTTTTTATTGTTTTCATAGACGATATATTGATATACTCATGCACTAAGGAGGAACATGAACATCATTTAAGGATCGTGCTTTGGATTCTAAAGGAGAAGAAACTTTATGCAAAATTTTCAAAGTGTGACTTTGGCTTAGTTCGGTAGCATTCTTAGGACATGTACTGTCTAAAGAGTGTATCATGGTGGATCCAAAGAAGATTGAGGCAGTTAGTGATTGGGTCATACCTTCTTCAGTTACTGTGATTTAGAGTTTCTTAGGCCTTGCATGTTATTATCAACGGTTGTTGAGTGTTTCTCATCCATTGCATCTCCATTAACTAGATTGACATAGATTGAGGTGAATTTTCAGTGGTCTGACGAGTTTGAGTTTAGTTTCCAAAAGCTCAAGATTTTATTGACTACTGCTCCAATTTTTACCCTACCCATGGTGGGAGAGTGTTTTGTTGTTTATTGTGATGCTTCTCGAATCGGTCTTGGTTGTGTATTAATGCAGAAGGAAAAGGTGATAGCTTATGGTTCGATACAGTTGAAGGTTCATGGGAAGAACTATCTTATTCATTATTTAGAGTTGGCGGCTGTTGTATTTGCATTGAAAATTTGGAGGCATTATCTTTATGGTGTGCATTGTGAGGTGTTCACGGATCATCGTAGCCTCCAATATATATTGAATCAGAGGGATCTGAATTTGAGGCAGGGAAGATGGTTGGAGTTGCTCAAGGAATACGAAATGACAATTCTTTATTATCCAGGCAAGGCAAATGTTGTAGTAGATGCCTTGAGTCGAAAGGCGGTAAGTATGGGTAGCCTAGCCATGTTACAGGTTGACGAGCGTCCTTTAGCTAGGGATGTCCAATCTTTGGCCAATAACCTTGTGAGACTTGATATTTAAGAACCTTGTAAGGTTTTTGCTTGTATGCAGGCTAGGTCATCATTGTTGGAGCAGATTCAGGCTCAACAGTTTGATGATGGTGATTTATGTAAGATTAGAGACAAAGTGTTAAAAGGAGACGCCAAGGCTGCATTTCATGATAATGAGGGAGTTTTGAGGATTAAGGGTCGTATCTATGTTCCTTGGACATGTGATTTGACTAAATTGATCATGGAGGAGGCCCATAGTTCGAGGTACTCTATTCATTTAGGGGATACAAAGATGTATCCTTACTTGAAGCAACATTATTGGTGGTGTCGTATGAAGAGGGACATAGTAGATTTTGTATCTCGGTGTTTTAATTGTCAGCAATTGAAGTATGAACACCAAAAGCCTTGAGGTATGACTCTGAGGATGCCCATACCTGAGTGGAAGTGGGAGCGCATTGCTATGGACTTTGTGGAAGGGTTGCCACATACCTTGGGTAAGTTTGATGCTATATGGGTCATCGTGGATCAATTGACTAAGTCTGAACAATTTGTGCCAGTTCAGACTAGCTACAATTCAGAGAGTTAGCTAGGATTTATATTCGAGAGATAGTTCGTTTACATGGGGTTCCTCTTTCTATTATTTCAGATTGTGGCACCCAATTTACATCTCATTTCTGGAGGTCTATGTAGAAGGAGTTGGGCACTCGAGTGGATCTTAGTACAACTTTTCACTCTCAGACTGATGGTAAGTCTGAACGGACTATTCAGGTTCTTGAGGACATGTTGCGGACATGTGTGATTGACTTTGGTGGTCACTGGGATCAGTTCTTGCCATTAGAGGAATTTTCTTACAATAATAGATATCATTCGAGTATTGAGATGGCATCATTTGAGGCTTTGTATGGTAGGAGATGTCGATCTCTAATTTATTTGTTTGATGCATTTGAGGTTAGACGGTGGGATACAGATTTGCAGAGAGAGTCCTTGGACAAGGTCAAATTGATCCAAGATAGACTTCTCATGGCTCATAGTAGGCAAAAGAGTTATGCATATAACAAGGTTCGTGATTTGGGGTTTATGGTTCGAGAGAGGGTTCTATTGAAGGTTTCACCCATGAAGGGTGTGATGAGATTTGAAAAGAAGGGCAGGTTGAGCCCAAGGTATATTGGTCCTTTCGAGATTGTGGAGCGTATTGGTGAGGTGGTGTATCAGTTGGCTTTGCCACCTGGTCTATCACGTATCCATCCTATATTTCATATTTTGATGCTAAGGAAGTGTCATTAGGGTGGTGCTCATGTTATTCAATGGGATTCAGTGTTACTTGATCAAAAATTTCACTTTTGAGGAGGAGTCAGTTACAATTTTGATAGGCAAGTTTGAAAGTTGAGGTAGAAAGAGATTGCTTCAGTAAAGGTTCAATGGAAGCATCGTCTGTGAAGGAAGCTACATGGGAGAAAGAGCAAGACATGAGGAGTAAATATCCTCGTCTTTTTGAGCATTCAGGTTAGCTCTTTTCTTATTCCGTTCGAGGACGAACGTTTGTTTAAGTGGTAGGTGATTTAATGACACGCTAGGTCGTTTTGAGAACTAGGACTATTTTGACTCCTTTGAAAAATCTAAAGGGGTAATTTTAAACTCTTTGAAGACTAAGATTATTTAGTTGATAGAAATTTTAGTGAAGAATTAATATAGTTAATAGTTAGTGGATCATATGCATAATTCATTTAATACCTTTTTACTTGACCCATTAATTGATTTAAGTTAGTGGGATTAATTTATTTCTGATACTTAATTAACATTAGAAAGGCAGAAAATAAAAGGGTTAGAAATTTACCTGGGCGGCGTGAATATTGAACGTAAGGGAACTAACGAAATCTTCAGGTAAGAAGCAATTTGGAAATTTTCTTGAATTTATATGGATCATAGTGAATGTAAGGTAGATTGAAAATTGATCCCTTGTCCGTCTAATTATTATTATAATAAGGGAATTGATAGGAAAATTGGCAGCGAACAATGTATATTTTTTGTCTTCGTAGTTGCCAATTGAAGTATGTTGTTTCTATTATTATTATTAGAAGTGTAGTTGTTATAGTTAATGAAGTTTAGGGAAAATATTTGGGGTCATGTGATTATATTAATGGGAAGGGAAATGTTGTTGTGTTTGCTCCTGATGTCGCCACTAGTTTTTAACTAGTGGTTCCTCCTATCAATTTATATTTATTATTTATTATAGTATAGATTTATATATTAATATATTAGGTACTTATATATAGAGATATTTCATTATATTATATTGTATCGTATTATATTGGAAGGAATACTATTAGATTTATGAATTTTGGGAAGGTTAGACTTAACCTTTATTTAAAATTTAGGAATACGAGACTTGACACGTATTGTTAACAACTAAGATTTATGAACTTGATTATAGATTTTGGTGCAAAGGATTAAAACAATGTGTAATATGTGAATGTTCTCGTTTGGTCGAAATTAAGAACTAAGAAATTATTTGTTCGGTGGTAGATATGTTGGCAACTGGTATTAAATTATTCCTTCTTATTATTGAAGACATTATTCAATTTTTGTTGGAATGGATTGAAAGCCAATTTGATGCACTTTAAATTTATTTAATATTAAAAAAATAATGGTGGGAAATCATGAGAAAATCATTGGCCATCAGAATCATGAGTACATCATTTGGCAAGCTTGACAATGAAAGGCATTTGTTATGATTTTTTTTTTGGGATTAGACAATTTTTACAGATTGTCACGTTGCAATGCATTCTGATCGTTCTTAGTTTGGATATTACATTGACCTGCTTCAGTTAAATATTGAATAAAGATTTAAGTTAAATATATTAAGATAGGTAATTAAATATTATTTGAATAGTGTTATACGAATAATATTAAAAAAATATGATTTTTGGAGAGATTAAGGTTCAATTCTTGAGTTGAAATTTAGAAAATGTAATAATTTTGACATATAAACTTTATCAAGATTTGGGGCCTTGATTAGAGATATGAGTGAGTTTTAGGGTCTATGGTATATCTATAATAATTTGAATATCTACAAAATCGCTCACTTACGAATATTGTAACATTGGTAGATCGTGAGCATTCCGAAACTTTGCGAAAAGGGAAGGGACTACGTTGAAGATTCGTGTCACGAGGTTGGACACTTAAGGTAGATCGTAATATGATTAATTTGTTATGATATATAAAAGATTCATTCACATCTAAATGTATATTATGAAATTAATCTAATACTAATGAAGAATTAAAAGAATAAAATCAATAGATGATATGATAAATTACAATTTTGATATTTGTAATGTTTTTCTAAACAACATATTTATAAACGACTTAAATAAAAAAATTTAAATATTTGATATAAGTGACTGTTGATTTTCTGTTTAACCATATCGAGGAAAAATTGGATACGTCTTTACCTAGTAAGCTATCTATATAATATGTTGGAACATTAGACGGAACCTTAATAAAAACATTAATGACCTGCTAGGTCGTTTTGAAAACTAGGACTATTTTGATTTATTTGGAAAATCTAAAGGGGTATTTTAAAATTATTTGAAGAATTAATAAAATTAATAGTTAGTGGGCATATTCATAATTCATTTAATACTTTTTTACTTGACCCATTAATTGGTTTAAGTTAGTGGGATTAGGTTAATTGTTATAATTAATTAACAATAGAAAGGCAGAAAATAAAAGGGTTACAAAACTACCTGGGCGCGAGAATATAGAACGTGAGGGAACCAATGAAATCTTCATGTAAGAAGCAATTTGAAAATTTTCTTTATTTTTATATGGATCATAATGAATGTAAGGTAGATGAAAATCCGATCCCTTATTCTTCTATTTATTATTATAATAAGGGAATTTATAGAAAAATTGGCAGGGAACAATGTATATATTTTTTCTTTGTAGTTGCCAGTTGGAGTATCTTGTTTCTGTTATAATTATTAGAATTGTAGTTGTCATACATAATGATGTTGAGGGCAAATATTTGAGTTAATGTTATTATATTATTGGGAAGGGAAACGTTGTTTTGTTTGTTCTTGAGGTCGCCACTGGTTTGTAACCAGTGGTTCCTCCTATCAATTTATATTTATTATTTATTATAGTTTAGATTTAGCTATTAATATATTAGGTACTGAGATATAGATGTACTGCATTATATTATATTGGATCGTATTATATTAGATGGAATACTATTAGATTTATGAATCTTGGGAAAGTTAGACTTAACCAATACTTAAAATTTAGGATACGAGACTTGACACGCATAATTATTTCTAAGATTCATGAACTTTATTATAAATTTTTGTGCCAGGTATTAAAACAATGTGCAGGAAGTGAATATTTTCGTCTGGTCGAAATTAAGAACTAAGAAATTGTTTGTTCGATGGTATATATGTTGGAAACTGGCATTAAATTATTCCTTCTTATTATTAAAGCGGTTATTCAATTGTTGTTGGAAACGATTGGAAGCCAATTTGGTGCACTTTAACTTTATTTAATATTAAAATAATGGTGGTGGGAAATCATGAGCCATTCATTGGAAATAAGAATCACGAGTCAATTATTTGGCAAGCTTGCCAATGATTGGCATTTGTTATGAATTTTTTAGGGATTTGACAATTTTTACGGATTGTCAACGTTGCAGTGCATTCTGCTTGTTTGTAATTTAGATATTACATTGACCTGCTTCTGTTAAATATCGAATAAAGATTTAAGTTAAATTTATTGAGGTAGGTAGTTAAATATTATTTGGATAGTGTTATATGAATACCATTAAAATAATGATTTTTGGAGAGATTAAGGTTCAATTCTTGAGTTGAAATTTAACAAATGTGATAATTTTGAAATATAAACTATATAAAGATTTAGGGCTTGATTAGAGATTTGAGTGAGTTTTAGGGTCTAGAGCTTGATTAGAGATTTGAGTGAGATTTAGGGTCTATGGTATACGTATAATAATTTGAATATCTACAAACTCGCTCACTTAGGAATATTGCATCATTGGTAGATCGTAAGCGTTCCGAAACTTTGCGAAAAGGGAAGGGATAATGTTGAAGATTCGTGGCACGAGGTTCGACACTTAAGGTATGTTAAGACTTTTAGAATTGTTCAAGGACGTTTTCCTAATTAAAGATTTAACAAAATGAAATAGATAAAGGGGTAAGGGAGAAAGATGGGGGTCTCGTATAAATGGTGTGACGGGCATTGGTACGAGTACCGGTGTGATAATTGAGGTGGTTATGTAGTATGTCGATATTTGACTGATTCAGGTGCATCATCATCCCCTTTATTGAAATAATATTGTGTACATGCATTGACATGAGATTGAGTATAAGTTGGACATGTGGAGATCGTCCTTGCTGGGATGGTGAGATGTTTAGATTGTAATTTGGGCACGTGTAGACCGTTCGTGCGAAAATTGTTTGATTTTATGATAGTGCGTTGAGATCGTGCACACAGACACGTGGAGATTGTCCGTGTCGGTATATGGACCTCTTGAGTCACCCATTGGTCATGAGCTCTCGATGTATTTCCGAGGAGTGTCATGTATATACACCTGAGAGAGTACTGGGTATTTCGAGACATATCATTACATGGTATCATATTGCATTGCATTTTATCACATCATTCATTCTTGATGATTATATGTTTTGTTTGGTGTTTGGAAAGTACTTGATGTTGATTTCCTTTATTGATGAAACTTAAATAGTTAAGTGTAATATATATATATACGTGGTTTCGTACTCATACTACACTTGTTGCTCTCTTTATGGTGTAGATTCGATTTCGAGTAGGAGCACATCTCGAGGAGCAGTTTGAGTCCGAGTTTGGAGTGTCTTGGAGTTGTGGTGAGCTGTTTGGCTGTTCCGTGGCTCACACCTCCCTCTATCTTTTACTTATTCTATTATTCAGTATTCAGATGGGATATCCCTTATGTTAGATTTTTTATTTTAGTTTAAGACTTGCATCGTATTTTAGAAGCTCTTATACTTATGACACCATTCTTGGTTAGTACTTTTTATTTTCAGTTTTCCGCATTCGTACTTATAAGGAACTCAGTGTTGGAGATTTGACTACATGTTTTCTTTTCACTCATTAGTTAGTTAAGTTGTTAAAAAATCTTGGTTGACTTACCTATTGGTTGGGAACACAGGTGTCATCACGACTCGTGATTTTTTGATCGTGACAAAAACTAATTTGTTATAATTTTCTGCCATTAAATATTAATTAACCGAGGCATATTCGTGTTTTCTAATACTTATTTATTAAGAAGAAGACATTATTAGAGCATACATAATAGTTTTCCTTTAAGTATGGTCTCTTTTTGTTGATTATTGAGAATAATTTTTGTTTAAAAATTATTCAGTTTTCTGAAACATGATTGTCATAGTGAGGAGGATATTTCTAGTGTCTTTTATTAGATATGAAAAAGAAAAATTATAAGTATAAAAAGAATAAAACATTGATACACTTGAACTTTATAGAAATTCTACCATGTGATCCTATTCTCTTAATTGTTGTTAATATAAAAATTTTCTCCCTTACTTAGATTGATGTAACATTGATTTTTTACTTTTACTTCTGAAAAATGATACATTTATATATTTTAAGATAATTTAACTATAGATTCTTATTTTCATTCATTTATAATAACAAAACTTTATAATATTTCTTATTTGCCGAATGATGTAGAAACAATCATGGTACCCCACAAATTGGGTAGGAGGAAGGGAAGTCTAATTACTATCAAAGCCATAGCAAATACTTTTGTTGACTGCACCAAACCTTTACACCATTAAACTAAAAAAGGTAACTACATTTGATTACGAAGACTATTTCGTTGTAAAAGACACTTACATTGTTAGACATTTGTATAGTAGCTTCATTTTTCTTGATATCTTATCATTAAAATAGGGAAATACTATATGCATATAAAAGACATATAATATTACATAACATGAAAAATCAGTTCTAATACAACATGATAATTTTGGTAAAATATTGTAAACCGGATGTTTAGTAAAGGAGATACGTGGATATATTAATATTTCAGTATGTACTCAAATAATAGAATGAAGACAAGGCAAGGTGATTCTTATAGACTTAATCGCAAATAGACAATCTACATGAATGGAAAGCGGAAAGGAGACAACGTCAAAATGGAAAATATGAAACAGTAATATAAGTTCTTTCATATTTTTTCCTTTTATTTGAATATTGAGTCTTACTAATTTTCTAAAGTACACTTACATTTATCAATTTGCCGAAAAATATACATTCTTTAGAATGAAGAATTTAGATGGACCTTCGACATGCATTTTCTTTTGTCATTCTTGAAAATTGAGATTAGTGATAGAATTCATAATCGAATTAGAATTTAGTTACACTTAATTTTCTTTTTTTGCTGTTTTTAAACTCTAATATTAAAGCAACATTTGTTTTATATATAACCAAAATTATCAAACGTGTTTCTTGTGATTTTTATTATTATTTATTTTGTAATATTATTTTTTTATTTCTTTAAAATGTGATTTCTATATGAAAATTAAAGAAATTCATCTTGGATGGCAGTTCTACATCCATGAGAGCAAACGTAGTATTTGTTGATCTAATGGAGATGTATGAATATATATCTTCGAAGGTTTTTAAAACTTGAAAATAGATTTTCACCCAGAAATCAAAGTAGTAATCGAGTGAATGGTAAGTTATTACATTCCATGAATTTTCATTGATAACAATAGTCATATTGTCATCTTTCTAGATAACCAAATTTACATATTTGGAGAGTTGAAGAGTTTTGTCAATGTATAAAGAAAAAATGTATGGTCTTTCAAAATTAAGCTTACTAATTGGCGATTTTCTTTTTAAAAGTTTATACAAGCTACAAATTCTGCTTTAATATGATAAAAGTATTTTCTCAAATTGATTAGGAAAACATCAATTAATTTACTACATTCCTAAATTGCCTTTTAAAAATCATGTCTAACAAAAAGAAACACTTTCCAAATATAAGGGATAGGGAAAAGTATTTTACCACACTGAATATTACGTATGTAATCTTGTCTAGAAATATTTCTACAAGAAATTATTTTCATATCTTGAACATCATGATAACTGATAGTTACACAATGGTAACGGTAACCCTCATGTTAAGGTATCATGACAATTATATTTTGTTCATAAAAAATCTTATTAATTTTAAGGTTCGAGTTATAGAAAAGAAACGAATAAAAAAAAAGAGAATCTTCAAACTCGAAGAGGGGATATGCAGCAGATAAGCACAAAAGAAATGGACATGAAAAACAAAACACGAGTGAGATTCAAAGCTTTCTTGATGATAATTGGAACAATCTTATGAACATGGATGACCTGCACAACAACGAGGTAACTCATTTTAAGAAAAATACTATTAATTATAGTTATAGAAAAATTACACAAATGAAAATATATAGATATTCTTGACACACAACTTTTGTGCTAAACATTAAAAGCCGCAACTCATTGTATTTGATGGTTGTTCTTGTTTATATTCATGAGTTTCATTTTTCGATCACTTGGTAATTTCATTTACAAATATAAGTATCTAGGCTTGTTGAAACATTGATATATTTGACAAAAAAAGACTTTCTTTTACTGATTATGGGTCCATCCCCAAAATGAACTAGACAAAATAAAGCACAAGAATATCGATGAAATAAAGATCGATCCATGCATGCATAAATATTTTCATTGATGAAGAAAATTCTAAAATAGATGACCACAAAGAAAACATGATTTGAAGCTTGCAAAAACAGAACAAAGAAGAGTTGGATATATGATGTTGACTTTAGTACTTGCACACTTATTGCTATTAACTTTGTTTGTAACCAATGGAACATGAATATTTTTCATTATTTTCTAAGTCCAATTTAGATATTATGTATTGAAAAAATGATTAGTTTCATCTTGATATCAAATACTAGTTTAATATTTTTGTTTTAGTTTCATATTGACATATTAGTTTAACGTATGTATTTCTATTTATGTCCATATCACTTAGTATTCATATCATTCTATATGCAGAAAGATTTTTTTCAATGTCTTTATTAAAAAAAAATATCCACTTCCTACTTTGAGGAAAGTAATATTTGTTTTTTTTAAAATATTTGTAAATTAGACATAAATTTTCAAATTTTAGTTAAATTTCCTTTATTCATAGACTTCATAGATATTTTAGATTATCTAGAAAAGGGTTGAAATTAGACCTACATTATCATATATAGTTTACATCTTTCTATATGGTCAAAAATACCCTGGCATTTTAAGATCAGGTGTATCACTTGACAAATTATCAACACTGCTTTAACATTATCTATAAATTCTACGTGCTATTTTATTACTTGTACTTTTTGTTTACTCCAACCTAAAATAAATAAATTCACTCTCCTAATCTTCTAACATACTTGAGGTATTCTTTTATTGATGCTTTGAAAAAATATATTCTTCCAAATTATCATTAAAAAACCAGAATTGCACAGGTCAGATTGTGAAAAAATAAAATTGTAAGAAATAAGAAAAACTAGACCTCAAGTGGTGTTTAAACAATATCTTAAAGAAATCAACCTCTAGAGGTGTTGAAACAGTACCTTAAAGAAATCAATCCCTAGATGTAAGAGTACCAAATGAATCACTTACTAAAGACATCCTAAAGATGAATTTTCATGCCCCGAGCCTACAACCTGGGCAGCACTGACACTCAAAAGATCATTATTGGCCTCGAGGGGATCCTTGGCCTTGCTTATATACTTAATCAACGGAAGACTTAAACACAAGATATAACTTATGAAAAACTACATAAAATTAATAACTTTGCAAAGTGGCAACTCAGGTCTTAAACATTTACATCTGAAGTGAATAAGACTAAAGAACTAATACTATCTGAAGCCTCTAAAACAAAGAGTGTTGTTGAGATAGGACCCTCAAACATCCTAACAACAAAAAACTATAAAGCAAGTAATAAAAGATGTCCTCCAGAATGTAAGGAGGCTCACCAACTGACACTGAGTTGTTCACTGGATCAGTGGTAGGCCAGATGACGATCCTATTTACCAGCGTCTACATCATTATATGATGCAGGCCAACTGACATCTATACATTAACTTGACGAGTATGCTAGTTGGAATGTTGAACACAACTTAAGCTTGAAAAGAATATGAAGGGAACACCTACCTTGAATATTCTCAACTAATGAATAACTTAACTAAATATAAAGAAATAATCCACATGCAATTTGTATTAATCTTGTAAAAGAGTGGAGAACATCTTCGTTAAAGAATATGCAATAGCAAACTCAACTTTACTATAGAATGAAGTAAAATAGTTTCTGTGGGAGATTCTCTATCCGACAACCAACATTATAAGCCTAAGTGATGATACAACATCTTGCCCACGTTTCCAGAACTGTCCTGTACTTTCTCGTCACATAGAACAACCTAACTTAGTAGATCCACTAGCTTAACTTAAGTGATCATCTAAAAATTATGATCCTTTAATACCCATGATGGCGACATGGTTTATGAAGACTTGAGTTAATATGGACTTGAATCCGCATATTATTGCTCAATACTACTCCCAAAAATATCATAGATTTCATTTATTTCATGATGAACACAAATTTACAACTATTCAATGTATAAAACCTAACTTACATGTGCGTCAAGCAATTTGTACAGTGTTTTAATTTCGTTTCTAGCTATCCTGATTCTCTATAGTGAATATAACAAAGATTTTGCTAGATTCATCCATCCTCATGATAGAAATCTCCCTCTTCATTTCTCCCAAACATGAAATAACTTTTACGGGGTTTCTAGGGTAATTTACGACCTATAGGTTATTTTTGAAAAGATTGAAAAATAAAGATTTCTCAAAATTTGGATTTTGCCTTGCCAACCACCATTCCTCACTTGGGGATTGGGAGTAGACACCATACTCATGCTGACCCTTGGAGAATCAGGAGGGCCTTGATTGGAAACCTCTTCTTGAACCTCAAATTTAGTCTTAGAAAAATTCCCATCTACGGTTCTTACCTCCTTCAACTCTCTACCAACTTGCTTTAGATTTTTCTCCTCAATGTGTTCGACATGAAACATGAGACGAGAAATGTTCATGCTACGAATCAACAGAGCTGACCTTCATTCATTAACCACAATGTCAGATATCCCAATATTAAATTTGTTGATCTTAGCACTAGAATCCGCAACCATAGTAGGAGCGTGCTTTGATAGTTGAGAGAACATGACGCTATACTCCTTCACACATAAATACCCCCTTGACGAAGGTTGATGAATTACTTAATTTTCCTCTCCCTTAATTCCAAGGAAAGAAATTATCAAGGAAAGTCATCTTGAAGGCCTCCCAAGTAACTCCGACTTCTCTAACCGGCCTCTTATCCTTCCATTGCTTATATCAAACTTAAGCCACATATTTTAGTTAGCAGGCAGCTAATTCTGATTTTTTTAGATGACACACCCATAGCATAAAGAAGTTTGAACACTTCATCGCTGAACCTTTGTAGGTTCTCTTCGACCCTAGAACCATAGAGAAGTAGGGGGGTTCGTCCTTGTGAAATTCCTTATCCTTGAAGAGGTCGTGTTAGCGTTGTGATTCACTTGCACCCTTATATCCCTAGCAACTTGAGTAGACAAAACTAGAGTTAAGCTATGAATACCCCCCCCCCCCCCTTATCTGAACGTTATTTATAGCCCCTTTTCAATAGGAACTTCAGGGTTTTGAGGATTATGAGGGGGAACCGCCTCATTCAAATTCTCCTCCTTAGACCTTTGACCGCTGTTCCTTCTTGTATTCATTGGATATAAACACAATAAAAGGATTAGAAGAAAGGACTCGATAGAGTTAAGACTATTAGGCATGACCAAGGAATAACAAGAGAAAGAAAGGTCCTAAGCATCACAAAGTCTCTCATTCATAAGTGTGACACGCTTCATAATTATGAATAAGAATCTATATAGATGTGGTTTACTGAGAAATCAATCCTAAGATTAATCAACCTCATGCTCTAATACTAAGTTTAAAACTAACCAAAGTACCCCATAGTCGTTACCAGCGTCGTAATCTTAGAAGAGGACTAAGACTAGCCCTTAGCATACAACATAGCACATCATAGATCAAAAACGCGAATTTTTTTTTTAAAATTTACGTAATGAAGTATACTTAGACTTCTCTCATATCATATATGGAGTTTACATAGATTCCTTGTATATAAAGTTTACATAGACTTCTCTTTTAGCATAAGTAAAACATATATGACTATAAAGTGTCATCCCACATATAAACCATATAAACTATATACAAGAGTACAAACTTTTTTCATAGCCAATACAATATCAATATGCCATTATAGGTTTACAATAATTATTTCAATGATAAACGAAAGAATAAACGTCTCTAGAACTAAGCAACATCATAGCTAGAGTAGAACATTGTAATATCCCCGAACTTGAGGAATCGTAATGACTTGAGAAAAGATCCAAGTCCTCCTTAAAATTGGACACGAACTCCTCCACGTCTCGAACCTAAAATGTTCGGGAAAAACAAAGAAATATGGGTTCGTACATCACACATACTAAGTATGGATTCTATGCACAAAAATCGTCAATACATGAGTAAATGACATTTTAGTTAAAATCATGCTTTCTATAAATTTAGCTCAACATGCACATATAGTAAGCATAGTAAGTCAATTTAACACAATATCAACCCAACATGTAGACAACCAAAGCAATACTTGTTCAATGCCAAGAGTAGAATCCCATAACCCTAACCAAAGATAAGTATCACATTAAGCAACCCACTTCCTAGATACAACATATTTTCATATATCATTATGACATACTTCATTCATAATTACTACACCTACCTTATCAGCATAATCATAATCATAAGAGAACACTACTAGAACCATCCCACAGGATCCCATAAGTGCAATGTGTAAGCGTCTTATACCCTCCTTCACACCATGTAGAACCTTAAGAAAAGACCTAATATGATTTCATACGCTTAAATTGTTAATGAACTTTTACATTAGGGAAAGAAGTGCAATAACCGACATGAGACCATATCAGCTTCATGGAATCCGGTGTTCCACTCCCACACTGAAAAGAGAGGGTTAAAACTTGCGTAAGATGTAACCTTTCGTACATAGCTATCTAGGTGGATCCACTAAGCTATAGGTCCTATGTGGGAACATAGTTAAGGGTCAAAGAGATTATTTTTAGGAACCCTAACTTACTAGTGTGGGGGTTCCCATATCATGAGACAACACAGAACTTAGGAATCTAGACTTAATAAATATGAGAAAACCAACTTGGGAGCTGGAAATTACTAAACGCTAGACCTCCATCTCATTTACATTTCCTTTCGGTGCTTAGAATCTATTCCCTTCTTATAACCAGCTATAGTCAACTTATAAGTTCACATTATACTTTACTATGCCCTCATGCAAACATCTAAACATAATAGCTCATAGGTAATCACAAGTGAGAACAACCCTTTCACTCTAGAAACCATTAACATCTGAGAAAACCTTTCACTTAACTCTTAATTTTAGTCATGAGCAACTACATTCAATCATATGAAAATCATATCATAAAATTCTTACTAACTTCATAGTGAATTAAAGAGTATAGGGTTAAGGATGAGGGATATTAGTCATCAACATCCCCACAACACATTAGACATACAATAATTACTATCTAAGTAACTTATCTTGTATAATTGAATCCAAGAAAGAACCAAGTTTCATACCTTATTGCCCTTTCATGATCCTTCTTACTTCATTATTAAAAAACACATAAACGATACATAATCAAGGTAAATTCAAGGAGAAATACATGGTTAATATAAACCTACATAATACACATACTAATTATTCTTAATTACCATAGAATTTCAAGGTTTGATGAGTTTAGGGAAGAACATGGGTTCAAGAGGGAATCTCAAGTTGTTATAAAAAATTAGTCATAATCCATACTCAATCAACAATAATAAATCATAATTCATCACAATTGAAAAATAATTTTGTTTCGAAAAGTGAATCCATATCTAGATTGAAACCCTTCTCTTTATGTAGTTTGCAAACAATAGTTTAAGGAGCCTCTTGGGGAAAGAATTCCAAGAGTGAAAGAAACCATACCTTGGTGATGATGTTGAAAAAAATTTGAGATGAAATACTTGGTTAATTCTTCCTATTCTTTGAGGTTTTGTGTTACTTCAATGGAGTTTGAGTTTGGGAAAGAGAAAGTAGAGAGAAGGTGGACAAATTTGAGTTTGGGAAATATAGGGTGTTGGATTATTTTAATGAGGTTTAAGTCTTATATAGTACCTCAACTAAATTAATTAAGCACCCCTTAAACTTTAATTAAGAAACTAACTGATTAAATAATTAAATCACTAACTAAAAATTAAGTTAGTATATTTTGACCCCCAAACGACGAAACCACGTAGACGGCCCATAAGTCTATCGACGGTCCATGCTGGCAAGTCGTGGATTCCGTCATCGACTGGTTTTTGAAATTTTTTGGCCATTTGTCTAAGTGTCAGTCAAAGGAGTCACCAATGGATATTCGATTAATAGACGGCTCGTCGCTTGGCTCATCGATGGACAATGTCCAAAAGATAGTTTGGGTTAGTTTGGAAGGGTCCTCTCCAAGGACCCTTAGGTTTGACCTTGGGGAGTAGTACACTAATTTTTAGACCCTAAAAATACTCTTACACATGTTTAAAACCTTTTTGCCAATTTTCATTAAATTCGAACTCCTAAAACCCCATGAAACATGCCAAGGCACACTAACCTCTTTTTCATTATTCTCCGAACGTCATGGGCGTTTCTTGACGTTATGACTCTAACATCCCCTCAATTGGTTTATTACTATTGTTTTAAGTTTAAAAATCATAATTCAACATGTGATTCTCTAATCCAGTTCATCAAATTTACGTGGTGTTATAGTATCCCCCCTTAGGAACATTCGTCCCCGAATGAAACCTTAGACCTTATATTGGAAAAATAGGAGTAGAGTGAAGACTAGCAACCCAACAGTAAGCAATATCATAATGAGTCACAAAAAATAGGAGGGAATTTAACTCCTTTAAAAACTTAAACATAAGACCATCATATAGGAACTTAGTCCAAATTTCATAACACATAAGAGCTTATCATTTTCATCACATAAGAAGGAACTACCTTCACTATTTTAACATAAGATCAACATGATTTTATTCAAAGAGTTGACATGGAATTCTTATCAAGGAAACACGAAATATATTCAACACAATTCTCATGGAAGCAATATAGCACACTACATATTGAAATACAAGTAAAGCATTAGGAACATACTTCATGAACTCAACTTAGGAATGAATTTCTACAAAATATGCACCTGTTAGGTATAAATGATAAGTTCAATCATTATTCATAATATTAATTTAAGGGAACTACTAAACTCAACCATGGCTGTTAGTAGGAGGAAAAATATTAGGGTAGCGAGACTTCATGTCGGCCTCTACCTCCCATGTTGCATCCTAAACTAGATGGTTCTAACATAAAACTTTTACGGAGGCAACCTCTTTCTTTCTCATTTTCTTAAATTATCGATCCAAGATCTCAGCCGTTACCTCTTCATATGAAAGTTCCTCTTTTTTTCCTAAACCTTGCAGAAGGAGAATCGACACCGGATTCACCTATACACTTCTTGAAACTAGACTCCTGGAACATCGGATGAACCGAAGCCAAATCAATTGGCAACTTCCACTTATAAGCCACTTCCCCTACTCTCTTCAAACTCTCATAATGGCCCACATTACGGGGACTAAGTTTCTCATTCTTTCAAAACCTCATCACCCCTTTAAAATAAACCAAATCTCCTGCTTCAAATTCAAGGTCTCTATTACTATTGTCGGCATACGATTTTTGCCAACTATAAGCCGCTTTCAACCTTTCTCTTACGAGTCGAACCTTCTCCGTGACCTCATATACTATATTGTGGACAAAGAGAGCAAACTCACCCATTTCAAACCATCCAACCGGGGATCGGCACCTCCTATCAAAAATGACTCAAAAGGTGCCAAAGTGATACTCTAATGATAGTTATTGTTGTAGGAGAACACTATTAAAGGTAGGTGATCATCCCAATTCCCATTGAAATCAATCACACAAGCTTTCAACATGTCTTCTACAGTTTGAATGGTGCGTTCGGTTTGTCCATCTGTTTGGGGGTGGAAAGAGGTGATAAGTTTTACTTGAGTACCAAGCCAACTTTGGAAATATTTCCAAAAATATGAAGTGAATTTGGATCTTCTATCCGAAATAATCGACTACGGGGCCCTATGAAACTTTATAATCGCATTAACATACAATTTAGCATACTCCTCCGCCAAGTAAGAAACTTTCACGAGGAGGAAGTGGCAGAATTTGTCAAACTATCCACTATAACCCAAATAAACTTATGTTGTTGAAGTGATAGGGGTAATCCAACCACAAAGTCCATGTTGACATTTCCCTCCTTCAAAGTAAGAATACCAATATCTTTTGTTAGACCACCCAGCCCTTGATGCTTCGCTTTTACTTGTTGGCAATTTGGGAAAAACATAGATACCGCCATTTCAATCCATTCCACAAATAAATCTCACGCAAGTCATAATTCATCTTGGTGGCTCCCGGATGGATGGAGTATCGGGATCGTTGAGCATTTTCCATGATTCTCTCCCTTAAACCGTCTACATCCGGCACGCATAACCTTCCTTGGTACCTAAATACCCAATCCCCTCCTTGGGAGAAAGATTCATTATTCTTTTTAAGGACTTATTGTTTAAATTCCATCAATAGAGGATTAAGATGTTGCTTGGTCTTCACATCAACCATTAAAGATGACTCGGAGTTATGACGAATCATAAAACTACCCTTTGAATATTCTTATAGTCGGACACAAAATCGGTCAAACCTATGAACGTCTTTTAGTAAGTAACTCTTTCTTATAATCAACCACATGAGTCACACTACCCATAGACACTCATCTTAATGCATCCGCAACCATATTATCTTTCACGGGATGGTAAAGGATGCTCATGTCATAATCTTTTAATGGTTCTAACAACCTTCTTTGGTGTAGATTCAAGACTTTTTGAGTAAATACATATTGTAGAATTTTGTAATCGATGAATACTAAACATGTACACCATAGAGATAGTGTCTCCAATTTTTCAAGGCAAATACTACCATCGTAAGCTCATGGTTATACGTTGGGTAATTTTTCTCATGTGACTTGAGTTGTCTAAAGGCATACACTATTACTTTGCATTGTTACATGCGCACATTCTAGCCCCAATCGGGATGCATCACAATAAACCACAAACCCTTTGGTACCTTACGGCAAGGTCAACACCAAAGCGGAGGTGAGTCTACCTTTCAATAATTGGAAGTACACTTCACAAAATTCCGACCATTCGAACTTGTAATTCTTTTGGGTTAATGCCTTTTACGGAGATGCAATAGACAAAAACCCCTCCACAAACCTCCTATAGTAATCGGCCAACACCAGAAACTTTGGATGTCACTAGGATTCAAAGGTCTAGGCCAACTGTTGACCACTTTTGTCTTCCTCGTATCAACCTCTACCCCTTCACTAGAGACGATGTGACCAAGCAAGTCAACCGACCTCAACAAAAATTCACATTTACTAGATTTAGCAAAAAGTTGGTTATCCTTTAGAACTTGTAAAACAATCCTCAAATGGCTCATATGATAAAATTCTCACTCTTATAGTATATAAAATGTCATCAATAAAGACAATCACAAAAAAAATATTATTTTTATAAACTTAATTTATAAGGTCCATGAAAGCCGCCGGGGTATTTGTAAGACCAAAAGACATAACTAGTAACTCAAAGTGACCATATCTTGTTTGGAATTCCATTTTCGGAATATCAACGTCCCTCACTCTAAATCTATGATGAAGTCAATCTCCCTCTTGGTAGGAATTACGGGAAGGTCATCGGTAAAGACCTCCGAAAATTCCTTCACTACAGGTACTGAGTGACCTCAGACTCAAGACCTATAACTGTAAATATGTTGTAGAGACAGCCCTTTGCAATAAACTTCCATGCTTTTAGACATGAAATGATCTTACCCCTAGGATTTGAGTTTCTTTCTCTCCACTCAAAAATGGTTTCATTTGGAAATTGAAATTTTACTACCCTTATCCTACAATCAATAGAGGCAAAGCAAGCATGCAACCAATCCATTCCCAATATGACATCAAAATCTAACATGTCACATTCTATCAAGTCAACTAACGTAACTCTATTGGGCAAGAAAATAGGACAAACTTTCTACACTCTTTTTGCCTCCACACAATCACCCACAAGAGTAGAAACCGAAAAGGGTTCATCTATGATATTGGGTAGTATATCAAATTTCATGGCTACAAGAGAGGTCACAAAAGACAAAGTATCACCGTGATACAACAATGCATATACATTAAAGAAAAATAATTGTCACATACCGGTAACCACATCAAAAGAGCTCAGTTGATGGCTTCAAGATTTGACAGCCTAAAAGTGATTCTTTTAGGGGCATCAAGATTTGGGGCATTTGCTTGTGCTTTAGCATTTTCCCTTCCTTGAGATTTCATCATAGGATAATTTCTCTTCATATGACCACTCTTACCACAACCATAGCAATTACTCATGCAAACTAGGCACTTACCATCATGTTTTCTACCACATTTTTCAGAAAGAGGCTTCTAAAAATAAGAACCACCACATTTCCCATTTTGGGGCTTGGGAGTAGACACCTTACTCTTGTTGATACTTGGAGCATTAGGATGGCCTCAATTGGAAAACCTCTGCTTGAACATTGGTTTTTATTAAACCTTAAATCTATTCTTGGAAGAATTCCCATCTTTGATTCTTACCTTCTTAAACTCTTTATCAACTTGCTTAAGCTTTTGCTCCTCAATTTGTTCGACATGAACCATGAGCTGAGAAATGTCCATGGCAAGAATAAACATAGCCGACCTATATTTATTAATTTACAAGGTCGGTTATCCCCATAACAAATTTGTTCAATTTAGCCCTAGAATCCGCAACCATAGTAGAAACTAGCTTTGATAGTTGAGTGAACTTGAGCTATACTCCTTCATACTCAAACCCTCTAGACGAAGGTTGATGAATTCATCTATTCTCCTCTCCTTAATTCCATGTAAATGAAACTATCAAGGAAATCCATCTTGAAAGACTCCTAAGTAACCCGACGTTCTCCAACCGGCCTGTTATCCTTCAATTGCTCATACCAAACTTGAGCAACATCTTTGTGTTGGTAGGCGGCTGATTCCACCTTTTCTTGAGACGACACACCCATAACATCAAGATCATTGAACACTTCATCGATGAACCCTTGTAGGTCCTTCTCGACCTTAGAACTATAGAAAGTAAGGGGATTAATCCTTTTGAAATCCCTTATCCTTAAAGCGGTGGTATTAGAATTAGGATTCACTTGCACCCTTGTATCCTTAAAAACTTGAGTAGCCAAAACATGAGTCAAGATATGAATAACCTCGCTTGTTTTAAGTTATACATAGCACCTTCTTGAATAGGAACTTGAGAATTTTGAAGAGCTTGATGGGGAACCACCTCATTTAAAATATCCTCCTCGGCCATTCGAGCATTGTTCCTCCTTGTATTAATTGACTATAAGCACAATAAAAGGATTAGAATAAAGGACTAGATAGAGTTAAGACTCTTAGGCACGACAAAGGAATAATAAGACAGTGAAAATTTCTAAGCATCACATAATCTCTAATTCATAAGTTTGGTGCACTTCACAATTATGAATAAGAATCTATATAGACGTATATTAGTGAGACATCAATTCTAATATTACTCAACTTCAAGCTCTGATACCAAGTTTGTAACGACCCAAATCACCCCCTAGACATTACCAACGTCGGCGTCCTCGAAGAGCACTATGACTAGACCTTAGCATACATCATAGCACATCACAGGTCAAATATGCCAAAAAATTAAAACTTCACATAATGAAGTATACGTATATTCATGCATATCATATGAAGTTTACATAGACTCCTCACATATGAAGTTTACATATACTTCTCTTTTAGCGTAAGTAAAACATATAAGAAGTCTAAAGTCTCATTACACATAAAACCATCTACAAGAGTACAAACTTTTGGTCATAGCCAATACTATATTAATATGCCATTATAGGCTTACAATAATTGTCTCAATGATAGAGAAAAGAATATGTGCTCGTAACTTGAAAAAACTATGAATAAGCTATGAAACAAAGAATAATCATTTTTTGGATATAAATAGGGAAATTTGGAAAAAAAATTGATTTTAAAAGTGAGTTTTTGAAATTTTCGAATGGCTATAACTTTTGAGATCAGGAAGATTTAAGGTGAGTTATTTATATGTAAATAAATACCTTGGGAAGATCTTTTCAATGGAGACGAGTTCCTGAAATTTTGAGGTGGTATGAGGGAGATATGAATTTTGGAATATGGGTTGTTGGACTGACGAAAGTCCAATCCGGCTTTTTAAAGGGTGTTTTGGTCTTTTAATTATCGAATTATTAAATTTTGCTTTTTGGGTAATAAGTTGGGGTCTAATGTTGTCCTATTCAGTTAAAGCTTTTAGAAAAAAAGATAGGCTTTAAAGAGAAGAGAAAAGAAGAGAGAAAAGAGGAGAAAGGACAAGAAGAAGCAAGAATTCCTAGAATCGTTGCATGGAATTCATTAGGGGTGATCCCTTTAAGGTATGTAAGATCATTTTGTATTGGGTAATTTAACCCATACCACAATTTTATTCAATTCAGAAATGTTGGAGTTTATTGAATGATGAATATGGGAGTTCTTGATTAAAATTTGTGAATTCTTATTGATTTAATCGTAGTTCATATCTAGTAGTTTTGATTCATGTTTCCGCACTATTTTCGGGTCTAATGTATTGGGTAATGAGTTATTTAGTGATCCTAAATGTTTAGGGTCGGATCTATTGATCTTTAGGAGGTTTAAAGCTGAATAACAAAGAACCCCTTAGAGAAGGCTCTGTCTGATATGACATGGCGCGCTGCACCAGCCAGAGTGCCTCAGACCATAGTATGTCTATCAGTCTCTGGCGCTCGGCGCCTCTAAGAGTGCCAAGGTCACCAGGAGACTGCATTCTTTCCCTATCTTTTTGTACTAATTCCTAAGTGATGTACCTATTATTCGTACTTGATTCCAAACACTCTTAAGTACATCTAAACATCATGAAATCATCCATAAGCATGAGATCATGATCTTTGAATACAAAATCCAATTCAAGGGAAGCTAAGATCAAGGCCAAAGAAGTGAAGAGTTAAGTTAAAGTAAAGAAGTCAAAGTAAGTTCTTAATGTTTTCAAACAGTCTTAAGTAATCATTTTAACTCTGTTTTAAGGCTCAAGTTACAATTTGAGAAAAGAGTAAAGAGTTGAGTTAAATTGTAATAAGACATAGGGGAACTAAGTATTTCTTAAGAGTTAAGTTCAAGTGAAGTAAAGTGTAAGAATTGAGTTCATCTCTCAAAATCTATAAAGAGAACTAAGTATTCCCTAAAGGTATATAAATGTTTTCACATTTAAGTTAAGATGAAACTAAGAGTTCCAAAAGATTTTTGAGTAAGAAAAAGTGGAACATTGATTCCAAGAGGGCTTTTTGAAGCTAAGAAGGTTCGAACAAATTATCTCAACCCAAAGGAAGGAAGTGATGTTAAACGCATGAACTAAATTATATTTTGGGAGTAATATTGAAAACCCATGTGGGGATGAAAGTTCATATTAACTCAAGTCTCCATGTAAATCATGTAGCCATCATGGTATTAACAACTCATACATTTTAGATGATCACGTAAGTTAAGCCTGTGGTTGTTGGTTAGAGTCTCTCCCATAAAAATTATATTACTTCCATATATAAGTAAAGTTGAGTTTATGATTGTTTTATCTTTAATGAACTAAGTGTTTACGCTGTTTTATAAGTTTCATATCTATCTCATATGTCATGATTGCTTTATAAGCTTTATAAATGTGTTTAGCATTTAAACTCGCATAATCCTACATTCAAGTAACTGATGCAAGTTGGCCTGCATCATCTTATGAAGCATACACAAGTAATCAGTATCAACACGCAGCTCTTCGTTGATCCATTTTAAGATCCAGAGTCAGTGATGAGCCTCCATGCATTTCGGAGGACATCCTTTTAATTGTTAGTTCATCAGGATTTTGTGGGGTATGTCCTAACATCTATCTCAGTAAGTTTAGAGACTTATAGACTGTTAGTAGTTCAGTTTTTGAGTCTCATTTACCTTGTAATTTCATATATTCATGTGTGGAGACATAAGTGTCATTTTGTCCAGATTATAATATTAACTATTTCTTGCTTGAGTTAAGTTGTGTCTTCCGCTGAGTTATGTAAGCCATGCCAATGGTTTGCTCAAGGCCATCAATGGTCATTGGGTGTCGACCACGTCCATGGTGTAAGTTCCGAGCATGACATACTTGGTATCAAAGCATAGAGTTCAAGTGACCTAGGGAGTCTATGAAGAGGTGTCCGTATATTTTCTTACTACTCTTTTATCATTGAATTTCTAAAACATTTTAGTATTGACAGTTGAGAAAGTAAAAGAGTTTATGAAATTTAAAAAATACTTTTTATTTCATTAATTTGTTTAAATGAGTCAGAATTAGAGAATATATTTAAAAGTGAATTTTGTTCTTTCTTTGAAAATTATTACAAAATTATGTGCACTATTCGCAGGTTCCACCAAAAAAAATTGGTAACACATAATTCGTACTAGCACCCGCTCCTATATCAAGTCATCCATACAAGTAAGAACTCTACAAATTTATTCGTTATTTATTATCAGATCTGATGCTTAAATTTTCCTATGTTATCTTTAATTTCTAGATATTTTCTACCCTCGTTATAGAATATGGATTTAATAACATTGGATGTTTGTCATTTTGACCTTGTCAACATATATTTGATTTTCTTTTTAACCATTTATAGGAAATATTATATATGTTTTCACCTAGTAAGCCAACTATTTTATATGATAGAACATTTTACAGAACCTTTGACAGAACCATATCATACACTATTGTAACTTTCTAGCATTAAATATTAAATAAAATGAGGTAGATTCATGTTTTCTTATGCTTATTTATTAAGAAGAAGACATTATTCGAGCACACACTATTTTTCTTTTAAATATGCTCTCTTTTTTTTTTATTATTGAAAAGAATTTCTAGTGTCTTTTATTTGATACTAAAACATGATTGTCATAGTGAGGAGGTTATTTCTAGTGTCTTTTATTAGTTATGAAAAAGGAAAATTATAGGCGTAAAAAGAATAAAATATTGATACACTTGAACTTTATAGAAATTCTACCATGTCATTCTATTCTCTTAGTTTGTTTTTAATACAAAATCATTCTCCCTTACTTAGATTGATGTAACGTTGATTTTTTACTTCTAGTTCTGAAAAATGATAAATTTATATATTTTAAAATAATTTAACTATACATTCTTATTTTTTTCTTTTATAGTAACAAACCTTACAAATATTTTCTTATTTGCATAATGATGTTGAAAGAATCATGATACCCCACGCATTAGCTAGGAGTAAGAGAAGTCTAATTACTAACAAAACCATAGCAAGTACTTTTGTTGACTTTGTAATTGTACCTTCTAAAGGTGCACCAAACCTTTACACCTTTAAACTAAAAAAGGTTAGTACATTTGATTTCTAAGACTTTCTTTGTAAAAGACACTTATATTGTTAGACATTTGTATAGTAGCTTAATTTGTCTTGCTATCTTATCATTACTATAGGGAAATATTATATATATAAAGAAGACATATAATGTAACATAACATGAAAAATAAGTTCTAAAACAACATTTTAATTTTAGTAAAAGGTTGTAAATCAGATGTTTAGTAATGGAGATGCCTGACTATATCAATATTTGTTCGGTATGTAGCAAGAATTAATGAAAAATAGTGGGAAAGACAAGAATTTGAAAAGTTGAGAACTTGAAGAGATGGAAACTTGAAAAGTCCTCTTATGCTTTAATGAAAAGGTAGTTGTCCCTCATCGGTTGTTGAAAGAAAAATATGAGAGTTTGAATATAGAAACTCTCCTATTAATACTTAAAAAGGTTTGAAAGAGGAACCCCCCTAGCGCCGTCATCGTCGTCGCTTGCTCAGCTCGGCTTCGGCTTTGGCAAATGATCGATAGATTATGTTTTGGACAAAGTTGTTTTAAATATATAATTATTTATTTATTTATTTATTTATTTATTTAATTATATTGAATGGAAAATTCAATTTATTAGTTGAAAACGTTTGAAATTAATAGAAACGTTTCAAATTAACCCGACCCCACTCGTGACACGTTTGAATTTAAAAACTTTTCCATTTTATTTAGAATTCCCACCATGACTGTCATGAAAAATTGCAAATTTCAGGAACAGTCATTACCATTTGAAAGGTTTCAAACTTTCTTTAATGGTCGTGAGAATTCTGAAAGGCTTGTAACCTTTCTAAACAAGTTCCTCTTGCTTATAAATACCTTTCCTTCTTAAGAATTTTTCCTTACGAATTTTAGGATCTCTTCTTCTTTTTCTTCACAACAAATTACATCATGTATTTTACTACTGTTGACTGGTTCGCTAACACCAGAGTTTTTGGTATCTATACTTTGATGATTGAGATCATTTTACCGTGGGAGGTCATATTCCAAATTAAACCGTGGATACTAGAGGGGAATTATTTTCTTAAGGAGACACGGTGAGTTCAGTGGACTTGATCTTTGTCCTATTTGAAATTTACAGATTCTGGAACTTGTTTTTACAAATTTTAATTTTTTCATTAATTGATTTTTATTTTTCTTTTGTAGTGATTTTGAAAAGTTTAGTTACTTTGTGTTTCTGCAAGGTTTATCAGAATCAGTAATTCTGTTTTTTAAAAAAAGATTGGCAACAATCTCAAGGAAATTATACATTTTTATTAATCTGTGTGTCTGGTGGAGAAAAAATCTTCGTGATTTTATACTTCTTAAAGTGTCCAATTATAATTTATTGATTACTAAGATTGTATTGATTTTTATTTATAAAAATGGCAAACAATGGTGTTACAGTGACTGTTATTGCACCAACCCGAACTGTTGTACCACAAACAGAGAAATCAGGTAAATTCACTGGTGTGCATTTCAAAAGATGGCAGCAACGGGTATTTTTCTCGCTTACCACTCTTGGTCTGCAGAAATTTACCAGTTAAGAAACTCCAGTGCCTACTACTAATATGCCAGACAGAGAAAAATTCATGATAATTGAAGAATGGAAACATGCAGACTTCCGATGTAAAGGCTATAGTTTGAGTGCTTTAGAGGATAACTTATATAGTCTATAGTGCAATAACAACTTCAAAAGAGTTGTGGGATGCACTCGAGAAGAAATATAAGACAGAAGATGCATGGTTGAAAAAGTTTGTGGTCGCAAAGTTTTTAGACTATAAAATGGTAGATAGTAAAACTGTTAGATCACATGTGCAGGAACATCAACTTATTCTCCATGATCTGATTGACAAAGATATGGTAGTAAATGAAGCTTTTCAAGTGGCTGCAATGATCGACAAGTTGCCTCCTTCGTGGAACGATTTCAAGAATTATCTAAAACATAAGCGTAAAGAAATGAAGCTTGAAGATCTTGTGATTCAGATCAAGATTGAGAAAGATAACAAAAGCGCTGAAAAGAAGTCTCCTAAGAGCTCTACAATCATTGGAGTTAATATTGCTGAAGAAGCTTCTAACAAAGACAAAAAGAGAAAGAAATCTAACATGCAGAAGTTAGAACAGGGCAAGAAAAAATTCAAAGGCAACTGTTATAACTACGGGCACGCTGGTCATAGGTCTTTTGATTGTCGTTCTCCAATAAAGGACAAAGACAAAGGAAAAGGCAAAAGTCAAGAAAACAATGTGGGAAAGATTGAAGATGCAGATGACTTGTGTCCAATGTTCTCGGAGTGTAACTTAGTTGGTAATCGCAAAGAGTGGTTTCTCGACTCAGGAGCCACTCGACATATTTGCTCTGCAAAAGAAGCCTTTTCAACGTACACTCCTGTTGAGTATAATGAAGATTTTTTCATGAGAAACACAACAACAACAAGGATTGCAGGAACTGGGAAAGTAATGTTTAAAATGACATCCGACAAGGTGTTGACTTTGATCTGTGTTTTGCATGTCCCTACTATTAGGAAGAATTTAGTTTATGTTTCACTACTTGTTAAGAATGGATTTAAGTGTGTCCTAGTTAGTGATAAAGTTGTAATTAGTAAGAACAAAATGTTCATAGGAAAGGGCTACTTCAATGAGGGTATTTTAAAACTGAATGTAATGGTTGTTTGACAAGGTTACTATGAATTCTTCTTCTTTTACTTATTGGAGTAAAATGATTTATGGCATTCCCGTTTGGGACATGTTAATTACAAAGCCTTGCGAAAATTGGTTACTCTAGAAGTATTGCCTGATTTTTTAACTGCGATAATTCAAAATGCAAAATTTGGGTGTAAAGTAAGTTTGATAATCATCCTTGTAAGTCTGTTGAAAGAAATTCAAAAACTTTAGACCTAATTCACACAGATATATGCGATATGAAGTCGACACCATCTCGTGGTGGGAAAACATATTTTATAACTTTTATTGACGACAACATTCGATTTTCTTATGTATATTTGCTTAATAATAAGGATGAAACAATTGATTCATTTAAGTAATACAAAATGAAGTGGAGAACCAATTGAATCTAAAGATAAAAATGATTCAGAGTGATAGGGGTGGAAAAAATGAATCTCCTTTTGCAGAAATATGTTTGGAATATGGTATTACTCCACAAACTACTGCACCTTATACACCACAGTCAAATGGTTTGGCGGAACGGAAGAACAGAACATTAAAGGAAAAGATGAATGCCTTGATGATCAATTTTGGTTCACGACGTAACCTTTGTGGGGAAGCCATCCTTACGGATAATAAGATACTCAATAGGATACCTCATTGAAAAACACAATCAATTTCATATGAGATGCCAAAAGTAAGGAAACCTAACTTGAAATATTTTAAATTGTGGGTTTTTTTTATCTAAGGTAGAGGTTCCTTTATCAAAGAATGTAAAAATTGGACACAAAACAGAAGACAATGTATTTATTGGATATGCTGTGAACAGTAAGGCCTGCCGGTTTTTGGTTCACAAATCTGATAATCCTGAGATTTATTTTAATACGACAATTGAGTCAGATAACGCAGAGTTTTTTGAAAATATTTATCCGTATTAAATTGAATATGAGTCGACAAGTGAAAGACCGAAAAGACTACGAGAAGAATTAGCGGAATATACACAAACTATTGAGGATCTTAGGCGTAGTACTCGCCAACGGAAACCTTCTTCTTTCGGACAAGAATTTTTTGGCACTATTGCATAAAAATGATCCTCAAACATTTAAAGAAACTATGTCTTCATCTGAGTCAACTTATTGGAAAGAAGCAGCCAATAGTGAGATCAGATATATTTTAGGTAATCACACTTGGGAATTGACTGATCTTCCTCCAGGAAATAAACCTTTAGGATCAAAGTGGATCTTTAAAAGGAAAATGAAACCTGATGGGACTATTAAAAAATATAAGACTAGGCTGGTAGTCAAAGGGTACAAACAAAAGGAAGGTCTGGACTACTTTGACACATACTCTCTAGTAAGAAGTATAACATCAATTAGGATACTAATAGCACTAGCAGCAGTGCATGATCTTAAAATCCACCAAATAGATGTAAAGACAGCCTTGTTAAATGGAAAATTGGAGGAAGAAACAACCTGAAGGGTTTATAGTTCTTGGTAAATAAAAGAAAGTGTGCACACTTGTGAAGTAACTTTATGGACTCAAGCAAGCACCAAACAATGACATGCTAAATTTGACTAAATTATGTTGGCAAATGGATTCAAAATCAACGAATGTGATAAATGTGTTTACATTAAAAATGTTATGAATCATGAAGTAATTGTTTGTTTATATGTTGATGTCATGTTTATAATGAGTAAAGACATTGACGATATAAATACAACTAAGCGCATATTATGTAGCAAGTTCCATATGAAGGACTTAGGAATTGCTGATTTGATCTTAGGGGTCAAGATTATCAAAACTTCTGAGCGACTAGCATTATCTCAATCTCAATATATTAAAAAAGTATTGGATATATTCAAGTACTTAATTATCAATATTTTCAAAACTCCAATTGATTTAATTTGTATATTTAAAAAGAATGAAGGTCAAAGTGACTCTTTATTGGAATATGCCAGAGTATTGGAAAGTTTGATGTATATCATGAATTGTACATGACTAGATATAGCATGTGCTATTAGTAAACTGATTCAGTTCCCTTGTAATCCGAATCAAACTCATTGGATGGCAATGAAACATGTGTTGGGATATCTAAAATATATACAACACTATGCTTTGTATTATAGTAATATCCTTATATGGTTTAATGATATAGTGATGAAAATTGGATCACCGGGTCAAATGAAGTAAAATCCACAAGTGGTTATGCATTCATACTTGGTGGAGGAGCAGTCTATTGGGAATCTTCCAAACAGACATATATTGCTCGCTCCACAATGGAATCTGAATTCATTGCTTTAGATAAGGCTAGTGAAGAAGCTGAATGGCTCTGGAATTTCTTAGCGGATATTTCATTCTGGCCCAAACCTGTTGGACCTATTTGCATACATTGTGATAGTCAAACAACAATCGATAGAGCAGGGAGCGTCATGTACAACGGGAAGTCTTGTCATATAGGACGGAGACATAACACCGTAAGATAACTGCTCTCTAGTGGAATTATCACAATTGACTATGTGAAGGCAAGTGATAATGTGTCAGATCCACTAACGAATGGCCGAGGCAATTGAAAGATCATCTAAGGGAATGGGTTTACGGTTTAGAAAAAGTCAGTATGATGGTAACTCTATCTAGCAGATTGAAGATCCCAAGAACTAGACTCAAGGAGAAAAACAAAGTTATAGCTGATGGTTAGACATTGTCAATTAAATCAATCCATTCTCATGTTGAAGACAATGTTCAGGAACAAGGTTAATACTTTAAGGCTTTTGAATAAGGTAATAAAAGCTTAATGTTTTTTAATGATTTGCTATGTTTGGTAGATTTGACCAAATAATGTATCTACAAGATGAAACAGTTAGAAATCCCCTATGTGAGTATGAAGTGGAAGCCGCTTCAAAGAGAATTTTATGTCAAAAGTATATTCTCCATACACTCATGAAACGAGGAGATGTTCATGGCTGAAACGAACACAACAGTAAGAACCATAAATAGTAAAGGATTAATTGTGTGACATCTAGTTGTCTAGGTATACATTAAAGCTCAACGGTTCAAAGATATCACATCTACCAATTGACCAAGTATATCCGACATATGTTCACCACAGAAAGTCCATGAAAAACCTACTTATCCAGATACAATTAATCCTTGCCTGTAAAGTACACACTTGTTTGTGCATTCCTTTGTTATAACCATACCCCATATATGAGGGGGATTCTTGGGTATGTAGCAAGAATTGATGGAAAATAGTGGGAAAGAGAGAAGTTAGAAAAGTTGAGAACTTGAAGAATTGGGAACTTGAAAAGTCCTCTTATGCTTTAATGAAAAGTCATTTGTCCCTCATCGGTTGTGGAAAGAAAAATAGGAGAGTTTAAATATATAAACACTTCTATTAATTGTTAAAAGGGTTGGAAAGACGGACCCCCCTCGCGCTGTCGTTGTCGTCTCTCGCTTGGCTCGGCTTAGGCTTCGGCAAATGATCGATCGAGAGATTAATTTTTGGACAAAGTTTCATTAATTAAATAATTATTTATTTATTTAACTAATTAATTAAATTTAATGTCCAATTAAACTAATTTAGTTGAAAATGTTTGGAATTAAAATAAAAGTTTCAGATTAACCCGATCCGACTCGGATCCGCACGTGACCCATTTGAATTTAAAAACTCTTCCATTTTATAGAAAATCCTTGCCATGACTATTCTAAAAGGTTGCAACTTTCAGGAACATACATTATCATTTGAACGGTCGTAAACTTTCATTAATGATTGTGAGGATTCTAAAAGGGTTGCAACCTTTCGGAACTTGTTTCTATTGCTTATAAATACCTTTCACGTCGTGTGTTTTATTGTTGTTGATTGATTGCTGACACCAGAGTTTTTTGTATCTATACTTTGGTGATTGAGATAATTTTACCCTGGGAGGTCATATTCCAAATCAAACCTTGGATACTAGAGAGAAATAATTTCCTTAAAGGAACACTGTTTGTTCAATGCACTTAATCTTTTTCCTATTAAAAATTTACAGATTCTAGTACCTGTTTTTACATATTTTAAGTATTTTATTAATGGATTTCTTTTCATCTGTTGTACTGATTCTGAAAACGTAAGTTATTTCGTCTCTGTGGAAAGTTTTATTAGAATCAGTAATTATGTTTTTCAAACACAAATTGGCAACAATATTTCATTATTTACTCAAATTATAGAATGAAGACAAGGAAAGTGATTCATATGGACTTAATCACAAATATCATGACACGATACATGGATGGAAGATTGAAAGGAGACAACACCAAAATGAAAATGTGAAACGGAAACATAAGTTCTTTTACAGTTTTTCCTTTTATTTAAATACTGAGTCTTACTAATTTTGTAAAGTACACTCACATTTATTTATTTGTAGAACAATATTCATTGTTTAGAATGAAGATTTTAGATGGACCTCCGGCATGTAGTTTTTGATGTCATTCTTGACAATATAGATTTAGTTATAGCATTCACAATCGAATTAGAATTTAGTTAAACTCAATTTTCCTTTTCTTCTGCCTTTAAACAATAATTATAAAAACACAATTTGTTTAATATGAATCCAAAATTATCAAACATGTTTCTTTTGATTAATATCATTATTTATTTGGTCAAATTGTTTATTTATTTATTTTAAATGTAATTTCTATATGAAAATTAAGGAAATTCATATTGGATTGTAGTTCTACTTCCATGAGAGCGAACGTAGTATGTGTCGATCTATTGGAGATGTAAGAAGATATATCTTCGAAGGTTTTGAAAACATGAAAGTAGATGTTCATCAAGAAACCAATATAGTAATCGAGTCAATGGTAAGTTAGTACATTACATGAATTTTCATTGCTAATTATAGTCTTCTTGGTCATCTTTCTACAAAACCAAATTTAATTATTTAGAAAGTTGAAGACTTTGGTCAAGGTATGAAAGAAAAATGGACTTTTGGGTAGTATAATAGGTTATTGTTTTTCAAAATCAAGCTTAAATATAGGCTCTTTTGTTTTTAAAAGTTTAGACAAGCAACAAATTCTACTCTAATATTGATAAAAGTATTTTTCTCAAATTGATAAGGAAAACATCAAATTAATTTAATACATTCCTAAATTGCCTTTTAACAATCACCTCTAACAAAAAGAAACACTCTTCAAATATAAGGGATAGGGAAAAGATTTTTACCACATTGGATCTTACGTACGTACTCTTGTCTTGAAATATTTCAACAAGAAATTATTTCATATCTTGAACATCACGATAATTGATATCTACACAATGGTAACTGTAACCCCTTATGTTAAGGTATCATGACAATTATATTATGTTCATAAAAAATCTTATTAAATTTAAGGTTGGAGTTATAGAAAAAAAATCGAAGAAAAGAAATGTAGAATCTTCAATCCTCGAAGAGGGTATATGCAGCAGACAAGCACAAAAGGAATGATCACAACAACTAAAACACGAGTGAGATTCAAAGCATTCTTAATGATATTTGGAACAATCTTATGAACATGGATGACCTGCACAACAACAAGATAACTCATTTTAAGGAAACTACTACTAATTATAGTTATACACAAATTACACAAATGAAAAAATTGGATATTCACAACACACACCTTTTGGGCTAATAATAAAAGTCTAAGCTCATCTTGTTTAATAATTTTTATTGTTTATATTCATGAGTTTTATTTATATATCACATGGTAATTGCACTTATAAATAAAGTATCTAAGCTAATTATAACTTTGATATATTTGAAAAATAAGACTTACTTTTACAGATTATGGGTTTCATACCCAAAATGAAGTAGATGTAATAATTCAGAAGACTATCAATGAAAAAGATCTTGCTCCATGCACGCATAAATCTTCTCATTTATGAATAAAATGGTAAAATATACGAGCACAAAGAAAACATAATTTGGAGATTGCAAAAACAGGAAAAAAAAGTTGGATAGATGATGTTCACATGAATGCTTGCGCAGTTATTGCTATTTATTTTGTTGGTAACCAATGAAAAGTGAATATTTTTCATTATTTGCTAAGTCTAATTTATATTATATGTATTGAACAAATTATTAGTTTCATCTTGATATTTAAGACTAGTTTAATGAATGTTTGTGATTTAGTTTTATGTTGATATATCATTTTAACGTATGTGTTTCTATTTATGTGTATGTTACATAGAATTCATATATTTCTATTTGCGGAAAGAGTTTTTCGATGTCTCTATAAAAAAACACCAATTCCAGTGCCTACTTAAAGGAAAGTAAACAAAGATGCTTTTATGTTGATGCATTAAGTGTAAGTGAGTTAAGGTTTTTGCTCTCTTTTGTGAATAGAGTGCAAATGGTATGAAAGAGGGTGTTCCTTGTAAGTTTGGCACATTGAATTCTATGTAATAATGTGTTAGATGTTGAGATCTTATCTATGAGTCATTGAAGTCCTTGAAGTGTTTAAAAATTTCCAAATGTCATTCAAAGACGAATGTTCCCTAGTGAAGGATATTGTAAGGTCCCACAAAATGAATTAAGGTACCTAGAGTCTCACAGGTTCCTAATAAGTTCAATAAAATTCTAATTACATGTTTTATTGTATGTATATTCGATTTGAAGTTATTTAGAAGTCAAAGGTCCAAGAACGTCCTAGACATTCGAAAGTTAGCCTTTAGACGTTTTTCAATGTTCTAGTGTGCCTTGGTATGTTTTATGTGTTGTTTGATGCTCAAATTGATAGGTACGGACCTTAAAATGTTTATGATCATAAGTAGGTTCAAAATGTCCAGGAACGACTCCCCAAGGAAAACCGAGGTGTCATTTAAGAGACCCAAATGACTGCGTATATACTGCCCTGCATTGTCAATCAATGAGCCAGGGAACGACAGAACGATCCACAATCGACACCCTGTCAATTGGGGTATATCTTTATACTTGAGCATGTGAGATTAAGCCCCCAAGTAGGATCTTCATTCCTAAACAACGGAGCTGCATGACGAGCCGTCATCCAATCGATGCCTCGTTGACTGCTCTCGTCGATGTACTTTATTTTTATGTCACTCTCATTTTTTCATTAAAGGGGTGAAGGGTTTGTTGACCCCAAGTCCTAAATATGCCTAGGAAATTAGGTTATCTATTTTTGAATATATTAAGTTAGTTAATAAAATCAAAACCCAATTCCTAATTCATTCTTCAAACTTCACCCTCCCCTCTCAAAACAAAACCTCTCTAGAAACCTCCATTGGAGATGAAGCTCAAGAACAACCTAGAGTATTCGATTTCCATGGTTTCTGCATTAATTTTTCGTGGTCTTCACATGTAATGAGGTATGGTGATCCTTCAACCTTAGTTAACCATTCATCAAAGAAGTTCCTTCACATGTAATGAGGTATTGTGATCCTTCATCATGTTTTCGTGGTCTTAACTATTTTCTATATGAATTGGGACTTAATTATGGGAATTGAACAATGATTATTAAAGCATGGCAAATCGGTATGTTTGCCCTATTCCTTCTACTTTCCATTGAATTTGTAGTTAATTTTTCTTGAAAGACATTGTGTGGTATGGTCTACTTATGGTGGCGATTATTACATTCTTGTCATTCTATGTGTGATATGATCATGGACTTGATGTAAATTGTATCTTGCAAGTGTGGTTATGATGATCACACAATGTGAAGTATTATGCCTAGTTCCAATGCTAGTTCATAGTCTAGGTTATTTGATGATGCTTCCTGTATATGATTGACAATGTTAGGATTAGGTATGGTATATATGTTGATATTTGAATACTTTTGTGTAGCATGATACCTAACTATGAACCCCTATATGAAAGTGTGGTCTAAGGATGTAAAGGGGTCTTAGATACAATGATGAAAATTTCTTGTCTCCTATGCAATAATGTTGTTGTTTGTGGTCTATGCTTCCTATTACTCTATTTGTGAGTTGCCTAGGATTTGAGGGACTTGAATGTGCATTTTTACCTTTTAAGGTGGCTGCCACAATATTATGAATGATGTCGTTATATGATCATGTTGTCCAATGTACATACACCTCATGCACGCCTATGTATAGGATAAATACATGGTAGCTAATGAAAGAATAATTCTCATATGCACCTAAGGTCTACTAGTATGTATGTGAATTATATGTTCATGAAAGTATGATAGTATATCTTAACTAGGATGACTTGAATTTTGTTCTAGTAGAGACAAGGGTATGGGACCTTGTCTATGCATTGCCCTTCAGTGCCTTGATATGATAGTTCCTAGGTTGATTCTTTATGTACATGAATCTGAATGTATGATTAATATATGAACATGTTTTGTATGCTATTATGTCAATTATATGATATGATGACGTATGAATATGTATAGTTTCTATATGTGTTTATATGAAATGATTGCTCATATAGTCACACCTATAAACTTGTGCATGAATAAGTGAAATTTGAACATGTGTGGTCTAATAGTGTCTTTGTGAAAGGTCTTCTCACTTATATGTACACACACACATGAAATGAGTGAATGAAGCATTGCATGACATTTTAGTAAAGTAGGGTCTCTTGAAAGGATTCCTCAATTGTACTCTAAACTAGACTATACTTCCTATGTTTTATCTCCATGTGAAAGGATTTCTCACATAAGCTAGGATTATAAAAGGACATTCTCATCTTTGTCCTAGAACTATGCATATGAGGATTTAATCTTCTAAAGATTATTTTAATAAAGTAATGTTAATAAAGAATTTTCAATAAAGGGAAGTCATCTTAGCACCGAGTAAACTTGAAGATGATGGGTGCCCCTTCCCAAAGGGATGTCTACTTCACCATAGTTCTCACGAGTTGGATAACTACAATGGCCAATTGGCATAATGAGGGTTTCTATATATACCTCGAAGTTCCATAAACTATGTTTTCCCATAGGACCTAGCAAGTGGATCCACCTAATATGCTATCACTATATTCGTGTATTACCTTGTCAAGTAAGATACCCTTTAAGTGTGAGGGTATTACACTTAAATCACTAACTAAAAATACAGGAAGTTGACTTTGACCCCCACATGACGAAACCACGTCGACGGACCAAAGGTCCATCGACGGGCCATGCTAGCAAGTCGTTGATTCCATCATAGATTGGTTTATGGACTTCATTGTCCATTTGGCTAAGTGTCAGTCGATTGAGAGTTTATTAATCGACGACTCGTCACTTGGCTTATCGATGGACACTGTCCAAAATGATAGTTTGGGTCCAAGGACCCTTAATCTGATCATTGGGGATTCGTACCGGGATATTTCGACCCTAAACATACTCTTATACATGTTTAATACCTTTATGCCAATTTTCATTAAATTCTGACACCTAAAACCCCATGAAACATGCCAAGGCACACTAACCTCTATTTCACTAGTCACGGGACGTCATGGGCCTTTGTTGACGTTATGGATATAATACCCCCTTAATAGGTTTATTATAATATTTTAAGGCTAATGAATCATTGTTAAACATGTGAGGCTATAATCTAGATCGTCGAATTGATGCAGTGTTACATTTTAATGTGATAGAGAGATAATTCTTTTTCTGTTGTGTGTGGATGATATAATAATCACCAGTAGGTTTTATGAGCTCATTGCAATTACAATCACAGCGCTTGGAACATAGTTTTAATAAAGGATCTTGGACCATTACATATCTTCCTATGAGCTGAGATAAGGTACTTCAAAGATGGTATTCATTTGAATAGAGGAAAGTATGTTGTTGAGGTTCCTATTGAGACTGACATGGCTTTTTCCATAGCAGTTAGTACCCCACTGGCACAAAAACATAGATTACCATAGGTTACAGGAAATTCTATTGATGTCTCTATGTGCAGGAGCATTTTTTGAAGTCTCCAATATCATACTCTAACCAAACCTGAAAAATCACATGCTATCAACTTGGTTAGTCGGTTTATGAAAACTCCAAACAGTGAGCATTTCAGGTCGTGAAAGGAATTCTTAGATATGTGAAGGGTACTTCACAAAATGTCCTGAGACTTCTTGCACGATCACGTCTCATATTACATGGGTTTTCTGATGTTGATTGGAGAAGTTGTGCAACAACAAGAAGGTAAACTGCATGATACACAATTTACTTAGGTGTTAACTACATAACATGGGCCTCCAAGAAGCAACACACAATTTCAAGGTCTAGTGCTAAGGAAGAATACAAGGCAATTACCTCTAGTGCAGCTGAAATAATCTAGATTACTTACATCCTTAGAGACATCGGAGTTTACTTGAATACAACTCCAACATTGTTCTGCGACAACATTTGTGCATTATAGATGACTCTAAATTCAGTCTTACATGCTATAACTAAACACGTAGAAATGGATTATCAATTTGTTAGGGAGAGGGTAGTCAGAGGACATCTTGTCACACACTTTTTTCGATCAAAAGACTAGTTAGCTAATATTTACACCAATACATTGACAAAGTAGGAGTTCAGAACGTTTTGAAGCAAGCAAGGATTGAGTGTACCACATCTCACTATCTTGAGGGGATGTTTTATGAATTAGAGTTAGAATAGAAGTAGTATACCTAGTATCATAATCTGACTTTAATGTATCTCGTAAATTTGTAGTTGTACTAGGATTCTACTTGTAGTAGTATGTAATTGTATAAGTAGCATACGTATTGTATGGAATTCATTATAAAGAAATAATATCCTCCCTTCTATTTGATTGTGTGAGTTCTACAATGGGGACATTAGGCGAACCGCCTAGTAGTTTGGCAAGCTTGACCTAGCTAACCAAACAACCCAACATGTCTACTTTCAATCTATCTTCTCGAATTAAACCCCGCAACCCCCAGAAAAAAGCCAAATACATGTCAAATTAGAACAAGACCCATAAAAACCAATAGCCCCAGGACACTAAGATTTCTCCATGTTTTGCCAAATTTGGCCGATTGACGACTTATGCCCTTAGGGATGATTTTATCTTTGCTATCATTGGGAAAATTACATCATTCGGCACAACTACAGGTTACGGAGGCTTCACCCAATTATACTACATGACAAACAAGCACATCCCTACAAAATTTAACCAAAATAAAAACACGACTATACAGGGTTTCACACATTACAAATATTATGATAAGTATGAACAAATACAACTGGCAGTCAAAAATTCAAATAAATTGCGAGACGCCAAACACACGACAACACGATGAAATCATTCGCAAAAGAGTTCAAAATTCAGTAAAAAAAATTTTGGGGTTCGGAAAACTAACATTTTATGTTGAATACACAACATAGAAATTCAAGGGCGCAAAGTATCAACTCCAAACTCAACTTCGACGACTAAAATACTAAGACAAAGAGAGAAATATGGAAAATACTACTTGGTTGATAGTTTGAGAGGTTAAAATCGAAGGAAAATGAAAGGAGTGGATGTTTGAACTATTAGCTTTTAAATAAAACCATCCTATTTTTTTTCATTTGGTGACATTAGTATAGATTGGTGATACATCGATTCGTCACTTAACTCGCCATGTTTTACAAGAATGACGGACATGATCGGGATGACCAACCATATATGAAATTCTCCAACTTGATTTTATCTCGCCGACCTACACTTTTCAATGCTTTCCTCATTTTAACCTCAACAATCAACTCACAATTATTTTAACATAACAATTGAAAGCGATAAAACCTTAGGTTGCCTCCTAAGAAACACCTTAGTTAACATCATTGAACGACATACGTCCTTACTAACTCTCCATTATTTGGGTTGACCCTAGTGTCACTAGGTAACCTCAATTTTTCATTTGGGTGGAGATGAGGCACTGTCTTTAGACAATTCTTTTCTCATGAGAGGGGTATGTTGCTCCCTTTTCTTTGGCACTTGATTTCTACTTTTAAATTTTTGTAGCCAACTCGTCTAGTTGAGTTACCAGTGCAGTTAGCATGATGTCCCTCTCAACTTCTTGGCATGTCTCAACAAATTTTTCACTATTTCTATCGTCCATGTTCAAAGTATCTTCTTTACAAATAGTAGCACGATGAAAAGCAAAGCTGAATGTGAGGTGAGTAGCATTAGAGCTAACAAATGCCAAAATTCTACCTAGCTGAAAATTCTCAAGTCACACCACTCCTTGGAAGCGGAACCATTTTGATCAACGTCATCAAATACACTTCATCCATTTCTAAGCGTCGAAAAATGTTAGTGAATATAATATTCCAGCCACGGGTTGGAGTCTTGTCCCAAGGAATCAATTTTTAGAATAAATCTTCCAAGTGTAAATTGTCTCATGCTAGTCATAGCTAGAACAAATTATCGGTTGAAAACATAATAAATGAAAGTTCTTGATACAAGTTTCAATTAACAATGGGGGGAGGGTTATATACAAAGTAACAACTAAAAATAGAAAAATATAAGAGAAACGAATAGGGAGACAGGATTCTTGGATGTGATAGGATTATGGGCTTCACTAAACTACAAGATACATTCTATTATTAGAAAATTTGATGTAAATTTGTAACAAATATAGACTTTGGGGGGGGGGGGGGTAAATTCTAACTCAAGCAACTTAGGTCGACTCAAGTAAGTTTCCCTCAAAAACCAAAATGCCGGATTTATGCCCAGCCTTTGTTGTAGCCGATTCACTCTCTCGATATGAAAGTGTGGGAGAGGGGTTAGGATTAAATCTCTCCATCTAAATGCAAGATAACCCAATAACCACCGGCTATCGATTCAGTAGTTTTATTCTTAAGATTTCTCTCTCGAGCAAGCCCAAGACACTTAGATAAAATCGTATTTGCAACTATAATTTCATTAAGTTCAACCATAACTATTGAACGCAATCACTTTGAAACAAAAAATTAACTACTAAATAGAAAGAACAGAAGTATATTAAACTCATATTCACATAATCACTCCCCAAGAAATTGTGTTTTAGCTACACATAGTAAAGAGATAGACATCGATACAGAAATGTGTTTCCATCAAATGGGTATGATAGAAAATATCTTTATACGAGCTAAGGATGAAGATTCTTCAAGACCCGCTTCCAATATCTTGAAGTTGGGAACCATCAAATCATGAAGGTTCAAGAAGAAAGACTATCTAAAGCACTCAAAACCCAATATAGAAGAAAAATGTGACAATATTGTTCAAAACTAAAAATTCCAATCTAAGATTAAAAATATTAAGGAGTATTTATGGTTTTCAAGAACTTGTGCTGCGAAGTATCACTCGTTATAGTTAGTAAGGATCACCAATTATCTTGGCGATCCGCCCTTTGGTACATTCCATTGTTGTCTTGCCATTACCTTCGGGATTTTGCTAACCTTGGGCGATATAGTACTCTCTCGCGAAATTTATGACTACTCCTTTTCAACGCCTACTTGATCCTATCCCATCAGATCTTAGAACTGTAGAAAATTATACTACATTAAGTCCATTCAGCAACTCACCTAGTGGGTTAGGCGATCCCCCACTATTTTTTATTCATTCATTCAATTGCCTTGTTCCGTTTTGCTCCATTGTGTCCATGCTTTTTCTTCAAGTCTAAATACCTAAAACTCGACGTATTTCATCAGCTATTGAGACAAATAATGCATGTGAGGAAATATAGCCCTAAATGTGTCCAAATCGTTGACTCATCACCTCTCTTTTAAACTACAATTTTTTATGTTATGTATTCTCCTACTTCCACAAAATTCAAAAAAAAATTTCGCAATACTCGATTACGTTCAAAACCAAACAAAATAGGAGGAACCACATAAAAAAGTTGGTGAACAAATTGTAGCAATCATTCATCGCTTAACACTCATATTTTCTTCTGATGATTTTCCTCACACACATACATAAAAATTATATACATCCTTTTAGAACAATAATACTCTTGAATTAAGCTACACATTTTATTCATTAAAAATGCTAATTTTCTATGAATTGTCACAACAATTTGTACGTTCATGTTTCTTCGGACATAAATCACAATCATTACTCCTTATGAATTCTTGGGGATCTATTGCGAATGATAATTTGAGATCATTTAAAATTTTCATAAATTATTCATCCCCAATCCGTTGATATGTTTCACCGAAATCTTATCATTAGAATTTATGTACAAACTTTCTATTATTGAAGAAAAGAAGAGAACAAACAAATATTAAATTATCTATAAACTTTGTATCACATAGAAATATTCATTCTATAGTTCGCGGGAAATTTAATTTATTTTTCTTATTTTGTTTCTTGAATTATTTATTTTGTGTTTTCATTCGTGACAGAATTTAAATATACATATTGTGGAATATTATTCTAGAATATAAATAGATAAATATATGGGAGACACAATAATAATAAACAACTAAAAAGAGGATCGTGAGTCGGGTAAGATATTTCTTCTTTGTATTTCAATTTCTCATTCTTTTACGGTCAAATACAGGAGTTTCTTCCTAATTTTGCTAATACATGGGGCATCAGCGTAATTCATTAAATTAGAAGTTTTGATGTTAAGGGTACTATTTTAAAGATAAGTTTTCAGTTTTACTTATAATATGATAATATAACCATGAAAAAAATAATTTTTAAATAGATATGAAAGTAAAAATTAAGGGAGAAGATAAAGTGTTGATGACAATAAATTTCAGTCAAATGAAACACTTTGGTGAATATATCATGAACTATCACGACCCAATAATGGACGTGATGAAACTCTTCTTATCCCACCAAGACAACTCAGCCTAAAACTCAACTATTACAATAAAATACAGAAAATCTACTATAAACTTACATTATACTCCAAAACCTGGTTGTCACGTGTACAAGCCTCTAAAGTATTGCAATTGAATAAAAAAAACATAAGTCACATATAATATTGTTTCTAGAGTAAAACAAAATCATAAACGGGAGTAAGAAGGTATGCTGAGATGACCAACAACTACCTCAAAAATTCTAGGAATCCTCGAAAAAGAAGAGAATATATCATAATGGTCAAGGCTATTAATCTAGAAAAAAAATTGTAGATGCAAGCGGTAAGTACCAAACCACACGGTACTCAGCAAGTAAATTCCTAAATACAATCTAAGAGAACAGAATACGTGTACTCCTACCACCACAACCGAACCTCCACAACTACAACCTGCATAAAAATCAGCCGAACCTAACAGCTCATAGTTTACATAGCACATAGTTAAACAACAACACTCAAACATATTACATATCCTCCATAAAAACACTATGAAAAATTACATATCCTCAACAACAACACTTCAAAAAATTACATATCTTCAACAAAAAAATTTCAACAAATTATATATCCTCAACAGCAACACTTCAACAAAATCACATATCCTTCACAACAACACTCTGACAAATTACATATCCTCAAAAACAACGCTCCAACAAATTACATATCCTCAACAAGAACACTTATACAAATTACAAATACTCAACAAAAATACTTCAACAAATGATATATCGTCAACAAAAAGCTCTGTATTCATCAATCACAAGTTCCGAAGAAAGGCATTTACAAAATAAGCAAAATACTATATCAAGTTCACTAATGATATGTATGTGCAATTCATTGGAATGCAATTACAAGTATAGGGATGTATGCCTAACCTAGTGATACACACCCTCTGTCTCTCAGTCCGAGACACATGGGCGATATATTTGTTCATGCATCTATCGTGGCGCACGACACGACCCTCGATAATAGTAACCATCGTGGTGCTTAATACATCACTCAAAATATAGTATCAATCGTGGCACGCGATTCATCCCTCGAAATGGTACATCCTCATGAAGTTCTCATTTATTATCAATGCACATAACACTTGTCACAACTATGTCTTAAAATAATGCAAATGACATGTTCACACAAATAAAGAGGATATGACCATTTTTCATAACACTGCAGAATTCATAAAAACATCAACAATGATTCAAAAATTCATTCCAACTATTCTATATTATCATGACATCACATACAAGCTATTATTCACATTGCTTTTTATTGCCCTTGTTACATCATTAGAATTAATTAATGTGTACAAGTCAGCCCATCACCAAGTCCGATTACTCCCAAACATATACCACAAAGAAATACACGCATTTCATACACTTAGAAAGGGTTTAGAAATTCATTTGCCTGAACCCAATAAGAATTTACTCCGCGAGTTGAGCATTTAATATTTGTTGAACTTCCAACTCAAAGCAATCTATTCACATGCATTATCATAATAAGCTTTCAAAACTAACAACACTTATATTGCTATATGTCTATCCTAGACCAAAAACATACCCAAATTCATAATTTAGTTTGTAAGATTCTTAATCTTTAATTTCTCCAATATCATAAGTTTAATGGTATTCATATAGTTCGATAACCCAATATTTAATTACATTTCTCAATATATTAAATATTTAATGTCACGCCCCGAGCTACCCCCGAGACGCTGACATGGAAACTATGACCAAAAGTGATCCCCAGCTAACCTTGTTGGTATGATCATGAGTATACTAAAGAAAATAAATTGATGCGGAAGATAATCATAATTAAATCTTAAAAGATGGAGAATACCCATATTCTATAATTGAGATATTTGAAAACAATGTATTTAATACAAAGGAAATATAAACTCAATACTAAGTTGAATCTAACTATGTATGAAATAAGCCTCTAAATTGGACTAGAAATACTAGTACAAGCCCCAGCAAAATATAGCAAAGACATAAACTAAATGACTAAAGAATGAAATGAAACTCATGAATTTGTCCTCGGAGAATGAGGACTCACCACTGAATCTGCTGAACTGGAGATTGGAAATCGATCTAAGCATGATTTGGATTATAAGAGCTTGAATCTACATCACGAGAAGATGTAGCGCACGTATGCGTCAGTACTTGAAAGGTACTGAGCATGTAGGAAGTGTAAAGCTAAAATAAAACATAAATGAACAAGCATAAAAGCAAGCATAATAGTCTTACATGATAAACTGAATTGTGAGTTGACAGGATGCAATGACCATTTTATAACATGCTGAAACAAAATACTTAATATACTTATAATGGTCAATGTATAGAGTTTGACAAAAATTGTTGGAGCTACTAATAACCGATAATAAAACAAAATGAGCTAAATGTGGAGTCCGATGTATACGCCCCATCGAGAGAATCCAATACCCTGATAAAGGTATAAAAGCATGTTGTCGTGATCACTAAAGTGATTTCCCACAGAGGGGACTCACAACCTACTTGGCTAGTAGTTCTGGGACTATTGGGTACGTTAAATCCTAGTCAAACTCAATATTATGCTACTCCCAATGAATTATTTAAATTTACTGATTATGTTTGAGTTTCTGTAAATATTTGATAACTCGAAACTGAACATGCAAACTGATAATGCAACAATTAATCTTGTAATTATGCATTTATAATTGAGGCATGTATATATGAAGTGTCTAAAATATCTGACCTAGTGATACGCTCAAATTTACTTCTCAAATGAGAAGTAAAGCGGTCGCGTCAAGTAAATAACCCAACTAGTGAGGTTGGGATCGTTCCCACGAGGAAAATAGTTTAGACTTAACTTTAACTTGTTATTACTATTGTTGGTTGATAACTTCCTTAGAAAGTAAAAACATAAAAATAAAAGGGGGGTTTGTATTTCCTAATAAGTAAAAGAACTAACTAAATTGAAAGAGACACTTAACAGCTTTTAAAGTTGGGTTTTAATCAATTAATCAAAGTAACTAGGGTTTACGTGTTCCCCACAGGTTCATAACTTGATAACTCTAACTATAACAATCTTTCCTAGTATCTTGCATGCAAAGTGATAAGTTATGTATTTCTAAATCCTTGGTCCGGCATCTAGAAAAATCTCACTCCGCACCTTGGTCCGGCTACGTGTGTTGCTTCCTAACCCTTATCGTTACCTCATATTAAGCATCGTATTCGATATTTGACTAAGTTACTACCTCGTACCAATCAATACTAGCCTATTAGATAGTATACACTAAATCTATGTTAATAATTATTTTCCTATTATCTACCTCCTTGGTCCGGCAAGTAGCATTAGGCGTAGTTCTAACGTTGATCATCGTTAAAAAGACTTCTAAGCGAAAGAATTATTAATACATGCAAGACACTATTCTAGAATTGTTATTTTAGCTAGGGTTTATCTCATTATTTGCCTATGGTTCCCACAAACCCTAGTTATGGAGTTTAGTTACTCATCGCCATAAACACAATATCAAATATATTAAATAAGAATTCATGTACTTACTTCAATGAGAAAGAATAAAGTCCAAAAGATTGCTTGATTAATCACCAAAAATTACTTGTAAGAATCTCCAAGAATCAAACACTAATCAATAATTTCTAATATAAATGATTTCTAATATTGTAGAGTCTAACTATCAGGTGTCTAACCTCAAAAACGAGATTTTTTCGAACTATTTATAAAAAATACAAAAACCTAATTAAACAAGAATTCTAATTACTGGAAATCTGCCAAAACGCGGCTGGGTCGACGGACCACGCAACGGACCGTCGTGGTCATGACGGACCGTTGTGGACTCCGTCGTCCCATACTTGGTCATTTTCTTCTGCTGCTTTCTTCATTCCCCTCAACGGCAAGTGTGACGGACCGTCATAGGCACAACGGTCCGTCGAGGGTCTCGTTTCAAAAGACTTCAACTCTTGGAATTTGGTACTGGGATCACTTCTCTGATCTTCACGATGAACCTGCAGGACGGACCGTCATGGCATGACGGACCGTCACAAGCTTCGTAATCCCACTTTGTCAGACTTCCCCATCTTCCTTCAGCAGCTTCTCTACGCTGCCACCTACGGACCGTCACAGGCATGACGGACCGTCATAAGCTCCGTAGGTGGTCTCTTCTGCATTTCTCTCTCAAAATCTCCGCATTGGCTTTGGACAGATTCCTGCAAAACAAAGAGAAACTTGTATAAAAATTAGCACAAAAAGGGCTTTTGGACACACTAAACTTAAGGAAAAAGTATTTAATATACCGTGAACCACGGTATATCAACACCCTCAACTTAAATTCGTTGTTTGTCCTCAAGCGACGCACTATGACTCACTACACAATCTTTGTACAATAGTATTCATGTTTTATCCTTTGCAATCATTTGGCTATCAATCCCGATTAATCTCATCAAATCTATGCATGCTATCACTATTAGGCTTGAATTTTGTGGGATTCGAACATGACACAGACTCACCATGCACTAACACCTATCCTCTTCAATTTCTCACCGAGGTGCTAACAATTCTGGTATGGTATTGCAACTAATGTCCTCACTTTAGAACAAAATCCTCATTTTTCACACAATGATTTCAGTTTGAGTATAAGGATTACATTTCAACACTCGCTCTCAGAACAAAGTCACACTCATTTATACCTATTGCCATAAGCTTGCCCTTATTTTCACTGCCTTAAGTTCGCTATACAACCCTTAGGATCACGATAGGACTTTTTTAGCTTGTAACATAGGCTCAGGGTCAGGTAGGGTACATTTTTAGGTATACTTTAGTGACTTTTTGCCCTCCTTGACATATCGGCTAAACCTTCCCTTTTTATCATCTTATCTCGCCCAGAGTTTCTCATATTCTTTCCCTTTGCTCAATTTCTTCTTTCTTCATTTGTGTAAGTGATCTCTTTTTTTATTTTTTGTTATTTTAATCCTTGTTATTTTTTTTTTCTTTACTTTTCTTTCAACTACTTTTGAGTCACTTTACTTTTGTTCTTTCTCTCTCTTTTGTTCTTTCAACCCCACTTTCCAGAGCATTCCTCATAATAGCCACCCTCAACTCATGGCTTTGCCATGAGTCAAGGTACACAATACCCAAAGTGGGTCAGGGCCAGAACGAAGGTTGTTTACTGTATTAGCCACCCTCAACTTATGCTTTTGGCATAAGCTGAGGTGCACATGTCCAAGGAGGGACCAGGGCCAACACATTGTTCCCAGAAAAGATCAGTTGGGGTGAAAAAGAAAGGTCTAATTAAGCTCAAATTATTTGGATCAAAGAAGGATAAATTTCATTGGTTTCTTTTATTTGGGTTAGAAATGGGCTTTCTTGAATAAGGGCCTATGATCCTTTCCTAATTGTTTGTTACAGCTTACTTTTAGCAGGACTAACCAGGCAAGTTCTAGCTCAGTACCAATAGTGGACTATTCAAATTTCCTCACTCTCACTTAACATGTCATCACTATACCAGATTATTAGACACCTAGTTTGAATTAAAGACTTAGGGTAATGCAATGGTGTAACTCTATTTCACGCTTAGAGCCACACAATTGTCAGTTACTATGCCTAGTCATGCATTATTTTCAGTTTATCAGGATATCATTTTAGCCATCATGCTTCAGAGTTAAACTATGTACAAAAGATATAAACATGCCGGTTCAACAAAAAAAATAATCAGTCTTTTGGGGAAAAAGAACTCAGGCAAGAAAACCCCAAAAGAGGATAGTGAGTTGGGCTACTCAGACTTCACCCTAACACTCACTTTCCATTTACCCCACCCCCAACAAAAAACATGCAATTGTCCCCAATGCATAAAAAAAATCTAAAGATTAGAAGGGTAGGTGAAGCAAACCTGTGGCGCATAGCGCCGTCGATCAACAAGCTGGTGGGTCCGGTTTCCCAGAACCCACATCCTCTGCAACCTGGACACCCTCAGTGGTGTCCTCAGCAATCTGGACACCCTCAGTGATGCCCTCAACAGCCACCGCACCATCAGTAGGGCCTCCTGCTGTCTCTACAGTGCGGGAGCTAGACGCCCCAGCCGCTATCTGCGATGCTTTGATCTGGTGTGCCTCTGCCTCAGCAAGTGAGACTCTCCTCGCGGCCTCCATCTCTTGGCGCTCCTTCTTCCTTGCTCGCACCTCATCCCCTGATCGACCACTTCGCCTCTTAGCAATCTCTCTAGGGGAGATGGGGGGAATGTCTGGAGTAGGAAACAGGGCCGCCAATACAGTATCCTCAGCAGGCTCGACAGACTCCGGAACTCTCGTCCTCTAGGATCGTGTCGATGTCTGCACGAAGACTGTCGACTGCAGCCTGAAGAGTCGACACATCTACCGGAGGGGCTGGTCGGCTAACACTCTCAATTCAAAGGCATCTAGGCGCTGGTAACCTCAGCAATCTTCCGCTGCATCTGCCTCTCCATACGCGCTTCAGACTCAGCAATAGACTTCTGCATCCACGGCTGGATATGATGCAGAAGAGTGGCCATTTGTGCCTCCAGTTTTTGGACTCTTGCAAGCGGGGCCGGTAATGGTAGAGGGGCTGGGCTACTACCCGGGATAGACTCGACCGGGGTAGTGTCAGTGGACGCCTGTGTAGCGGTGCGGGCCTGGGCCACCGTATCCGCAAGATCATCAGTAAGTGGTGGCAGCTCTGGACGGGGCCCTCGACGTGGGGCCAACTCATTGGCCTCGTCTCTGATGAGGCCGACGTCAACGGTACCCGGCGGGGTCCTCAACTGATCTATGTGCCATATGGGCACACCTGCAGACCTGCAAAGGGCAAAGATCATGCACGGAAAGGGGTAGGTGGTAGTGACCTTGAATGCCCTCTCGTGCATGACTGCCTGGAGAAGCCATGCATAGTCCACCTCGAAGCCGGCTATCATCGCCGCCATCAGCACTGCTCGATCCCAGGTGACTATGTTATCAGCAGTGTGGGGAAAGGCAGTGACGCACGAGCAGCCACAAGAACTTGGCGACGAACGTGAGGTTGGCCTTTTTGATGGCCCCCTTCGGCTCGGTGACCCAATCGGCACCCTCTCCGTCGACTGATAGGTGCAGGGCCATCCACCTCTTGGTGGTCTCCCTCAGTGCTGACTCTCGCAGGAACTGTCCATCCTTCACTATCTGCCAGCGATAGTCAAACTCGGCAGTAGTGTGGGGGTCGAGAGTAGCATCTAGCACTCTCGCCGTATAGGAACCGGCGGAGGAGGCTGGCAGGGAAATGTCAACCTGCACGCCCCGGACTCGAACCTGCTCCAATGGGGCCTGTTTAGCGGGAGCAGCCCGCCTGTCGATCTGTGATCGGAGAGTCGCTACATAGGACGCGTAGAACTCTCGGACCATCTCCTCGCTGTATCGTCCCAATGGACGTGCTGTCCACTCTAAGCGATGCCTGGTGAAGAGGTTATGGAATCTCCGGCATCGGGGAAGGCTCCCTGTGAGGAGTTAAACCCGCCGCTCCACGGTTGTTTGGCTGGTCAGCGGCTGGGTGGGGACCTGAACTGGTGCTCCGGATGTGGAGTCTGAACGTCAGCCTCATCAGACGAGGCCGACGCTTTGCAGCGAGTGGCGCTGTGGTGGGTACGGGAACCTCAGCAGATCCTGAAGCTTCCTCGGACCAGGATACTCCTAAGGAGCCAGACGCTCCTTCCTCGTTTGTGGCTGACCCAGAGGGTGGTGTGCCGGTCAGTGTGCGCTCCTCATCAGACTGGGAGGCAGTGACTACGCCGGACGCCACCTTCTTGGGTGTGGCTCTGGGGGCACGTGTAGCACGGGAAGGGGCGGAGGTGCCTGGGAGCACATATTCAGGGTCCCGCTCATCATCAGACCCGATGATCAATCGTGCAGACGGGGCAACAGACTTGGATCGCCCGCGTGCGTAGGCTCGGTCTTGCTTGGGTGCCATAGTAGATAGTACCTGCAAAGGATCACTATTAGTACGAGTAATGTCAAACAAGACAGGCAAGCTCATATGACATGAAACTTTGAAAATAGTGTGTTAGTAATATTGAAACTGTATCACACGACGGGACCGATGACGGCTCGTCGTGACTATGACGGACCGTCATGAGGTCCGTCGTGTTATACTTGGTATATGTATATATAAGGAACCCTGAAGGAGGGGTCTCTGACCATCATGACGGTCAAGCAGGACGGACCGTCGTGAGTACGACGGTCCGTCGTAAGAGTCCGTCGTAGGACACTTAGAAAATGTTGGGAGACCCTTATCAGTGGGGTCTCTGACCATCATGACGGTCAAGCAGGACGGACCGTTCGTGGGTTAACGGTCCGTCGTAAGAGTCCGTCGTAGGACACTTGAAAAAATTTGAGGGACCCTTAGAAACAGGGTCTCTGACAACCATGACGGTCGTGCAGGACGGACCGTCGTGGGTATGACGGTCCGTCGTAAGAGTCGTCGTAAGACACTTGAAAAATTTTGAGAGACCCTTAGAAACAGGGTCTCTGACACAACATGACGGTCGTGCAGGACGGACCGTCGTGGGTATGACGGTCCGTCACAGGCGACGTTTAGCAGGGGTGCTAGGGCTTGTGCGACGGACCCTATGACGGTCCGTCGTGTGTGCGACGGGCCGTCATCGGGGTCTCGTTCTGAGTAGCAGTCTTAGAACTGGGGGTACCCTACGCATCCCCGATGAGCCCACATGGTTATGTAGTGATGTGGACTATATGTGTCTATACCCACGACCTAAGAAACTACCAAAGCAAAATCACCTATGGCTTGGGTTATCAACATGGCACATTGAACATTTTGAACCTAGGTTTAGACATAAGCAGATAAAGGAAACAATATACGACTAAAAACTAAGCTAATACTAACTACAAAACCAAAATGCAAGATAAATAAGTATAAATGTAGAGACACATACCTTGGAAATGGAGAAGAAGACAAATGGAGAATGATTCCTGGCAAGGTCAACACCGACAGTAGATGATAATGATAAGGCTTAGGTGATTTGTGGGAGCAATGAGCAGTGAGGGGAGTGGAAGTGTGAATGGAAGTTGAAAAGAGGGGGAGATGAGGGGAATAAGGAATAAATGGGTGGAATATGGGGGGTGGGGGTATAAACGGTTAAATTGTGAAAAGGGTCCAGCCGGGTCGGGTCGGGTAGATTTCAAATCACGCGACGGTTCCTCGACGACGGTCCGTCGCGTCTGTGACGGCCGTCGTAGATTCCGTCGTGTGTGCCCTAATATTCAAAATGACAGAATTGGTACCTGGTGTGACGGATGCCCACGACGGTCCGTCACAGTTGCAACGGTCCGTCGTTGTATCCGTCAGTGGCTACTGCGAAGTAGTGTTCTGCAGAATTTCCTGGTGATGTGCCTGCAAATTTAAAACCCATTAATAGAAAAAAATGCTACCATTATTAAAAAGACGATAAGTATTGGGTTGCCTCCCAACAAGCGCCTGATTTAATGTCGCGGCACGACTGGGGACACTTGATTACTCAGACTTCATCAAGATGGTACGCCTCGATCACTTCATTCGCCGATTCAGCATGCCCGAGATAGATTTTTATGCGCTGTCCATTCACCTTGAACCGCACACCCTCCTTGGTTTCCAACTCAACTGCTCCATGAGGGAATAGTTGGGTAACCGTGTAAGGACCAGTCCATTTGGACTTGAGTTTGCCTGGAAACAAGCGCAATCTGGAATTGAATAAAAGCACCAAATCCCCAACCATAAACTCTCGTTTTTCAATTTTGTTGTCATGGTACTTCTTCATCTTTTCTTTGTATAGGGCTGAACTTTCATAGGCTTTCAGGCGAAATTCATCAAGTTCATTCAACCCATTTAACCGGTGCTCTGCAGCTTCGCTCCAATCCATTTTTAACTTCTTCATAGCCCACATGGCTTTATGCTCTAACTCAACCGGTAGATGACAAGCTTTCCCATATACAAGTTGGTATGGAGACATACCAATGGGAGTCTTATATGCTGTCCGGTAGGCCCAAAGAGCATCATCAAGCCTCCTTGACCAATCCGTTCTACTAGCGTTCACTGTTTTGGACAATATCTGTTTGATCTCTCGATTCGACACTTCAACTTGCCCACTAGTTTGAGGGTGGTAAGGAGTGGCCACATTATGGCGAACCCCATATTTCTCCAATAACCCTTTGAATAATCTGTTGCAGAAGTGGGAGCCCCCATCACTAATAATAGCCCTTGGGGTGCCAAAACGAGAGAATATATTCTTTTTCAAAAATGCAGTGACACTCTTCCCTTCATTGTTTGCGAGTGCTATGGCTTCGACCCATTTAGATACATAATCAACTGCTACTAGAATGTACTTCATCCCATGAGAACTCACGAAAGGGCCCATAAAGTCAATACCCCACACATCAAATAACTCAATCACAAGAATGGGTTTAGAGGGAGCTCTTGCTTTCTTGAAATACCACCATCACGTTGACATTTGTCACATGCTTTAGCAAACCCATGAGCATCTTGATGAAGAGTTGGCCAATAGTAACCACATTGCAATATTTTGTGAGCGGTTCGGATACCACTGTGATGTCCGCCAACAGGTGAAGAATGGCATGCCTCCAACACACTCAACATTTCACATTCTGGCACACAACGCCGAATAAGCCCGTCGGCACAACTCCTATACAAGTATGGTTCATCCCAAAAGAACTTCTTCACATCGTACATGAACTTTTTTCTTTGATGAAAGGACAAGTCTGATGGAACAATATCACTAGCCAGATAGTTCGCAAAATCTGCGAACCATGGAATCAAGTCTTGTGAAGCAGCCAATACATGTTCATCGGGGAAAGTGTCATCAATGTCAGTCTTATCCCCTAACTCTCTCATAGCTTCATCCTCTAGACGAGACAAATGATCAGCAACTTGATTTTCAGTCCCTTTTCTATCCAGCACTTCAAAGTCAAATTCTTGCAGCAGTAATACCCAACGAATCAGCCTTGGTTTCGCATCCTTTTTCGCCATCAAATATCTCAATGCTGAATGGTCAGTATGCACTATAACTCTAGTACCTAGCAAATAGGAGCGAAATTTCTCAAAAGCAAACACTACTGCTAGGAGTTCTTGCTCAGTCACTGTGTAGTTCTTCTGAGCTTCATTTAGGGCTACTAGCATAGTAGTAAATGGGGTGAAGGATTTTGTTTTTCCCTGTCCCAGTACTACACCAAGAGCTACCCCACTAGCATCGCACATTACCTCAAATGGACTGCTCCAATCCGGGGAAATAATGATAGGCGCAGACACCAATTTCTTTTAGTTCACCGAATGCCTTAAGACAAGATTCATCAAAACAAAATTTACAATCTTTCTCCAGCAGTTTGCACAATGGGTGTGCAATCTTTGAAAAGTCTTTGATGAATCTTCGGTAAAAACCTGCATGCCCAAGAAAGCTCCTCACACCTTTCACAGAGATTGGTGGGGGCAGTCTCTCTATTACCTCAACTTTAGCTCGATCAACCTCTATGCCCTTTTCTGAAATGCGATGACCCAACACAATACCCTCTTTTACCATGAAATGACACTTTCCCAGTTTAGTACCAAATTGCAGTCTTCACATCTCTTAAGAACCTCAGATAAATTGTTTAAGCACCGCTCGAATGAATCACCAACCACCGAAAAATCATCCATAAAAACTCTATAGTATCCTCCACCATGTCAGAAAATATTGACATCATACATCTCTGAAAGGTTGCGGGTGCATTGCACACACCCAAATGGCATTCTTCTGAACGCAAAAGTCCCATATGGACAAGTGAAAGTGGTTTTCTCTTGATCTTCTGGTGCAATAGAAATCTGATTATACCCCGAATACCCATCAAGAAAACAATACCACCCTTTTCCGGCAAGTCTATCCAACATCTGATCCATGAAGGGCATGGGAAAATGGTCTTTTTCAGTCCATGAGTTCAGTTTACGATAATCCATACACACCCTCCATCCAGTAACCGGTCTCATTGGAACAAGTTCATTCTTTTCGTTGGGGACCACAGTCATTCCCCTTTCTTAGGTACACACTGAACCGGGCATACCCAACTACTATCGGCGATTGGATAGATTACTCCAGCATCCAACCACTTGATAATTTCCTTCTTCACAACCTCTTGCATAGGAGGATTCAAGCGTCTCTGGTGCTCAATACTCGGCTTATGATCAGGCATGAGTTGGATTTTATGAGAGCAAATACCAGGAGGGATCCCAATAATGTCCGCAATGGTCCACCCAATGGCTCTTTTGAACCTTTTTAGTACCTTCACCAAACTCTGAACCTGTTGTTCATCCAAGTCTGATGCAATGATTACCGGTAAAGTGTCACCATTTCCTAAGAATTCATACCTAAGATGAGGTGGGAGAGCTTTTAATTCAACTTTTGGAGCCTCCTCTATAGATGGTTTCGCGGGTGGGGACTCGCGATTCTTCATATCAAGCTCAAATTTCTTCGGTTTAAACCGAACATCACCTCGGTCAAGAGCCGCGACTAATGACTCATACTCTTCAATGCAATCGCTATCAAAGTTCATTATCACTGCCGCTAATGCTTCGACACCTAGACGTTCTTCTATTTGTGTCTCAAATGTCTCACCCATGTTGTAGGATATAGCAGATGCCGATTGGAGCTCACCACTCTGCCTCATGGACCTACAAACATTAAAGGTCACTTCCTCATTGTTCAATCGAAATTTCATTTGCCCCTTTTCCATGTCTACTAAGGCTCTTCCCGTAGCAAGGAATGGCCTCCCAAGAATAATGGGCACTTCAAAATCGACCTCGCAATCAAGAATAACAAAATCTGCTGGAAATATGAATGACTCCACTTTTACTAGCACATCGTGGAGTATCCCTATAGGTCGTTTTACTGTTCGATCAGCCATCAGTAGCCGCATCGCAGTGGGCTTTGGGTCACCCAAACCCAACTTCTTGTAAATCGAGAGGGGCATGAGATTTATGCTTGCCCCCAGATCACATAATGCTTTCGCAAAATGTAATAGCCCGATTGTACAAGGAATAGTAAACGCACCCGGATCTTCTTTCTTTTGGACCAGAGATCTTGTAGCAATAGCACTACAATGCTGCATTCTATCATCATCCTCAAAAGTGACCGATCTTTTCTTTGTAACCAAATCTTTCATAAATTTGGCGTAACCGGGCATTTGTTCTAAAGCTTCTACCAAAGGGACATTGATAGAAAGTTGCTTCAACATTGTTATAAAACGCCGGTATTTACCATCCTCGGTCTTTTTCACTAATCTCTGAGGAAATGGGGGTGGTGGCCTAGGCATAGGAGTTACCTTTTTAGGCACTTCAGCATCTTTTGCAGTGTTATCCTCTAATTCAGCATCAACTTCTACCACTTTATCAGATTCTGTTGTCACCTTATTCTCATCAGATGGCATAGGTGGATCAATGGTTTGCTTACCACCGCGAGTAGTAATTGCCATACAATGTCCATCATTTTTCGGATTTTGGACAGTGTTGCTAGGAAGAGTGCCCGGTTGCCGTGTGTTCACAGTTGCAGATAATTGGGCCAATTGTAACTCAAGTTGCTTAATTGATATTGCATGGGTATCAACTTTTTGCCCAATACCCGCTAAATCATTTCTCAACTCTTTATTGTGCTCATCACTAGCATCGAACCTCCTCATCATTTTATGCAACATATCCTCAACTCGTGACATACTACCCCACCATCCCTAGGAGTAACTTCCCGATTTTGAGGAGGAACATAGGGTCCATTCCTGTCGTTTCTATTACCATAGTTACCCCTGTTGAAGTTGTTGTCGCGATTGTAGTTTCCATCTCTGACATAATGACCCTCACGATTGTAGTTACCATAGTTCCGACCTTGGTTCCCTTGACCTTGGCGCCAATTATCCTGATTTGAGCCTTGGGCGCTTGGTCGGAAACCCCCCATCTGTTCATTTACTGCATAGGAATCCTCCTCATAATAACACTCATCGATTGGAGGTGGTGGTTTAGCCAAGTAGTTGACTGCATTAACCTTTTCTGCACCCCCAGTGACATGTTTTAGTACCCAACCAAGCTCAGTTCTCATTTGAGCCATTTCTTCACGAATATCATCTGTGGATGGGTTGTGAGTGGACTGCACTGCAAAGGTGTTTCTCCTGTATCAGATTTTCTAGTACTCCAAGCTTTGTTATTCCGGGAGATTTTTTTCAATTTTTCAGCGATCTCAGCATAAGGACATTCTCCATAAGATCCACCTGCTATAGTGTCCAATACCGCTTTGTTGTTATCATCTTGTCCCCTATAGAAGTATTCTTTCAGTGACTCATCATCTATACGGTGATTTGGAACACTTCTCAAGAATGAGGTGAATCTATCCCAAGAACTACTAACTGACTCTCCTGGTAGTGCCACAAAGTTATTCACCCGTCTTTGTGGTTTAGTTCTTGGAGACCGGATAGTAGCGTGCTAAGAAGACATCCCTCAGTTGATTCCAAGTAAAGATGGAGTGTATGGGAGCTCAGTGAACCAAATAGCAGCCTCTCCCGTCAGTGAGAGAGGAAACACTCTGAGCCCTATCAATCTAGATCCAAATCAGGCCTCCCCACACAACTTTTACACACTGCCCTTACCTTAGCTATATGGGCATGTGGATCCTCAGAAGGTAGCCCTGAAAACAAACCTCTGGCAGTGAGCATTTGCATCAGACTACTAGTTACCACAAAAGTATGGCCTGTGGGTAGAGGAGGCAAAACCAGTGGCCCATCCGAATCTGCTATGTTATCATAGCCTCTGTAGTATGCTTGGGGTCGTGGAGCGGGATTCTGTCCCCTCTGTTGATGTTCACCCGGAGCATCGGGTAACATCTGACCATGAACATCAACCGGAGCTGGGATGTTCTGGTTTGGATCATCATCATTGATTCCCAAATTACGATTCATGTTTCGCAGTGTACGCTCTAACTCGTGATCGTAGGGGAACAAGGGTTCTCTTCCTCTCCGTGTATTTGGCATACAAGGAGGATAGTTCTGAAAAGAGATCAAAAAACAATAAAACAAAGTAAAATCAAGAAAATATCAACTAAACTATAGTAATAAGTTAAAATTAATCTAAAAGCTAATATCCCCGGTAGCGGCGCCAAAATTTGATACGCTCAAACTTACTTCTCAAATGAGAAGTAAAGCGGTCGCGTCAAGTAAATAACCCAACTAGTGAGGTTGGGATCGTTCCCACGAGGAAAATAGTCTAGACTTAACTTTAACTTGTTATTACTATTGTTCGGTTGATAACTTCCTTAGAAAGTAAAAACATAAAAATGTAAATAGGGGGGTTTGTATTTCCTAATAAGTAAAAAGAACTAACTAAATTGAAAGAGACACTTAACACTTTTTAAAGTTGGTTTTAATCAATTAATCAAAGTAACTAGGGTTTACGTGTTCCCCACAGGTCATAACTTGATAATTCTAACTATAACAATTCTTTCCTAGTATCTTGCATGCAAAGTGATAAGTTATGTATTTCTAAATCCTTGGTCCGGCATCTAGAAAATCTCACTCCGCACCTTGGTCCGGCTACGTGTGTTGCTTTCCTAACCCTTATCGTTACCTCATATTAAGCATCGTATTCGATATTTGACTAAGTTACTACCTCGTACCAATCAATACTAGCCTATTAGATAGTATACACTAAATCTATGTTAATTCTTTTCCTATTATCTACCTCCTTGGTCCGGCAAGTAGCATTAAGGCGAGTTCTAACGTTGATCATCCGTTAAAAAGACTTCTAAGCGAAAGAATTATTAATACATGCAAGACATTTTTCTAGAATTGTTATTTTAGCTAGGGTTTATCTCATTATTTGCCTATGGTTCCCACAACCCTAGTTATGGAGTTTAGTTACTCATAGCCATAAACACAATATTCAAATATATTAAATAAGAATTCATGTACTTACTTCAATGAGAAAGAATAAAGTCCAAAGATTGCTTGATTAATCACCAAAAATTACTTGTAAGAATCTCCAAAGAATCAAACACTAATCAATAATTTCTAAATAATATGAGTTCTAATATTGTGAGTCTAACTATCAGGGTCTAACCTCAAAAACGAGGTTTTTCGAACTATTTATAAAAAATACAAGAACCTAATTAAAAAAGAACTCTAATTACTGGAAATCTGCCAAAACGCGGCTAGGTCGACGGACAACGCGACGGACCGTCGTGATCATAACGGACCATCGTGGACTCCGTCGTCCCATACTTTGTCATTTTCTCTGATGCTTTCTTCATTCCCCTCAACAGCAAGTGTGACGGACCGTCATAGGCACAACGGTCCGTCGAGGGTCTCGTTTCAAAAGACTTCAACCCTTGGAATTTGGGTACTGGGATCACTTCTTGATCTCACGACGAACCTGCGGAGGACCGTCATGGCCATAACGGACCGTCACAAGCTTCGTAATCCCACATTTGTCAGACTTCCCCATCTTCCTTCAGCATCTTCTCTACACTGCCACCTACGGACCGTCACAGGCATGACGGACCGTCATAAGCTCCGTAGGTGGTCTCTTCTGCATTTCTCTCTCAAAATCTCCGCATTTGGCTCTGGACATATTTCCTACAAAACAAAGAGAAACTTGTATAAAAATTAGCACAAAAAGGGCTTTTGGACACACTAAACTTAAGGAAAAAATATTAATTATACCGTGAAGCCACGGTATATCACCTAGCATGTGTAATTCCAGAACTAAACAAATACAAAGTTAGGGTTCTAAATTAATGCGATAATATGAATAATAACATGATAATTTTATTTGGAACATAAATTTAATAAATTCATGAAGTTCTAGAAACCCTAGGTTTAATCATGATAATAAAATCAAGAATCAGACTAAAAACTAGGGACCCAATGGGTGAACGGAACCAACAAGTGAAATCCCACATGCCTGTTGATGTAATTTATGGGAAAACATTTAATTTTGGGGATAGAATTGATGAAAATATGCTTCATTCTTGAACTAAGGTTCTTGAGCCTTTTCTCCTTTCTTGCTTCTAGTTTTCTAACTTTTGATTTAAGGATATGACTTAGATATGTTTTAATTATGTTTCTAGGATTAAACTGACTAAAATATGATGATTTAGGGTCAAAACAACGTAACTTAGGGTTTAAACAAAGTGCGAAAGGTTAAAAAGACCCCTGGGAAAGTTGTTGTCAAACCAAATGACGGTCAGGGCAGACTGTCGTCTGACCGACGCCCCGTCGTTGGGTTCGTCGACTGGGCATGTTTGACAGGCCTTTACTAAAATGAGAATAAATTTTTACTTGGAGGTCTGAATTCAGAAAATTCGGTGTATGTGTAAAGATAATTAAATTATCTATCTGTGCATAGGTAATGGGACACCTAAGTAATTTTGTACTAAGATTTATGACTATTTAAAGTTTACCCAAATGCATTTTTCCTTAATTGTCTGCAAATTTTCCACCTACGGATTGTAGGTCCACCTACGGACAGTGCTGGTCATCCGTAGCTCTTGTAAGAGAGTGGGTGAAGGGATTATTGATCGACGGTCACAGACTATGGACCGTCGTCTAACCTACGGAGCGTAAGTCTGTCCTTCATCCAAGAGTTAACCAATTTTTTTGGGCGGAAATTTTTGGGAGCTTCTGATCCCATCGACGGTTGTGCAGGACGGACTGTGGGTTAGGCTACGGTTCGTCAATGGCACCGTTGGTTACACCTGTTGTTTTTTTTTTCTGTAAAGCTATTTTTGTATGATTTGGTTTGGGGAGTTACATTATCTCCCCTTTGGGAACATTCGAACTCGGATGAAGACTAAACTAGCTGAAGTACCGAGAGACAGCTGCAACCCCTACTACTAAACACAGAGAACTGAGTTTCCGGCTGGATTGAATTCCGAGTACTTGCAATTACGCTGAAAATGCAAATACAAACTGAAGAAACATGATTCTAACATTGATTTTACACATGAATGACTGGAAGACTGAAGAGGAACTATAACCTCACGATGGAGTGGAATTTGGAAGGAAATAGGTGAGGATACTTGGATTTCATGGATGCTTTTTTCCCAAGTAGCTCAATCTACAGACTGACTTCTCTACAAAACCTTGACTTAAGCGACTTCTTTGTTTCTCAACCTTCTTACCTGACGGTCAAGAATTTCAAATGGTAAATCCTTATAAGAAAGACTATATTTAACCGCCACACTCTCCAATGGCACTATAGAGGTTGGATCACCCACACACTTCTTCAAGAGTGAGATGTGGAAGACCAGATGGAGTGCTGCTAGTTCTACTGGCAACTCTAACTCATATGCCACCTTGCCAACCCTTTTCAATATCTTGTAAGGGTCTACATATCTAGGACTAAGCTTCCCTTTCATTCTAAATCTCATCACCCGTTTCATAGGTAAGATCTTCAGAAAAACCCAATCATCAACTTTGAACTCTAGTTCGGTTCTGCTTACATCTGGATAAGATTTCAGACACCTTTGGGCTATCTTAAGTCTAACTATAATGAGTTGAACTTTATCCATAGCATAAAGGAATGAATTTGGCCGTATGAAAGATGTTTCACCTACTTCAAACATACCAACAAGAGATCTACATCTACGCTCATATAAAGCTACATAAGGGGCCAAGTGAATTCTCGAATGGTAGCTATTATTGTAGGCAAACTCTATAAGAGGAATTTGATCATCCCAACTACCCTTGAAATCGATCACACAAGCTCTTAACATATCCTCTAAGGTCTGAATGGTATGCTCTTCCTGCATGCGTCTGTAGATGAAATTTTGTACTAAGGTTAACTTGAGTACCAAGACCTTTCTAAAATGACTTCAAAAAATAAGAGGTAAACTGAGGACCTCTGTCTAAGATGATAGACATAAGAACCCGATGCAACCTCACAATTTCATTAATGTAAAGCCTCGTGTATTCTTCTGCCGAATATGTAGTCTTGACCGCTAAGAAGGGAGAATACTTAGTCATCCTATCAACTATCACCCAAATGGAGTCATGCTATCTGCAAGTACGCCGTAATCCTATTATGAAGTCCATATTTATCACATCCCACTTCCAAGTAGGAATATCGATCTCTTGAGTCATACCCCCTAGTTTCTGATGTTCTATCTTTACTGGCTAGCAATTGGGACACTTACTCACAAAGTCTTCTATATCATCTTCATACCATTCCACCAATAGGATTCACGCAAATTGCGGTACATCTTAGTGAAACCTGGATGAATAGAATACCTAGAGTTATTGGCTTCTACATGAATATGTTGTCTTAACTCACCCACATAATGAACACAAAATCTACCCTGGTAGAGAAGTACACCATCTCCCCCTTGGGTGAAAACCTCCACTCTCAGATTATGGACTGTACCCTTAAGTTCAAGAAAAATTTGATCACTCTCTTGATTTTCCTTAACCTTCACTACCAAAGATGATTCTTCCCCATTCTGAACTGTTACACCATTGTAAGATATGCTCATAAGGCGAACTTCTAAGCGAGCAAGCCTATGAACATCCTTCACTAGCTCCTTCCTTTCGTCCTTAACCTGGGCTACACTACCCATAGATAATCTACTAATAGCACCTGCTGCTACATTAGCCTTACCCGGATGATAATGCACACTCATATCATAATCCCTAAGGAACTCTAGCCATCTCTTCTTGAGAAGATTCAACCCCTTCAAGGTGAACACATACTCAAGGTTCTTATGGTAAGTGAACACATCTACGTGAATACCATAAAAGTAGTGTCTCCAGATCTTGAGTTAAAACACCACTACTGCAAGCTCGAGGTCATGAGTTAAATAGTTCTTCTCATGAACTTTAAGTTGTCTAGAGGCATAAGGTATCACCTTACCTCGCTGCTTCAACACACAACCTACGCTAACTCTTGATTCATCACAATAGATCACATAAACATCTGAACCCTCTGGTAAAGTTAAGGTAGGAGTTGTAGTCAATCTTGTTTTCAACTCTGTAAAAGTTTTCTCACAATCATCTGACCATTGAAACTTGACCATCTTCTGAGTCAACCTAGTCAATGGTGAGGCGATGGAGGAGAATCTTTCCATGAACCTTCTATAATAACACGCTAGACCTAACAAACTTCTTATATATGTAGTAGAGGTAGAACTTGTCCACTGTTTCAGTGCTTCTATCTTCTGCGAATCCACTTGGATCCCTTCACTGGATACAATGTGACTAAGAAAAGCAACAGATTTCAACCAGATATCATATTTACTAAACTTAGCGAATAATTGGTGATCCTTGAGAGTCTTCATAACAACTCTCAAATGACTTGCATGTTCTACATCAATGCTAGAGTAAATGAGGATATCATCAATAAAAATGATAACGAACAAGTCCAAGTACTATTTGAAAAACTCTATTCATCAAATCCATGAAATCTAGAGGAGCATTAGTTAGTCCAAATGAAATAACTACAAATTAATAATAACCACACCGATTTTCGAAGGTTGTATTCAAAATGTCACTATCTATGAATCTGAGCTGATGATAACCGAATCTGAGGTCTATATTTGAAAAATGGCTAGCACCTTGAATTTGGTCAAACAAGTCATCAATTCTAGGGAAGGGATACTTATTCTTTATTGTGACCTTGTTCAACTGTCTATAGTCAATGCACATTTTAAGAGAACCATCTTTCTTCCTTACGAACAACACTAGTGCACCCCATGGTAAAATATTAGGTCTGATGAAACCCTTATCTAGAAGGTATTTTAACTGCTCTTTCAATTCCTTAAGGTCTGCTGGAGACATTCTATAAGGAGGAATAGAAATAGGATGGGTATCTGAAAGGAGATCAATTCCAAAGTCGATTTCCCTTTCAGGAGGGACTTCAAAAAGATCATCTAGAAACACTTATGGAAATTCACAGACTATTGGAACGGACTCAAGAGTTCGGGTGTCAAGTCTAGAATCCTTAACCCGAACTAGATGATAGATATAGCCCTTACAAATCATCTTTCTGGCCTTAAGGTAAGAAATAAATTGATCCGTAGGCGCTAAGGTACTACCCTTCCATTATAAGATTGGTTCATCAAGAAACTGAAAATGAACTATCCTAGTTCTACAATCAACTGTGGCATAACATGAGTGTAATCAATCCATTCCTAAATTGACATTTAAGTCTACCATTTCAAAATCTACTAGATCTATTAAGGTGACTTTCTGAGATACTGCGACAGGGCAATTTTTGTATACTTGTCTAGCTATAATTGGATCACTGACTGGAGTAGAGACTTACAAAGTTTCTGAAAGAGTTTCTGTACAAATATTTAATTGGACTCCTATGTTAGGAGTTACAAACAAAAGAGTAGACTCTGAATCTAACTATGCATAAACATCAAGGTCAAAGACACGTAACATACCAGTGACTACATCAAGAGAACCTTCCTGATCCTGGCGTGCCTGAAGAGCATATGGCGCTCACCTCCACCTGTACTAGATGAGTGACCCTGCTGAAATGGGTGACTTACTGGTGCTGCTGAAGTTGTAGACTTAGCTCTACCATTACCACCTCCTTGACCTTCTCTAGAAGCAAAATCCCTCAACCTTTGACCAGACTGACCACACCCAAAACATCCCTCTTTTCTTGCAAGACACTCGTCCGGATAGTTCTTACCACACTTAGGGTAGGTGGGATAAGTCTTGGTGCTTGAAACAGTTCCCTGAGATTTAAAGCCTGGTGCTCTACCCTTCTGGTCATACCTATTCTTGAAGGATGGAATACTGGTTGATGAAGGGGCTAGAGCCGAAAATGTCTGCTGACCCTGCGAGCGATTTTCCACCATCCGATGTCTGTAGAGAATAGTCATAGTTCCCAGTCCTAGCCTTCTTGTTTTCTTTAGCATGTTCACTAAGATTATCAACCTCAACCTTCTGAGCATGAGTCATAAGTCTAGAGATATTCAAATCTCCAAGTAACATCGCATTTATGCACTCAGGTTTCACCAAATCTGACACTCAATACAAAAACTTATTCATCTGAGCCTTGGAGTCAGGAACCATGTGAGGAGCATACCTGGAGAGTTGGTTAAAATTGAGTCTATACTCTTCGACTGTCATGTTACCCTGCCTTAAATAATGAATTCTTGGGCTTTTGCTTTTCTTAACTCTATTGGAAAAAACCTGTCGAGAAAAGTCTCACAAAAGAAGTCCCAAGTGATAAGAGCGGCATTTGGACCCCTATTATCCTTCAACTGAGTATACCAGATATGAGAAACATCTTCAATTGGTATGATTCTAACTCAACCTGATCATTCCCATTGACTTGCATTACCTCAAAGATCTTCTTGATCTAATTCAAGAAATTCTGAGGATCCTCATTAGCTTGCGATCTTAAGAACTTAGGAGGACTCATCCTAAAAATCTCATGGACCCTTGTTGCCACTAATCCACAATTTTCATTCACATGAGCATGAACCCGATTGTTCTTGCTAGTCATACTGTAATCCAACATATTTATGGCATTTCTGAACTGAGCATTAGAGTCTTCCTGATCTGGGACAGGAGGAGCTGCGTTTGCATTCCTAGCATTAGCTCTACAAGGAGGCATGATCTGAAATGTAGAACGTCAAGTTTGAATGGAATAAGATCATACCTCACGCAGGATAAGAATACAAAAAACTGAAGTTTTTCCTAACATTAGATGTGGTGCACTTTATACCCATGAAAAGGACTCTACTTAGTGAGAATTTTCAAACATCCTAGGACACTTAAACCTAATGCTTTGATACAATGTTTTGTCATGCCCCGAGCTACCCCCGAGACTCTGACACGGAACCTAGGACCACAAGTGATCCCAAGCTAACTCTGCTGGCATGATCCTGAGCATACTAAAGAAAATAAACTAATGCGAAAGCTAAATCATAATAAAATCTGGAAAGATGGGGAATACCCATATTCTATAACTAAGATATTTGAAAACAATGTGCTTAATACAAAGGAAATATTAACTCAATACTAAGCTGAATTTAACTATGTCTTAAATAAGCCTATCAATTGGACTAGAAATATTGGGACAAGCCCCGACAAAATCTAGAAATGACTAAAACTAAATTACTAAAGACTGAAATGAAAATCATGATTGTTGTCCTCAGGAATGATTACTCACCACTGCATCTGCTGAACTGGAAGAAATTGATCTACGCGTGATCTGGATGCTGAGAACCTGAACCTACATCATGAGAAGAGGTGCCGCACATATACATCAATACTTGAAAGGTACTGAGCATGTAGGATAGAGTAAAACTTAAATAAATATAAATGAACAAGCATAAAAGCAAGTATAATAATATGACATGATAAACTTAATTGTGAGATGACTAGATGCAATGACCAATTTATAACATGCTGAAACTAAATACTGAATATACTGATTAATGGTCAATATAGAGAGTTTGAATGAACTGTGGGAGCTACTAATATCCGATAATAAAATCACATGAGCTAAATGTGGAGTGTGATATATACGCCCATCGAGAGAATCCAATACCCTACTAAAGGTAAAAAAGCATGTTGTTGTGATCATTAAACTGATTGCCCAAAGAGGGGACTTACAACCTATTTGGCTAGTAGTTTTGCAACTATTGGGTACGTTAAACCCTATTCCGACTCGATATTATGCTACTCCCAATGAATTATGTAAATTTACTGATTAGGTTTGAGTTTCTATAAATACTTGATAGCTCAAAAATGAAAATGCCAACTGAGAATGCAACAATTAATCTTGTAATTATGCATTTATTACATAGGTATATATATCTGAAGTCTCTGACATATCTAACCAAGAATGTCTAATTCAAGAACTAAAGAAATACAAAGTTAGGTTTCTGAAATTCATGCGGTAATCTGAATATTAACATGATAATCTGATTTAGAACATAAATTTAATAAATTCATGAAGTTCAATCGAAGTTCTAGAAACCGTAGGTATAAACATGATAATAGAATCAAGAATCAGACTGAAAACTTGGGACACTATGGGTGAAAGGAAACAACTAGTGAAATCCTACATGCCTGGTGATGTAATTCACGGGGAAACACTTAATTTTGGTGCTGGAGCTGCTGGAAACTTGCTTAGTTCTTGAACTAGGGTTCTTGAGATTTTTCTTCTTTCTTGATTATAATTTCTAACTTTTGATTTAATAATATGAACCACATATGTTTTAATTATGTTTATAGGCTTAAGCTGACTAATATATGATGATTTAGGGTCAAAACGACATAACTTAGGGTTTAAACAAAGTGGGAAAGGTTAATAATACCCCTGCAAATGTTGCTGTCGGACCAAACGACGACAAGGACTGACGGTCCGTCGTTTGACCGATGCCCCATCGTTGGGTCCGTCGACTTGTCCTGTTCGACAGACCTTTACTAAAATGGGCATAACTTTTTACTCAAAGGTCTGATTTTAGCAAAGTCGGTGGATATGGAAATATAATTCAATTATCTATTCTTAGGTAGGTCATGAGAGACCTAATTAATTTTGTAATAATAGTTATTACCATTTGAAGTTTATCCAACTATTTTCCCCCTTAACTCTCTGTAAGTTTTCCACCTACGGACCGTGCTGGTCATCCGTAGCTCTTGTAAGAGAGTAGGTGAAGGTAGTATTTATCGAAGGTCATGGACTACGGACCGTCATCTGACCTACGGACCGTAAGCCCGTCCGTCGTCCAAGACTTAACCAATTTTTTCTGGACTAAATTTTTTGGGAGTTTCTGATCTTATCGATGGTTGTGCAGGATAGACAGTGGGTCAGGATACGGTCCATTGATACCACCGTTAGTTGAACCTGCAATTTTTCTTTTCTGTTAAGCGATTTTTTTTGTCTATTTTGACTACGGAGTGTTACATTTAATTTATAATACAATATTCAAAATAGTAAGAACAAACTATTATATTTACTACTCACGCAAGTTCATGACAATCAAAACACGTGAAAAACCCAACAATTTATCCATTCATGACAATGATTATATAATGTCATTAATAATTATCACACCACACCTTATTTTCAATTCAAAATTCCTTTATGTCCCACCCAACCACGAACTGAAAACCATTTTATCACTTTTCTTTTGAAAACAAACAATCTCCATTCATATCTCTTAATAATAATATAACCTTACACAATACATAATTTCCTGCGACTTTGTTTTTAGTCACACGTCTATCTAGGTTTGTTTTTCTTCCGCCTCTTTCTTTTCTGTTTCTAAATTAATTATTTATTGGATATGATAAATCCTTAACTTATTTTAATAAATATAGGACAAATAATATATGGTCTTAATTAAAATATTCTTTTTAGTCCATTAACTTTTGATAAAGTAAATTATGTAGAATTACCTATTAATTAATTAACTCTAGTTAACCTAATAATAAAAATTTCAAAAATTAACCTACCGGGTGATCACATTATCCACCACTAAAAATCATGTTTATCCCCTAAAATTGGGAAGAAGAATAAATTAGAACCAATATTACCAAAAGCCTGAGGTATGATCATTCAGAGTCGGTGTTCATCTCTCCAAGTAAGTTCATCCTTAAAACCATTCCATCAAGATCAACTATTAAGAATTAAACTTTTGAATCAAACTTTGGAAGATTTATAAATCAACAGGATTGTCAAGCCATAGGCTAACCCACAAACCAATCTAAACCAAAACATGCTGGACCATATCACAACCATTTCTCACATGACCATTAAAAAAAAATTCTTAATCCATACTTGTTAAAATTAGAAGTGGACTTTAACCAACCACCAAACACTCATATTGTATAAACCATCACAGATCTTATCAAGATTCCTTCTCACAACACAATCTTTTCATGAACTTAAGTTATGAAAAAATGTGATGTTTAGACAATGATAATCATCATGGGTGGATCAAACTTATCTAACCCAAAGAAGGAAATGATCAAGTAAACACTCAATAAGAGGTACACTCCAAGATTAAAAACCTATAACAACATTGTCGGATAACTGTAACTATTCATAGAAGCTCTTACATAAGTTCTCATATGCAAGGTTGTGCATGTGGAACTAGTAGTATATTTCTATTGTCTCAAACAACACTAACCCTTTCATAACTGAAATGACCAAGTCTGACTAAGGATGTAACTCTACCAAGAGGACAATCATAGGATTGATACACCCGATCCATCACTAGGAATTCACCCATAGATATGAAACATACACAAAGGTAAAAAGTGAATCATACTCTAAACCATGTCCAGAATGATGTAGTTGGTCATATAAGAATATATAGAACCAAAATCGAATAACACTTAATACTTCTTTCATAGTGACCATATCAAATATCTCATATATCTTACCCTACTTATTAAATTTTTAGCCAGTCACAATCAACTAGTCTGATCTTCATTACTATCTCACAAACACTCAATTTATCAAACTCCACATACTTCTCACCGTTTTCCACTAAAGAACAAACACCTAATACGAACAAACATAAAAAATACACCAACCATTTTCCTTACTCTCAAATAGTCACTAGTATCAAAGTCTTTTTACCAAGCACAGTGTCGCCTACAAAAGTTTTGAATTATGAATCCCTTTCTTTCTATTTAAGCATTTCATGAAAAATACAGGTCACCCTAAGACTGATAATACTAATTATTGATCTAAAAGTACATTAACATCGAAATACAACAATTGAATCACATTCAATTCAACTCCACATAATTTTTTAGATACAAATTTTTAACTGTCATTCACACCATCATATGCCTCATACCAACACTTATGAAATTTTGGGTCTCTTTAATAATTTAAATACCATAAGCTCATAACCTCTACTCACTTTCAAATTCCTATGTAACACATCATAACTGTTTATGTTGTCTCATAAAATCATTGTCTCAATCCTCTCAAAATCCTTTATAACCTTGTATAATTGTAGGTCCATATTGTTACGTATCCATAAGTTACAATTATTTGAATGGATATCTTATAATAAATTATTACTTATTTTAATGACTTTTTTATTTATTACCATAATAGCAATGATATAATAAATGAACAATCTACCTCAACATAACCATATAGAATATTTCACGCCTAGTTGCTTGTCACCTAACCAAAAACTCAATCTTTAGAAAATTCGATGATAACTTTCTAGTAAGTCTATACCGAACTAGTTATCATATCATAGTCATATCTATAATCGTAGGCAAAATCAATAAATCCTTCAATTACGAATCAAGACCTTATACGAGAGGTCTTATTCCTTCTCTTTTCTAAAAATTTTCCTTTGAAACGAAATTTTTTATCTCTGGAACCCTTGAATACACCATACTCTTGTTTCTTTGCTAAATTGCTTACCAAAAATTTTTAGTGGAAGCCTTCTTTAGGTCCTTTAACAATTAAAAGTAACGACTCTAATCATGCACAAATCCTTTCAAATGCTTAATACCTAATGTAATCCATTATATATTACCTTGCTCATTCATACCCTGACAAAACATGCTACCACTAACGTAAATCCGCACGAAAAACTCATATTCTAATTTCAACTATATAGATCATTTTCATTATATATTAACATTAGCTCATACGTTAATGATTATTATGAATTCATGTATCTTAGATTATCATTGATCACTTCTATATCTTCTTTGTCATATCCTTCGGTAAAAATTCAACCATACTTATTATCAAACTCACAACCACAAAAGAACTTATCATCAGACTCAAATTGAACATTTGTACACTTATTTCTCAAGTCTTATCCAATAGTTTTTTAGTCAATTTGATGAACCTGTGACATCATTATATTAATGAATAGCAAAATAAATTAATTCACATGTCTCTAAACCAAATTCTCACACCTCTTTATCCTTTGAAATAAGAGAAAATATACTTGGGCCACCTCGTTTCGAAGGCTATACTACATACCATAACTATTTTTTTCATTATAACTCTAGCTTCTTTAAATTTTATTCGAGCGAGGTTCCTACATCTCCTTAGAAATTTCATACGACCAAATTACTCATCAAATAGTGAAAAACTACAACATTAAATTCTTTCTAGTTGTTATTACATACGACATCCGTCGAACCAAAAATCTTATCATGTAGTTGCATCATAATCAAAATTTCATCATGAATTTTATCATCATTATGCTCATTATACATTGTCATCATTTCAAATTCAATATTATTATCAATGTGACACCTTCAAGCAAGTTACACCAATCAAATTCAAAGGATTAATCCACTTTTATATGCAATTTTTACAAAAATCTTCAATTAACTTTACACAAGTATACTTTTTGGGAGTGTCTTTACCCATAAACTTGTCATTCTGGTATCTATCCATTTCCTTTGACTATTTCTCATTTCGAAACCTCGAGATACACTTCATAAATTAACGTATTAATACCATACCAACAATACACCACTAAAGTATTTCTTATAACAATGTTTTAACTCAAGCACACGTAGTAACAAACTAGTTAGTTTCTCAAAAATGAATGTAACATTGTATCTAATTATACGAGCATGTGATACAACTTATAACTTTTTATGTAGTTAATATTCACACTTGACAATTGACTTTTTCATTTCCATACCATTAGTGCCACACTGCAAAATTTTAACTAAATCCACCAATAGAACATATCATACCTATCGAGAAAATCGTACCCAAATAAGCCACACATTTCTACCAATCGAATACATGTAAAATATTACAAAATTCATTCCATATCCAGTCTTTCCTTTAAGAATTTCACATTCAATTTTTGAAGTATTTTTGATTCAGCCTATGCTACACAAGTACCATATATATATATATATATAGTATGATAACTAACCTTACTCAACCCCTTCAAATATGATCACATGTTCGTTTTATAAGTATATCATTTCCCCCTAATCCAAATTTAACATCAAATCAATACAAGACAAGCCAACTATTTATATAAGGAACTACCCACAAGTCATCACTAAATGAGAGTGAATGGAGTAAAGCGATAAGAATCATAATGGGACCAAATACGCACAATAGAGATTCAAGAAATAATGATTTTTCCTAAAAGTCATTATAGCCTCTCGAAGATAAGTACAAACATCTCCGTACCAATCTTCGAGACTCTACTTAGACTAGGATTGTACAGACGTGAGACCTATTAACATGGGGCTCTGCTACCAATTCATCACGACCCAAAAATGGACGTGATGACACTAGTGTTATTCCCCAAAGACATGTAATCCTAAAACTCAACTATTAAAATAAAATGCGGAAAATTTACTATCAACTTACATTATACCCCAAAACCTGGTTGTCACATGTACAAAGCTCTAATGTACAATTGAATTAAAAGAAAATATAAGTCTCATATGATATTGTTTCTAGAGTAAAACAAAATCATAAACATGAGTAAGAAGGTATGCTGAGATGACCAACAACTACCTCACAAATCTCCAGGAAGCCTCGGAAAAGAAGAGAACATAACATAAAGGTCCAGGATATTAACCTACAAAAAATTGTAGAAGAAAGGGGTGAGTACAAAATCATAGGGTACACAACAAGTAAATCCCTAAACACAAGCTTAGGGAACGGAATGCGGATAATCCGACCATCTCAACCAAACCTCCACAACTACAACCTGTATAAAATTCAGCCTAATCAAACAGCTCATAGCTTACATAGCACATAGCTCAACAACAACACTAAGAAAAATTACATATCCTCCACAATAACACTTTGACAAATTACATATCTTCAACAACAACACTTCAAAAAATTAAATATCCTCAAATACAACACTTCAATAAATTATAAATCTTCAACAAAAACACTTCAATAAATTATATATCCTTCACAACAACACTCTGACTAATTACATATCCTAAAAAAAAACAATTCAACAAATTACATATCCTCAACAAGAACACTTCAATAAATTACATATCCTCAAAAACGATACTTCAAAAAATTATATATTCTCAATCAAAATATCAATATTCATAAATCGCAAGTTCCACATAAAGGCATTCACAATATTAGTAAAACACTATATCTGGTTCACTAATGATAAGTATGTGCAATGTAATAGAATGCAATGGCAAGTATAATGATACATGTCTTACCTAGTGATACACATCGGCTGTCTCTCAATCTGGGACCCATGGGGGACATATGGTCCATGCATCTGTCGCGGCGCACGACATGACCCTTGATAATAGTATCCATCGCGGCGCGCGACATAACCCTTGATAATAGTATCCATCGCGGCGCGCAAAACGTCACTCGAAATATTGTGTACATCACGGCGCGCGTTACGTCCCTCGAAATGGTAAATTTTGTTTAAGTTCTCATTTTTTCTCAATGAACATAACACTTTTCACAACCATGTCTTAAAATAATGCAAATGACATGTTCACACAAATAAAGAGGATATGACCATTTTTCATAAAACTACACAATTCAGATTAACATCAACAATGATTCAACAAGCCTTTTAAGCCATACTATATTATCAACACATCACACACAAGCAATTATTAACATTGTCTTTTATTACCCTTTGTTTTCATCATTAGAATTAATCAATGTGGACAAGTCAACCCATCACCAAGTCCGATTAAGTTCAAATATATAACACAAGGAAATACACACATTTCATACACTTAACGAGGGTTTAGAAATTAAATTGCCTGAACCCAATATGAATTTACTTCGGGGCTTGAGCCTTTAGCATTCATCTATGAAGTTCCTTGGAAGGTTTTCAAAATGAATTCATTATCAAACTCTCTATATTTCAATCTAGACATGGGTTTTCATTCTCAAATTTATTTCAAAAGCATTCTTATGATGAATTGAATTAGATATTATTTCTCAGGTTTATTTCAATCAAATTTCATGATTAACCCATGATTCTCCCAAAATCCCAATTTAGACTATAATGTAGGTTAATGTGATCTTGATCTTATGGTAATTGAATTATGATATCGTTTGAATAAATGTATTTTTAGCTACTGTTTTCAATATTAACTGTGTATGCATTAGGTTAATTGATCAATGATAGTCAAAGCATGGATAATTAGTAAGTTTTCCGAATTCCTTCTACTTCCTATAGAATTTATTGTGAATTGGACTAGAATGACATTGTATTGTATGGTCCACTTATGTTAGGGATGATTACATTCTTGTCATTCTATATGTTATGTTACCATGGACTTAATGGAATTTCGTCTTGAAAGTTTGGTCATGATGATCACATAATGTGAAGTATTATGCCTAGTCTACAATGCTAGTTCATGATCTTGGTTAGGTGATGATGCTTCCTTTATGTGATTTACTATGTTAGAGTTAGGTATGGTCTACATGCTGATATTTGAATAATCGATGTAGCATGATGCCTACCTATGAACCCCTAAATTAATATGTGTTCTAAGCATGAATTGGGGTCTTATATACAATGATGAATGTGTCTTGTCTCCTATGCTATAATGTTGTTGTTTGTGGACAGTGGTTCCTATCACTCTATATTTGATTTGTCTATGATTTGAGGGACTTTATTGTGTACTGTGACCACTGTAAGGTGGTTTCCCCAATGCTATGATTGATGCCTTTATATGATCATGTTGTCTAATGTACACACACAATTCATGCATGCATATGAGTAGGATATATTCATGGTAGGTAATGAAAGGATACTTATGATATGCACCTAAAGTATACTAGTATGTATGTAAAGTATACGTCATGAAAGTATGATAGTATATATTAACTACGATGACTTGATCGGTGTACTAGTAAAGACAAGGGTATGCAACCTTGTCTATGCATTGCACATGTGTGCCTTGATAGGATAGTTCCTAGGTTGATTGTTTATCTACATGAATATGAATGTATGATTAGGCTATGTACATGTCTTCTATTCTATGATGTCAAGTATATGATATGATGAAATATGAATATGTATAGTGTCTAAATGTGTTTATATTAAAGGATTGCTCATATAGTTTCACGTATGCACTTATGCATGAGTGAAGTGATGTATGAACATGTGTGGTCTCATAGTGTCTTTGTGAAAGGTCTTCTCACATACATGTACACACACTTGTTATGTATGAATGAAGAATTCTATGACATTTTAGTAAAGTAGGGTCTCTCGAAAGGATTACTCAATTGTACTCTAAACCAGACTATTCTTTATATGTGCTATGTCCATGTGAAATATTTCTAACATGCTCTAGGTTGATGAAAGGACATTTTAGTCTATGACATAAAACTATGCGCATGAAGAGTTAGTCTCCGAAAGCCTATTTTTATAATGTAATGTTAATAAAGACTTTTCAATAAAGGGATGTTATCTTAGCGTCAAGTGAATTTGAAGATGAGGGGTGCCCCTTCTCAAAGGGAAGGCTTGTTCACCATAGTCTTCCTAGGGTGGATAACTAGAATTCCCAATTGGCATAAAGAGGGCTTCCATATATACCTCCAAGTTGCATAAACTATGTTTCCCCACAGGACCTAGCAGGTGGATTCACCTAGTATGCTAGCATGATATTCACGTCTTACCTTGGCTAGAAATATACCTTCTTTAGTGTGAGGGTGTGACACTAAGTTCAATGTTTTGTACCCATGGACTTAATTTTTGTTAAGGACATAGATTCTGTAATGTAAAATGGACCATAAAAGTTGAGGAAGGAGCCCTAACTACGATAACCTAAGGTGAGTATCTAAGGATATGTGAGAGTAATGAACTTACTTATGCATTGTACAAGTAGTTTCTTGAAGTGAGTTCTAGGAAGGTTTTCTAAGTATTTGTTTATGTTGTTATGCATGACATTGTAGTGTTTTCTACTCGTTCTGATAATATGCATGTCATTTTCCCTATTGTTTCTATATGTTGAGGTCTTACCTTATATGCATAATGTTGGTCTCATTGACTATATGATGAAGGTTCCACTAAATGTTTATGAAGTTATACCTACTTCTCATGTTGATATGTGAAGAAAATGATAAGGCTTCTAGTCTCTATGTAGGTTTACTTAGAATGTGTGAGGTTATGGGGCTGCACATGTACATTGAACTACTTGGGATATGATGTTTTATGTGAAGACAAGCTATGATAGGTAAATGTTAACTATTTTCTTACTATGATGATATTAGAAGTCTTGACTTGTATGTGACATTGTAATGAATTCTTTTATGTGGTCCCTAAAGTATGTTGGGTCAAATGTGAAGTATGTTCCTTATGATATGAGATTATTCTATGAATCCATGAGTTTGGTTAATGAAGGTTCTATGTATGTTTACCTTGGTGGACATAAGGTGATGCTTGAGTGTTGATGATTCAATGAGACACTATTCATACATCGAACCAATTATCACTAGAGGGTTACGTGATAGTTTAGAAGTTAAGGTAAAATAAGGTTAATTCTATGAAATATTAAATGTACCTTAAATGTTATATGTGGCTTTTTATATGATGTTATGACCATTGTGCAAGTCCATATTAAGTATATGAATTGTATGATGCTTATCGTATAAAAGTTATTATGAAGTTTCACAAAAAGGCATTTTGCATGGTTTTAGAGTAAAATGTCCTCTTTACATGCATGTTTTGCCATGATTTCCATACTTCATGCATCCTTGTACTAACACCATTCTTCTTCATCTTTTTGCATAAAGAGTAGGCTATGATGGCTAGAGTATGTCTCTTAAGGTAAGGGGCTTGGATAGCTTGTCAACGTCAAAGAAAGGAATCCTTAAGATTCAAGGATATCCTACGTCAACTTATTCTTAAATTTATGTAATATTTTATTTATTATTTTATGTTGTTAGGGACCGGTCCCTATTATACTCTAATGATATTGTGTCTGATATGGCAAAGTGACTTAGAGTCTAACTTTGTGCGTATGGTTTTTTTATATTAATGGAAGTGTGTTTTCTAACATATGATGTTATATGAAAAGTTTTAAATTTTCCGCTAAATTTCCTATGATAATGCGATGAGTGATAAGTATGGGCTCGTATAAGACTTCCGAAAGGTCAAGTACGCCATGTTACTTCCGGGGGTGCTCTCCAAATGTGACAGATATGTTGTCGCCGAATTGGAATGAACTAGACAATTTGCAAGCCAAAGCGCAAAAACGCAAATGTACAGCATTCGAGAACAAGTATTGAAAATAGGCGCATTGGATTTTCTTGACGAAGTTGTGTGCATCTCTGTTATTTACTCAACAATCCTCTTTAAATCCCCACCTCGCCTTCTTTGCAATGCAAGATTTGCTTAAGGAATAATACTCAAAGCAGCAGTAATAGCAACACATAAAGTCCCAAGAGGAAACATTCCACCCCAATTGATTGAGCAGTTGCTTAACCCAGATTGTTCCCTATACCTATATTTATCTTTTTCTAATTCGACCTGTAGATTATTGTTATATATTTGAGGACACATAGTTTTTTATTGTGGTGGGGTGAGGCTAATACCCTTTGTGCTGATATTTGTGCTTTATGTTTATATATTGGGATGTTGTATCGTAAATTGTGTTTACATGTTTTTCGTGGAAGTTTGAGATTATGGCTTCTATTTTTATTTTAATTGTATAATTATTTTGTCTATTTTAAAAAATTTCAATTTTTTTGCAAATTTTTTCCACCCAATGCACGTGCTTAAATATGGTTGTTCACAAGCAAATTTGAATCTCGGTTTCAATCAATACCAATGTTTATAATAGTTTTTTCAATCGAACAAAGATGAAGGTAAGAATACGATGAGACCAAATGAAGTTGCACAGACAATATGTAAACTCTTTGCATCTCGATGTGATTACCATGTTTCAAATTAATTTTCTTATGATTACTATTACACACAAGCTAAAGTGTAGAGTCTTGTTTGACACAAGTATCAATGCCTTTTATCATAACACTACCTTCAACAATGCAAGAAAACACCTAGAATTTGACATGTTTTTCTATTAAACTAAGTATCGCTCTCTTTTGAGGTGATCTTAGGCAATTTTGTAGAGTGTGAGCTATTTCGACATATACCTCTCTTGTTACCTCCTTTGTGAGTGTGTGAACCTCTATTGAACACCCCTTGAACCTTAACCTTCTTTGGATGAAATTTGATGAAGATTATAACCTTTTTTTCTAACTCCCTCAACCCTCATGGATAATTGGTTTGATTAAAGTAGTCAACTTAGGCCAAAACCGTATGTCAGGGTGTGGTGAAAAGTAAAGGAAAAAGTCAAAGAAGTGCAAGAAAAGTCTCCCTTGAACCATGGTGTTGCGAAATAATGAAAACCCTCCCCATAAAAAAGAGAGAAAAGAAGAAACTAAATAAAAAAGAATTGTGGAATAAAGTACTATAGAAATAGGGTTTCGAAGCAATCCATTTAATAGAATCATCACTTGTCAACACGAACAAAGATGAGGAAGGAGAAGAAAGGAAGTGTTATGAGCACCACAATCCGTGAGGAGCATTAGTCCTTAAGCCTAAATGACCATACATTTGCACTCATACCCATTACAAGCGTTAGAAAGACTTTCTGATCTTAAAAAAACAAAAACAAAAGTCAACTAGGTAATAAGGGCAAACCTATGGGTGAAGTCATTCATTGTGTTCTGCTTTTTGAGAGTGAGTGTTGTATTTGAATTCTGAACTTGAAACTGATTATACCCTTGTTTGTGAAAATTTAATCATCATTTGTGTGAGGGACTTCGAATACTTTAGTTGGGCTTGAACTTTCATTAGAAGCAAGAAATGCGAGCCTGAGAATCTTTTGTAATGTTGTGTCAAAGCTTGGAATATTCGACTACACATTGAATTATTGCATAAGTAATTTGATTATTGTTGTGTACATTTATAATTGAGTCATGTGCAAAATTGTTTAAGACTTCCTTGTTGAACTTATCAACTTTAATTTTACTTTAGGAAAATCAAAAGTTTATGTTGGGGATATTGATGAATCCACAAATTCGAATCATTTAGGGCTATATTTTAATGGAAATAGTGTCCTCCAATTCTTATTTTGTTTAAAGCTTGAAAAAGAGTAAGAAGAAACACTCACCTTGACTATGCTAACCTCAAGAATAAGTTAACTCATTAAAAAAATAGTAAGAGACATGCAATATATATAAATCTTGTAAAATAGTGAAAACAACTTAGTTCGTTTAAGAAACGCAATAACAAGCTCAACTTTACTTATATATGAAGTAATGTTGTTTATGTTGGAGATTTTCTAACCGACAACCATCACTATGAGCATATGTGATGGTATAATTTTTTACATAAAGATGCAATAGGACCATTCTATACATTGTTGTTAGTGTGTATACCTTGTTGTTGGTATAGAACCTTAACTACTAAATGGATCCACTAGTCTAAGCTAAAAAACACTAAGGAATCATCTAAAAGGTATGACCCTTCGTCTGTCCATGATGGGTACATTGTTTAAGGGGGCTTGATTTATTATTAACTCAAGTCCCCATATCGGTGATCAATACTACTACCAACAATATTTAGCTGATATATTTTTAAAAGAACTTCTTCTCTGGTTTGAGATAATTGCTCAAACATACATAAAAAACTCTCTTGGAAATTATAGTTTCCTCTTTACTAAAACCTAGCCAAGGGCTATTTTGAAATCTCGGTTTCCTTTCTTGCTCAAAATGTGAAAACATTTGTAAATCCTACAAAATACTTAGTTCTGTTATAAATTTTTAGAAATAAACTCAAATATTTACTCTTTTCTTAACTTTAAACTTGAGCCTTAAAACAAAGATAAATCGTTTGAGTTGCTTTTAAACATCTAGACTTGGCTCTTACCTTCCCTTTAATTTGAATTTTTGGATTCAAGGGCGAAACTCATGTTCTTAGTTGACTTCTATATGTTTCCAAGACATTTAGAGTAGTTAGAATCAATAAGAATTGTTAAAAAACTTTAGAAGGACTAAAATGGATAGAACTACGACATGTAGGCAGAAAAAGTCGACTTGAGCGCATCCTAGGGCACTCCGCACAAACCCCAAATGATTGGGGCTTGATCTTAGTGCACTGGTGGCGCACCGCGTCAGGCCTTAGGTTCAGAGGCCACTTTTGGGCGAACTGCAGGCATTTCATGCCTACCTTCCTAGCACTATGGGGGCGCGTCTGAGTACTTGCTTCATCATGTAAAATCTGATGAACTTTTATACTCGTTTTTGATCTTAAATTCTTTTAAATCAGTTCTTTTTTATAAGATTCTCCTAAGATTAATTTATTCAGATTATACACACAAGGATTTAACTCAATGAATTAAAGAAGACACACTTTAATCCTAAAAAAACTCTCAAGTCTCAACCCATGTTCCTAAACGGAAAAAATTCAATAACAACATTCAAAATTCAATATTTTAAGGTCATAACCACGCTGAATAAATCATTCTTGGCACGTGGGTGAAAAAACCCAACGATAACATGTATTCACATACCTTGATAGGGATCAATTCCGACGAATTCCACTGGCAAAACTTGACGTTCTTGGCAAATTCTTGACTTCGCTCCCTTTTTTTCTTCTTTTCCCTTTTATCCTTGACCTAAGTGTAATTCTAACTTTTCCAAACTTAATTAATCTTAGTTTTTACCCCAATTAATCCCTAAAAATGAATTAGTAAATTATATAGAGAAAAGACTAGTTTTCCCTTCCGTAAATCCGTATTTGAATTTCGCTCAATCTAGCAGCCCAACTTTCGAAAGGCATAACTGACTCATATGATATCAAAATCATGCAAACTCGGCCGCGTTGGAAAGATTATTCAATGAACTTTGCTCCCATGTCTGAACAACCTCTAACTGATAATGACCTAGAAGCTATGGCCATTTGAAAATTATCAAAACTCACTTTCTTAACTTGGACAAATTTTTAAGATTTTCGTTCCCCTTCTTTCAGAAAATGATAATTTCTAGTTTCTTTGTTTACTCTTATCTCTTTAAAGTTTTGAAATTTCAGAAATTTAATACACAAAAATATCAAGGAGGTATGTCACAACAAAAAAATTGACGATGTGATGGAACTTGTCTTTTTCCACATTGCCAAGTTAGCCTCAACCCAACAAAAACGAATGAAAAGTTGAATAACAACAAAAGCGAGAACAAGATAAGAAGAAAATTTATTCTTCTATTAAAAATAAAAAATTGTGGTCGTCACACGTAAAAGCCACTAAATACATAAGTACGAACTAAAAATTAACAAAAATAGAGAAAACTTATGTAGGATCATAAACATTAGTTAGTATTTCAATGCGTAGTGTTCTAGCTCATTTTTTGTGAGAAGGTCAGTAGTACATAATGTAACACTTCAAAAGTTCAAGACCATAGCTAGAGCTTCACATGCTGATCCAAGGTTAGTAACACTTTCATAAGGCGTAAAATAATGTTAGCAAACCATTTAGGATTTTTTGGAGTCAAGACGTAAAAAAATGTCCATGATGTCCGGAAGTTAGTCAAATTTAACTAGTGAAATGTCCTTCGGTTTTAGGAAGGTATGGAGGTGTTTTATGAGGTCTAAATATTTTAAAATTACTTTGGATGGGTAAATCCATATATATAGAGTAAAAACATCCAGGTACGACCACCCAAGAGTAGCCTTAGGGGTCCACGAAAGGACTCCAAACTTGCCTTCGCAAGCTGCCAAAGCAGCAACAAAGTTGTGCATGGCAGTAACAAGTCCGTGTCGTAGACTTGGATGGCTTTTGGTCAAGTCTCATGTTTGCATCAGGAACAGGCCGCAGACTCCACTTTCTCAAAAATTAAATTAGAAAATCATGCGGAAGAAGCTCCGCGTCGTGGACTTGTTCCCCAACGAAATGCTAAAATTTTGAATTCAAGTTTTACATCATTAAAGGGTCAATGTAGGTGAGGGGTATTTAGAGTATTTCATGGGTGTATATATATTTATTTTATATTAGTTTCCCATACCTTCAACCCACTTAAATCAAATCCCCAAATCAAAACCTAAAAGCCCTCACCTCTCTCTAGTTTCTCTCTCTATTCAACCTCAATTGAAGGAAGAACAAAAGTTGAAGAAAAAGAAAAATTTCTATAGGATTTCACTTGAATTTAATGGATTAATCTTCATTAAGGTATGCATTCTTCACTCTTGGGTTTCATTTCCCCAAGAGGTCCTCTCAAAGTTGATTTGTAAAACACCCAATTCCATGGGGTTTTCCAACTCTAATGGGCTTTCTTCTAAACTTGAAATTGATGATAAAATATTATTTCCCATGACCAATTAAGTGTTTATTGTTTTTTAATGGATCAAATTTCAAGTAGATCATGTCCCTTTTTTCAATCCCAAAATTTTGGATCTTTTTTATGAAATGGTGGGAACTGAAGAATGTATTGATTATTATACTTGTTTTATCTATTCTAATTCGTTCTTGGACGACCTAGGGTAATGTATTGTTGGGATTGGATCTATTTATTGAAGAATTCATGATGAAACATATTCTCCTAACATAGGATAAGAATTGAAGTTAATTTGGATAGTGATGATGCAATTGACCTAGCTATTGTGTTTATTACTATTGAATGGTGGTATAACACCCATCGTTTGGTTAAATTTGATGGTTGATGGTAAAACCATGGATTATGTATTGTGAAGGAGATTGGGTAAGCCTTTATCATCCTAACCTTTACATCAATTATGATTGCTTATGTTTAGTGATGATGTGATATTAAAGTATACCTTATGTTAAGATTGATAGGGTTTGTATGATGTTTAATTGAAATGTCTTGACTATGATTTGTGAGATGTTGGCTAAGATGTAATTTTATAAGGTTGGTGATAACTTACCAATGTGCCTTATTATGATATGGTAATATAAATGTTCTAACATCATATGTCTGAATTGTAATGAAAGGAAAATACTCATACAATTATTATTGAGCTATGATGATGATAATTAATATAAGGGATAGAAACTATGACCTAAATAAGCTATGATTGTTAATAAACAGATTAAAGACAATTCAAAAGGGACCACAGCTTAGAACCGAGTGAATTTGTAGATGAGGGGTGCGCCTTCCAAAGTAGGGAAGGTAGAGTTCACCATATCCCTCACGGGGTGGATAGGCTCATAGTCAAAAAACGACATATAGTGATGTTTAAATGACAGACCCCAAGATCCATAAACAATGTTCCCACCATAGGAATACTAGCTAGTGGATCCACCCAAATTTTATGTTCATGTTTTGTCCTACTTTGTCCAGTTGACCACCTTTTATTAGTGTATGGTTTTACAACACCAGATTCAACATAACCTCATGTGGTCTATGTCTGTTAAGGAAAGATATTTCCAAAAGTTAAAACGAAGTAATGAATAAACTCTAACTAGTATTATCTAAGGGGTTTAACTTATTCTAGGTAGGGGTATGAGACTCTACCTATACATTGCACTAGTTAACTTTGAAGGGAATATTAGAAGGAGGTTAATATGTATGTATATGCTTATAAATGTTAAGGATATGTACATGTTGAAGGCACCATAATGTTCAATTAACTTATGAATATATTTTTGATCTTTATTGCTAAAGTATTATGGTATATACTTTTAATGATATGATATGTGAAGTTTGACATTGGTATGGTTCTTGTAAGGTTATTGGGATTTGCTTAGTTATTGCACTAGCGGACTTAATGAAGGTTAATTAGTAATTTGCTTGAATTGGTTATGTTGTAATGAACTCCTATTCATGCTTGTTTAGGTTATAACTTGATGATACACTTGTCTTGATTATGTGTTCAAGTATGTTAGTATGCATGATTGACTTGGATAGACTTAGTATGTATGGTCTTGTTATTAACATGGTCTTGACTTGATAAATATGCATTAATGACTTGTGTTGGTTCTTGAATATGCATAAGACTTTCCAAATGTTAAATAGCATGCTTTAATGAAATGTCCTTTTTAGCATGATTTAACTTTTTTTATGTGCATATACTCATACTTAGTACATGTGTGTACTAACCCATCTTTTATGTTTAAAATTAATATGGAGTCCGGACGTTGAGCTTATAGAAGGCATTTGAATACTACTTGGATATTCCCTAAGAGTTCGGTAGGTCCTTACCTTCAGAGGACAATGCCATTATCAAGCTAACGATGTTGTTCTACTTATAAGAATTTTATTTCTTTCCTTTTCATTTTATGTATATATATATATATATTGATTAAGTGAGAGGTCTAAGTACACCTCAATGTAGAAGTAAACAAAAAGTTCTAAATTTTCCGTAACTTTATCCTATGAATATAATGAGGAAAGCTAAGAGGCTAGTGTTAGTTCTCTTCGAGGAAGACAACTCTGGTAACGTCTATTGGTGCTCGCTCCTCGGATATGACAAACTTTGTATTAGATCATGAGGTTGAATATCTTTAGGAACGATGTCCAATTTAACAATGCTATTACGATCCAAGCACAAGCCATCACTACTAAAGTACAAGCTATGACGACCAAAGATAATTAGGAGGTGGTACGCCGAGGAAGCCAACAAATTAGAACCCTGGCCTCCCGTTTGAGGGATTTCATTAGGATGAATCCCCTAACTTTCTAAGAGTCCAAAGTAGAGGAAGACCTCCAAGACTTCATTGATGAAACCTACAAAATTCTCTGTGATATTGAATTGAATACTATTAAGAAAGTCGAGTTAGCCACTTACCAACTCAAAGATGTGGCCCAAATTTCGTATGTCCAATGGACAGACAATAATCTTTTAAGGGGTGGACCAGTGACATGGGTGTTTTTCCATAAGGATTTTCTTGATAGGTTCTTTCCTAGGGAAAATAAGGAAGACAAAGTGGAAAAATTCATCAACCTTCATTAAGTAAGTATGAGGGTACTTGAAGAATCTTTGGTTTCCAACCCTAGGGATGAGATGATCCGCTTTGTTACGGAAGTGTCCGATGTATTGAAAGAAGTATGTTGATCGGCTATGGTACATCATAATATTATAATTTCTCGTATAATGGTTCATGCTCTTCTGATGGTGTTTCTTCAAAGGGTAAGCTTGATATTAAAAACAAGCCTAGGTTCAAAAAGCGGTGTAATTAATTTATGATGATATTTTTTCTAAACCTAAGTCTTAAAAAAGAAACGGGTACTACTTCACCAACCAAGAAACCAACTTGTGGAAAGTGTGGGAAGAAGCATTATGGTGATTGCCTCGTTTTGATGAATAATTGCTTTAATTGTGTCAAGAGTTTCCACAAGTTTAGGGATTTCCATAATATGAAGGTTTTATACAAGGTTAGTGGTCAAGTTTAAGAAAATGGTTCTAACAATGCCCTGAAGAAGAATCACCTTTCTGCTCTTCGCTCTAGAGGTAAGCAAGAGACTTCTCCCGATGTGGTGACCAGTATGTTTAAAGTCTTTTCTGTTGATGTATATGATTTACTTGATCGCGGTGCTACCTTCATTTCTTACTCCTCTTCTATATAAAAAAGTTAAACATTTTTCTCGTTATCTTGAATGAACCTTTTATTGTGTCTACCTTGTAGGTGAGTTGGTCATTGCGAAAAGAGTGTATAGAAATTGTCCTATAATGTTGCCCAATATAGTAAATCAAGTTGCATTAGTAGAACTTGATATGTATGATTTTGATGTCATTTTGTGTATGGATTGGTTGCAGGCTTTCTTTTCTTCTATATATTATAGAAAAAGGTGGTTAAGTTTACCATTCCAAATAAGCCTGTTTTAGAGTGGAATGCGGGAAATTCTATTCCTACAGGTCGTATAATTCCTTGTTTGAAATCTTGTACGATGATCTCTAAAGGATTTCTATACCATATAGTTAGATTATAAAATTTCGACTCTAAAATTCCTCCCATTGAGTTGGTCCTTGTAGTGAGGGAATCTCCAGAGGTCTTTCCTAATGATCTTACTTATATTCCTCCTGAACGGGAAATTTATTTTTGTATCGATTTGCTACCAGATACAAATCCCATTTTAATGCCTCCTTATCGGATGGCTCTGGCCGAACTGAAAGAGTTTATGGATCAAGTCAAAAATCTACTAGACAAGGATTTCATTCGGATTAGTATTTCTCCATGGGGTGCTCCGATATTGTTTGTGAAAAAGAAGGATAAGTCCCTTAGAATGTGTATTAATTACAGTCAACTCAACTAAGTCACAATCAAGAACAAACATCCTCACCCTCGGATTTATGATTTATTTGATCAACTCAAAGGTGTGAGTTAGTTTTACAAGATTGACTTGTGATCGGGATATCACCAACTTAGGGTGAGAGGTGAAGAGATTCCAAAAATGGAATTTCAAACTAATTACGATCAATATGAGTTCTTATTAATGTCCTTTAGTCTCACTAATTCTATGGAGGATATAATGAACCTAATGAATATGGTTTTTCGAAGTTATCTAGATTCATTCGTCATTGTCTTCTTTCACGACATCTTTGTATATTCAAAAAATGAGGGTGAACACATGGACCATTTGAGAGTGGTGTTGCAAGTGCTTAAGGAACACCAACTATTTTCCAAGTATTGAGAATGTGAGTTTTGGTTGAGGTCAGTAGTGTTTTTTGGTCCTATCATCTCTACTGAAGAATTAGAGGTTGATCCTAAGAAAACCGAAGCGGTGAAAAATTAACCGAGACCCTTGGCTCCTTCGGATATTAAGAGTTTCTTTGGTCTAGATAGTCATTATATAAGGTTTGTCGATGGATTTCCATATCTTGCTTCTCCATTTACAACCTTGACACAAAATAATGTGAAATCTTATTGGTCGGAGGTATGTGGAAAGATCTTCCAAATGTTAAAGTATAGGCCTACTTCCGCTTCAGTATTTTGTGGTGCATCGCAAGTCGGGTTAGGGTGTGTTATTATGCAACATGACAAAGTTATAGCCTATTCTTCTAGGAAACTAGAACTTCATGAGAAGAATAATCAGAATCATGACGTTGAGTTAGCAACCGTGGTATTTACCTTGAAAATATGGAGGCATTATCTCTATGGGGTTCATGTTGATGTGTATATAGACCATAAAAGTCTTCAATATGTATTCACTAAAAAGGAATTAAATCTTGGCAATGGAGATTGTTAGAGTATTTGAAAGACTATTACATGAGTGTTATCTATCACCCCGACAAGGCTAATGTTGTAGCGGATGCTCTAAGTCGATTGTCCATGGAAGTGTGTCCCATGTGAAAGAATCCAAGAGAAACCTAGTGAGAGATGTTCATATGTTTTCTCAATTAGGAGTTCGAATTGAATGTTCTCCAAATGGTGGTGTGGTGGTACATCATAACTCTGAGCCGTCTTTGGTGATTGAGGTGAAGTCTAAGCAACACCTTCATCCATTATTGATGGAGTTGAAAAAATCGGTACTTGAAAAGATGAATTAGTCTTTCAGCCAATGGTGGTTGTGTTATTAGGTACCAAGGGAGATTGTGTGTGCCTAATGTGGGTGATTTGAGGAGTAGGATCCTTCAGAAAGCTCATGGAACCCGTTACTCTATTCATACGGGTTCTACAAACATGTACCATGACCCTAGAGAAGTGTTTTGGTAGGATGGCCTAAAAAGGGATATTGGAGAGTTTGTGTAAAGTGTCCCAATTACCATCAAGTGAAGGCGGAGCACCAAAAGTCGAGTGGTCTAGTACAAGAAATCCAAATTCCTACTTGGAAGTGGGCAGATGTTAACATAGATTTCGTAGTTGGTTTACCTCGGACTCAAAAGCAATATGACTCTATATAGGTGGTAGGGGATAGATTGACCAAATCCACTCACTTTATTCTCATTAAGTCTGCTTATTCGGCGGAAGATTATGAAAGAATCTACATTGATAAGATAGTGAGTTTTCATAAGGTTTCTTTGTCCATCATATCGGATAGAGGTGCTCGATTTACATCTAGGTTTTGGAGGTATTTTCAAAGAGATTTGGGTACTTAATTGAAGTGAAGAACAACTTTTCATCCTCAAAAAGCTTGCCAAGTGGAGCGTACCATTCAAACTCTTGAAGATATGCTTAGGGCTTGTATCATTGAATTCAAAGGAAATTGGGAGGAGAATTTTCCTTTGATGGAGTTCTCATATAATAATAGTTTTCATTCATCCATATCTATGGCCCCTTTCGATGGATTATATGGTAGAAGGTGTAGATATCCTATTGGATGGTTTTAGGTTGGCGAGTCTTTACTTCTAGGTTTCGATTTGATATATAAGACCTTGGAGAGAGTCCATATCATAAGGAACTGGTTGCAAACAACCTATAGTTGGCAAAAGTTTTATGCCGGTCATAGGAGAAGAGACATTGAATTTGAAGAGTGGGATAAATTGAATTTGAAAATTTTGTCCATCAAAGGGGTGGTCAGATTTGGTAAGAAAGGGAAATTAAGTCCTCGTCATGTGGGTCCCTATGAAATTTTGCAAAGTGTTGGCAAGGTTGTATATGGTTGAAACTCCCTTGTGAACTATCTTCAATTTATCCAGTTTTTCATGTTTCTATTCTTAAGAAGTGCATTGGTAATCCCGAGTACATTCTTCCTATCGAAGGTCTTGGTGAAAGATAACCTCTCCTATGAGGAGGTTCTGGTTTGAAATTCTTGATCGTCAAGTGAAGAGGCTGAGGATCAAAGAGGTGGCCTCATTAAAAGTGTTATGGATAAATCACCTAGTTGAGGGAGCAACATGGGAGGTCGAGGCCGACATGAGGTCCCAGTATTCTCATTTGTTTCCTATCGAAGTTTAGTTGTTCTTACTAATATTGAAAATAATGAGTGAATTTGAAGGTTCCTTATTTTTTGGAGATGTTTGACAAGAATGTGCAACTTACAATTTATAATATGACTACAATGAAAATTTTCAAGTAAAGAAAGAGATCTTTTTCTTGATTTGAACTTATGTGTCATATTTTGGTATGTTGTTTCCTTCATGAAAAGATATTGAGCATGTTGACATGTTGAGCTATTGTGTTATTGAGAAGGAAATTTCTCAATATGTTGAGCTCCTATATGTTGGAAATGATATCTTGAGTTGCATTGAGTAAATTTGATTTTATTATGTTCTATTGAGTTGTAAATTTTGTGTTGATATGTGTTTTTTGTTACGATGCTAGTCTTGAGTCTACCCCTTCATTCAAAAAGATTTTAGTGTCATTCAGGGATGAATTTTCCTAAAGGGGGAGGGGGGATAATGTAGTACTTCAAAAGTTCAAGAGCTTAGATAGAGATTCACATGTTTAGACAAGGTTAGTAAAACTATCATGAGGCCTAAAATAATGTTATCAAACCATATAGGATGTCTTGGAGTCAAGACGTCAAGAACGTCCATGAAATCTGGATGCTAGTAAAATTTAAGTAGTAAAAACGTCCTTTGGTTTCGGGAAGGTTTGGAGGTGTTTTATGAGGTATAAAACTTGTAAATTTAATTTGGATAGATAAAACCATATTTATAGTGTCAAAACGTCAAGGTCCGACCCGGGTCCACGAAAAGACACCAAACTTGGCTTGGCAAGCTGCTAAAGCAACATCAAAGTTGTGCATGGAAGAAACAAGTCTGCATCACGGACTTGGGTGGATTCTGGTCAAATCTCAAGTCTATCGCGGGAAGGTCGCTTACTCCACTTTCTCAAAAATAAAATTAACAAAATATGCGGAAGTAGCTCCGTGTCGCGGATTTGTTCCCCGACGAAAAGCTGAAATTTGGAATTCAAGTTTGACTTCATTAAAGGGTCAATGTAAGTGAGGGGTCTTTTGTGTATTTCATGGGGGGGGGGGGGGTTATATATTGATTTTAGATCAGTGTCCCACACATTTTACCTACTCTAATAAAATCCCCCAATTCAAAACCCAAAAGCTCTCAACTCTCTCTAGTTTCTCTATCTATTAAACCTCCACTTAAGGAAGAACAAAGCTTGAACAAAAAGACCAATTTCTCTAGGATTTCACTTAAATTTCGTGGATTAATATTTATTAAGGTATGGGTTCTTCACTCTTGTGTTTTATTTTTCTAAGAGGTCCTCTCAAAGTTGATTTCTAGAACACCTAATTCCAAGGTGTTTCCAACTCTAAATTGCGATTTCTTATGACTAATTAAGTGTTGATTGTTAGTTATTGATGTTAATTGATGCAATTTAATGTAGATCATGTCCCTTTTCCCAGTTCCCGAAATATTGGATCTTAATTATGAATTTGTGGGAATTGAATAATGTATTGATTGGTAGACTTGTTTTATGTATTCTAATTCGTTCATGGACTGACTAGGGTAATGTATTGTCAGGATTGAATCTATTTCATGAAGAATTCATGATGAACCCTATTCCTCTAATCGTAGGTTATGAGTTGAAATTACTTTGGATAGTGATGAAGCAAATGACCTAGCTATTGTGAATATTACTATTGTCTGATGGTATTTCACCCATCAATGGGTTGAATTGGATGGTTGATTATAAGAAAATGAATTATTGCTTGTGAAGGAGATTGGGTAAGTCTGTATGATCCTAAATTTTACTTCAATTATGATTACATGTGTTCAGTGATCAAGTGATATTAATGTATACCTTATGCTAAGATTGATAGGGTTGGTATGATGTTGAATTGAAATTTCTTGACTATGGTTTGTGAGTTGTTGACTAAGATATAAATGTTATAAGGTTGGTAATGTAAATTTGCTAACCTCACATTCATGAATTGTAATGAAAGGAAAATAGGCATACAATTCTTATTGAGCTATGATGATAATGATTAATATAAGGGATAGAACCCACGACCTAAATATGCTCTGAATATTAATAAAGGCATTAAAATCAATTAAGAAGCTACTCTAGCTTAGACACCGAGTGAACTTGTAGATGAGGGGCTGTGCTTTACTAAGGAAGGATGGCAGGGTTTAATATAGTCCTCATGGGGTGGATAGCCTCATAGTCCAAAAAGGGCATTGAGTGATGTTTCCATGACAACCCCCAAACTCCATAAAGTACGTTGACACCATATGAATACTAACTAGTGGATCTAGCTACATGCTACGTTCATGTTTGGTCCTACTTTGGCCGGTAGACCACCTTCTATCGATTTAAGGTTTTACAACACCGGATTAAACATAAGATCATGTGGTCTATGTCGGTTAAGGAAAGATGTTTCCAAAAGGTGAAATGAAATAATGAATTAACACTAACTAGGATGACCTAAGGATTTTAGCTTAGTCTCGGTAGGGGTATGGGACTCTACATATAAATTGCACTAGTTAACGTTGAAGGGAATCTTAGAAGGAGGTTATTATGTATGTATATATTTATAAATGTAAAGGATATGTATATAATTATCTTACATGTTGATGGTACCATATGCTGTTCAATTCACTTACTTGGTCTCGATTGCTAAGGTATATTGTTATATACCCTTAATTATATGATATATGAAGTTGGACACTGGTTATGGTTCTTGTTAGGTTTACTTCATTGAGTAGGGTTATGGGGTTTTTCTTAGTGATTGCACTAGTGGACTTAATAAGGGTTCATGAGTAATTTTTTGCTTTGGTTATGTTGTAATGAAACTTCTATTCATGCTTGTTAAGGTTATAACTTAATCATAGAGTTATCTTGATTATGTGTTCAAGTATGTTAGTATGCATGATTGTCTTGGCTAGACTTAGTATGGATAATTTTGTGATGAACATGGTCTTGACTTGATAAATATATATTATTGACTTGTATTGGTTCTTGAATGTGCACCAGGCTTTTCAAATATAAAACAACATGCTTTAATGAAATGTCTTTTTATCATGATTTCACTTGTTTTATGTGCATATAATCATACATAGTAAAAGTGTGTACTAACCCATCTTTTATGTTTACTAAAAATATAGGGTCCGACCATTGAGCTTATAGAAGGCCTTTGAAGACTACTTGGATATTCCCCCACCATTCGGTAGGTCTTCACCTTCCGAGGACAATCTCATTATCAAGCTATGGATGGTGTTCTAGTTATAAGACTTCTATTTCTTTCCTTTTCATTTCAAGATGTTTTTTATATAGCATATATGAGGCTCTTTGTTGTATTGAAGTATGGATTAAGCCCAATTGTTGAATTAATTTTAGATTGTTTAATATGAGACATATTATAAACTTCTTGTGAGTTTATGTTCCTACACTATGTATGTGAAATAAATGTAGAAGACTATGTAATCTTCTTATACGAAGGGTCTTTGTATATTCGATATATATTTATGTTATTTGTACGTGAGAGGTCTAAGTAAATCTCACTGTATAAGTAATCAAAAAGATTAAAATTTTCCGTACTTTTAACCTGTGAATGTAATGATGAATGTTAAGAGGCTAGTCTTAGTCCTCATCGAAGACGACAATAGTGGTTATTTATACGGGGTACTCCTCGGATGTGACACATAATATATTATTGGGATAATGCACAAGTACCCCCTCAATCTATGCCCGAAATCCCAGAGACATATTTATACTATCTTAAGGTCCTATTAGCCTCTGGACTTATTTTATAAATAATTTTTTACCCCTTTTCGTCGTACATGACACTATCTTGTGGGCCAGCTTGTGTTGATATTTCTTTTCAAATTAGTGCAACGTAGGCTGAAAAGGGGTAGAGATTTTAAGCATAGGTTGAGGGGGTACTTATTCATTTTCCCTATATTGTTGGATAAGAGTTCGAACTATTAGATCTTTCTAAAAAGATAAGTCTCGTCATAACAATATCAATTGGGAATGAAATCTTGACTAATCTTTGAAGCTAATATCGTTTGCTTATGCAATCATTTGAGACAGTTTGCAGTGATTTAGGGATTTCAAATTTGCAAACTCAAATATAGATTTCAATCTAAAATATTTCCATTATCATTGCGGACCCTTTCAAACTTATCCATTCCTTTTACAACCAGATCATAAGCATTGTCCTTTCAAAATTAATGCACCCTTTGTCATGGATACAATCATATATGATAATGAATTTGTACCCCAATCTCTGAAATATGACACTGATTTAGACAAAAGAGTATACAACTTACCAAAAACATCAGAAGTCATTGAAATATGGGTAAAGCAAGATATTGAATTTTAAACACCTACACCGCATTGTGATGAATGGGGTTGAATATTTATAGCGTCATAAGTTAAGGAGAAGAAAGAAAATTACCCCATCTTATTTGAACTAAAGGCAAATGTTGATAAGTGGAATATACTAATTTTTGAACAAGGGTAGATTGCGTGTTGAGATGTGAAGGTAGATTGTATGTTCCGATTGTGGATTATATCCATAAGAGGATCATGGAAAATCCTCAGAGATATGGATACTTGATGCATCCAAGTTCCACAAAGATTTACCATAACTTGGGAGAAGTTTACTTGTTGAATAACATGTGGAGGTGTATTGTAGATTTTGTTACTAAGTGCCCAAATTGCCAACAAGTCAATGAAACACCAAAGGCCATGTGGTTGTTGGGTTTTATTTGCCCTGATTTCTTACCATAAATAGGTGTTCTTTCTAGGAAAAGGTTTTTAATTGACTAATCCTTTTCTTGTAGGAAAAGGTTTAGGACTCTACAAATAGAGGAATGTTCCTTCTAACTTAATCAGCATTCAGAATGTAGTCTTAAGGACTTTGAGAGTTTTGGTTAAGGGGAGAATTTATGGGTCACAAGCTTGATACGTTATCACTTGTGTGAACCTCCCATGTATTCCGAGTGATTTGGTTGAGGTTGTTTCCCTCTGTATTTTGTACTCTCATATTTATAGTGGATTGCTCATATCCTTTGTGGACGTAGGTCGATTGACCGAACCACGTTAAATATTTGTGTCTTTTGGTATATTTCTCATTGTCTTCTTAATCGTGGTCTTTCGAGGTTTGCTTTGCTAGATTCCGCATTTACACCTGCTTATTTTTACGGTCCTAACAAGTGGTATCAGATCCTGATTCAATGATGGAGTCAGGTTCAGTGGTTCGATGATCGATGATTGAACCAGGTTAGAAAGAGGTGTTCATCTTGGCGGGTGTAATTCTAGCCGCAACCATTTTGTCAATAATGAAGATTTTGTTGGAGAAATTGTTTCTGAGAGGTTCTCTGTGTTGAGACATAAATTTTGCAAAGGAGATTATGGAGAGGAGAAGCAAGTTGTTGAAGATTAAGTGAAGAAGGTGGACAAATTTATTTTGTTAGAAATTCAGGCCAAGGGGGAGATTTGTTGGGTTTTATTTGCCCTGATTTCTTACCATAAATAGGTTTTCCTTTTAGGAAAAGGTTTTGAATTGACTAATCCTTTTCTTGTAGGAAAAGCTTTAGGACTCTATAAATAGAGGAATGTTCCTTCTAACTTAATCAACATTCACAATGTAGTCTTAAGGGATTTGAGAGTTTTGGTTAGGGGGAGAATTTATGGGTCCCAAGCTTGATACGTTATCACTTGTGTGAACCTCCCATGTATTCTGAGTGGTTTGGTTGAGGTTGTTTCCCTCTGTATTTTGTACCCTCACATTTATAGTGGATTGCTGATCTCCTTTGTGGACGTAGGTCGATTGATCGAACCACGTTAAGTCTTTGTGTCTTTTGGTATATTTCTCGTTGTGTTCTTACTCGTGGTCTTTCGAGGTTTGCTTTGCTAGCTTCCGCGTTTACACCTGCTTAATTTTGGTTCTAACAGTGGTATGGATAGAAAATAGCTTTTCCAGAATGGAAGTGGGAGATGAAAATTATGTAATTAATTATAGGCCCCCGTTATATCACGGGCAATTTTATTTTATTGGGGTGACTGTAGATCGGATGACTAAATCAACTAAATTCTTGCTGGTAAAGACTACCATTCAGCATATGAGTATTCTGGTTTGTACATTCATGGGATATTTCGACCTCACGTAGTACCTTTTTCCATCATCTCGAATTGAGGTGCTTATTTTATTGCTCAGTTTTGGAGTAATTTTAGAAATGTTTGGGCTCGAAGGTAAACCTTAATACTACTTTTTATCCTTAGATAAATGGTCAAACAGAGAACACAATTTATACCTTAGATATTTTGTGTTGGACTTCGAATGGAATTGGTATGACCATTTGCCTCCTATTGAGTTTGCACACAATAAAAACTATTAATCAAGTATTCAGATTTCTCCTTTTGAGGATTTATAATGTTTAAAGGTGTTGATCTACTATTGGAAGGTTTAATATTAGTTAAAACTATTTGATAGGAACATACATAATTCATCAATCCACAAAGAAGGTAAAGATAATCAAAGATTTTTAGAACAACATAAATCCATTAAAATTTTTATACAAATGTTAGATGTATAGATTTGGAGTTTGGGATTGATGATTAGGTATATCTTAAGGTTTAACCTAAGAAGTGTTTTATGAGGTCATATAAGAAAGGAAAACTCAGTCCCTCGTACATTGGTCCTTACAAGATATCCCATGGAGTTGGTAATATAGATTATGAGTTGTAGGTATTGTCATAGTTAGAAAAACTACATCCTGTATTTCACATCTTTATGCTACATAAGTATTTTTAGTGAATTAACTTAGTATAGACGTTCTATATCTTGGTATGGTATATGACAGATCTGGTAGCGTGAAAAAGACATTATATGATCACATACNAACAAGTCCGTTGTCGTGAGACTGATGGCTTTTGGTCAAGTCTCATGTTTGTCATCAGGGAACAGGCCGCAGACTCCACTTCTCAACAATTAATTAGGAAATCATGCGGAAAGAAGCTCCGCGTCGGGACTTGTCCTCCACGAAATGCTGAAATTTGATTCAGTTTTACACTTAAAGGGTCAATGTAGGTGGGGTATTTAGAGTATTTCATGGTGTAATATATATTTATTTATATTAGTTGTTTCCATATCCTTGGCAACTGCCACTTAAATGCAAATCCCCAAATCAAACGCTAAAAGCTCCTCACCTCTCCCTAGTTGTTCAGTTTTCGTCTCCTATTCAACCCTCGTATTGAAGGAAGAACAAAAGTTGAAGAAAAAGCGAAAAAATTTCTATTAGGATTTCCAACTTGATTATAATAATGGATTAATCTTCATTAAGGTATGCATTCTCATCTTTCTTGGGGTTTCGTATTCGTCATTTCGCCCAAGAGGTCCTCTCAAAAGTTGATTTGTAACACCCAATTCGCATGGGGTTTTCCACATCCGGCTAATGGGCTTTCTTCTAAACTTGAAATGGATGATAAATATTATTTGCCGGCATACCAATAAGTGTGTTATTGTTTTTAATGGATGCAAATTTCACGTAGATCATTCGCCTTTTTTTTCAATCCCAAGGTTGATGCTTTTTTATTGAAATGGGTGGAACTGAAGAATGTATTGATTATTTACTCTTGTTTTTATCTTATCTAATTCGTTTCTTGGACGACCTAGGGTAATGTATTGTTGGATTGATCTTTTTATTGAGAATTCATGATGAAGACATATTCATCCTAACATAGGATTAGCGAATTGAAGTTTATTGGATATTGATGATGTCATGTCCCTTAGCTATTGTGTTGTATTAATATTGAATGGTGGTATACACCACACCAGCGTTTTGTTAAATTTGATGGTTGATGGTCAAACCTATGGATTAATGTATTGTGAAGGAGATTGGGTAGAGGCTTTATCATCGCTAACCTTTACATCAATTATGATTGCTTATTTTTAGTGATGATGTGATATTAAAGTATACCTTATGTTAATATTGATAGGGTTTTGTATGATGTTAATTGAAATGTGCTTCTTGACTATGATGTGTGTAGATGTTGGCTAAGATGTAATTTTTAGAAGGTTGGTGTTAACTTACAATGTGCTTATTGATATTGGTAATATAAATGTTCTAACTCATATGTGGCTGGATTGGTAATGAAAGGAAATACTCATACCAATATTATTGAGGCTATGATGATTATAATTAATATAAGTATAGAAACTAATGACCTAAAATAAGGGTCTAAGGATTGTTTCATAACAGATTAAAGACCATTCACAAAAATTCAAAGGGACGCACAGCTTAGAACCGAGTGAATTTGAGATGGTGGATGCGCCTTCCCAAACTGTAGGGAAAGAGTTGTCACCATATCACTCACGGGGATGGATCGGCTCATAGTCAAAAACACATATAGAGTGATGTTTAAATGGACAGACCCCAAAAAAATCATAAACAATGTTCCGGACCATATTATATCTAGCTAGTGGATCCAGCCCAAATTTTAGTTCACTTGTTTGTGGTCTAGCTAGTTGTCCAGTTGACGGCACCTTTTTATTAGTGTATCTTTTTAATCACACCAGATCAATCATACGGTCATGTGTTCCTATGTTCTGTTAAGGAAAGATATTCGCCAAAAGTAAAAAAACGACGTAAGAATAAACTCTAACTAGTTTATCTAAAGGGTTTAATTATTGCTATGTAGGGTATGAGACTCTACCTTACATTGCACTATTAACTTTGAGAGTAATATTAGAAGGGAGGTTAATATGTATGTATATGCTTATAAATGTTAAGGATAGTACATGTTGAAGGCACCATAATGTTCAATTAACTATGAATCTATTTTTGATCATTATTGCTAAGTATTATGGTATCTACTTTTAATGATATGATTGTGAATTTCATGGTATGGATTATTGTAAGGTTTATTGGGGATGTTGCCTTAGTTTATTGCACTAGTCGGACTTAATGAGGTTATTAGTAATGTTGCTTGAATTGGTTTGTTGTAACGTGAACTCGTTCTATTCATGCTTGTAATTTAGGGGTTTCTAAACTTGATGAAGCACTTGTGCTTGAGTTATGTGTTCAAGTATTTTAGTATGCATGATTGATTGGATACTACTTAGTATTTGGGTCTTTGTTATTAACGGATGGTCTTTGATGACTGTGATAAACATGCATTACTGACTTGTGTTGGTTCTCTTGAATATGCTAGGACTTTCCAAATGTTGAAATAGCATGCTTTAATGAAATGTCCTTTTTAGCATGACTTTAACTTTTTTTCTGTGGCATATACTCATACTTAGTACATGTGTGAACTAACCCCATCTTTTTGTTTTAAAATTAATATGGGTCCCGGACTTTGCGCTTATAGAAGGCTTTGATACTACTTGATATTCCCATAAGGTATCGTTAGGAGTCCTTACTTCCAGAGGACAATGCCATTATCAAGCTAACGATTGTTGTTCTAGCTTATAAAATTTTATTTCTTTCCTTTTCATTATATGTATATATATAATATTTAAGTTGATTCAAGTGAAGAGGTCTAAGTACACCTCAATGTAGAGTAACAAGTTCTAAATTTTCCGTAACTTTAATCCTATGAATATAAGGGGGAATGAGGAAATCTACGAGGCTAGTGTTAGTGTTCTCATTCGAGGAAGACACTCGGTAACGTCTATTGGCTCGCTCCTCGGATATGACAAACTTGTATAGAATCAGGGAGGTGAATATCTTTAGGAACGATGTCCCAATTTACAATGCTATTAGCATCCAAGCACAAGCATCACTACTAAAATTAGCAAGCTATGACGAGCAAAGATCAATTAGGAAGGTTGTACGTCCGAGGAAAGCCACCAATTAGAACCCCCTGGCCTCCCGTGTGAGGGATTTCATTAGGATATCCCCTAACTTCTAAGAGTCCCAGTAGAGGAAGACTGCCAAGCATTTCTTGATGAAACCTACAAATTCTCTGTGATCTTGGTAATTGAATACTATAGAAAGTCGAAGTTAGCCACTTACCAACTCAAGATGTGGCCCAAATTTCGTATGTCCAATGGACAGACAATAATCTTTTAAGTGGTGGACGCATGACATGGTGTTTTTCCATCAGGATTTTCTGTGATAGGCTTCTTTCCTATGGAAATACGGAAGACAAATGGAAAAATTCATCAACCTTCATTCAAGTAAGTTGAGGGTTACTTGAGAATCCTTGGTTTCCAACCTAGGGATGCGATATCGCTTGTTACGGAAGTGTCCGATTTATTGAACGAAAGAGTATGTTGATCGGCTAGGTACATCATAATATTATATTTCTCGTATAATGGTTCATCTGCTCTTCTTATGGTGTTCTTCAAGGTAAGCTTTATTAAAAACAAGCCTAGTTTCAAAGCGGTGTATTAATTTATGGGATGCTATTTTTTTCTAACCTAAGGCTTAAAAAAGAACGGGTACTACTTTCAACCAACCAGAAAATCGCAACTTGTGAAAGTGGTGGGGAAGCATTATGGTTGATTGCCTCGTTTGATGATCATTGCTTTAATTGTGTCAAAAGAGTTTCCCACAGGTTAGGTGATTTCCATAATATGAAGGTTTCTAATACAAGGTTAGTGGTCCAAGTTTAAGAACATGGTTCTAACAATGCCCTGAAGAAGAATCACCTTTCTGGGCTCTTCGCTCTGAGGTAAGCAAGAGACTTCTCCCGATGTGGTGACCAGTATGTTTAAAGTCTTTCTCTGTTGCTGTATAATGATTTACTTGATCGCGGTGCTACCTTCATTTCTTACTCCTCTCTATATAAAAAAGTGTAACATTTTTCTCGTTATATTGATGAACCTTTTATTGTGTCTACCTTGTAGGTGAGTTTTGGTCATTGCGAAAAGAGTGTATAGAAATTGTCCTATAGATTGCCAATATAGTAAATCAAGTTGGCATTATTAGTAACTGATATGTATGATGTTTGATGTCATTTGTCTTATGGAATTGGTAATTGCCGGGCTTTCTTTTCTTCTATATTTATAAAAAAGTGGTTAAGTTTACCATTCAAATAATCCTGTTTTAAGAGTGAATGCGGGAAATTCTATTCTACTACAGTCGTATAATTCCTTGTTTGAAATCTTGTACTATGATCATCTAAAGGATTTCTATACCATATAGTTAGAATTATAACAAATTTCGACTCTAAATCTCCCATTGAGTTGTCCTTGAGTGAGGGAATCTCCAGAGGTCCGTTTCTAATGATCTTACTTATATTGCCTCCTTGAACGGGAAATTTATTTTTGATATCGATTTGCTACAGATACAAATCCCATTTTATGGCCTCCTTATCAGATGGCTACTGGCAGAACTGAAAGAAGTTACATGATCAAGTCGAAACAATCTACTCAGTGAAGGGATTATCATTCCTGATTAGTATTTCGCCATGTGGGTGCTCCGATATTGTTTTGTAAAAAAGAAGGATAAGTCCCTTAGAATGTGTATTAATTACAGTCACTCAACTAAGTACAATCAAGACAAACATCCTACCCTCGGATTTATGATTTATTTGATCAACTCAAAGTGTGAGTTAGTTTTACAAGATTGACTTGTGATCGGATATCACCAACTATGGTGAGAGGTGAAGAGATTCAAATGGGAATTTCAAACTAAATTACGATCATATGAGTTTTTATTATGTCCTTTAGTCTCCTAATGCTATGGAGGATATAATGAACCTAATGCATATGGTTGTTGAAGTTACTCTAGATTCTTCGTCATTGTCTTCTTTCAGCCGACATCTTTGTATATTCAAAAATGAGGGTGAACACAGGACCATTGAAGTGGGTGTTGCAAGTGCTTAAGGACATCCCACCAGCACCCCCACTCTTTTCCATTATGTGAGATGTGATTTTTGGGTTGATGTCCGTATGTTTTTTTTGGTCTATCATCTCTACTGAATTATAGGTTGAGCCTAAGAAACCAAGCGGTGAAAATTACAACCGAGACCCTTGGCTCTTCGTATATTAAGAGTTTTTTGGTCTAGATGTCATTATATAAGGTTTGTCGATGATTTCCATCTCTTCGCTTCTCCCTTTACAACCTTGACACAAATAATTTGAAATCTTATTGTTCGGAGGTATGTAGGAAATATCTCCAATGTTAAGTTAGGCCTACTTCCGCTTCATTATTTTGTGGTTGTCGCAAGTCGGGTTTAGGGTTTATATTGCAACATGACAAAGTTCATAGCCATTTCTTCTAGAAACTATACTTCAGAGAGAATAATCAGAATCATGACTTGAGTTAGCAACCGTGGTATTTCTTGAAAAATATGGAGGTCATTATCTCTATGGGGGTTGCATGTTGATGTGTATATTAGACCATAAAGTCTTCAATATGTATTTACATAAAGGAATAAATCTTGGCAATGGAGGATTGTTGAGTATTTGAAAGACTGAGTACCTTAGTGTTTATCTATGCACCCGACGAAGGCTAATGTTGTAGCGGATGCTCTGAATGTCGATTGTCCCATGAAGTGTGTCCCATGTGGAAAGAATACCAGATAGAGAAACCTAGTGAGAGATGTTCATATGTTTTCCTCAATTAGGAGTTCGAATTGAATGTTCTCCAATGGTGGTGTGGTGGTCCTCCTACTCTGAGCCTTCTTGTGATTGGAGGTGAAGTCTCAGCAACCCCTCCTCCATTATTGATGGAGGTTGAAAAAATCGGTACTTGAAAAGATGAATTAGTCTTCATCAGCCAATGGGGTTTGTGTTATAGGGTCCCACTTTAGATTGTGTGTGCCTAATGTGGGTTGATTTGAGGAGTAGGATCCTCAGAAAGCTCATGGAACCCGTTACTCGATTATACGGGTTCTACAAACATGTATCATGCCCCTAGAGAAGTGTTTTGTAGGATGGCCTAAAAAGGATATTGGAGAGTTTGTGCACAGTGTCCCATTACCATCAAGTGAAGCGGATCAGACCAAAGTCGAGTGGTCTGTACAAGAAATCCAAATTCCTACTTGAGAGAGTGGCAGATGTTAACATAGATTCGTATGTTGGTTACCTCTGAACTCAAACAGCATATGACTCTATATAGGTTGGTGGGGATAATTGCCAAATCCACTCACTTTAAAATCTCAGTAACTCTGCTTATTCGCGAAGATTATGAAGAATCTACATTGATAAAGATAGTGGAGTTTTCATAAGGTTTCTTGTCATCTCATATCGGATAGAGGTGCTCGATTACACTAGGTTTGGAGGATTTTCAAAGATATTTGGGTACTTAATTGAGTTAAGAACAACTTTTCATCCTCAAAAATCTTGCCAAGTGGGAGCGACCATTCAAACTTTGAAGATAGGCTTAGGGTGCTTGTCCTCATTGAATTCAAAGGAATTGGGAGGAGAATTTTCCTTTGATGGGTTCTCATTAATAAATATTTTCATTCATCCTATCTATGGCCCCTTTCGATGTGCTATATGTAGAAGGTGTAGATATCCTATTGGATGGTTTTTAGGTGGCGAGTCTTTACTTCTAGGTGTTTCGACTTTGATATATGATCTTGAGAGAGTCCAATCATACGGAACTGGGTTGCAAACACCCTATAGTTGGCAAAAAAAGTTTATGCGTCCTAGGAGAAGAGACATTGAATTTTAAGAGTGGGATAAATTGAATTTGAAAATTTTGTCCATAAAGGGGTGGCAGATTTGGTAGAAGGGAATTAAGAAGTCCCTCTGTCATGTGGTTCCCTATAAATTTTGGGTCAAGTTTGGGCCAGTTGTATATGTGAAACTCCCTTGTGAATCTTCTTCAATTTATTCAGTTTTTCATGTTTCTATTCTTAAGAAGTGCAATTGGTAATCCCGAGTAATTCTTCCTACGAAGGTCTGGTGACATAATACCTCTCCTATGAGGATGTTCTGGTTGCGAATTCTTGGATCGTCAAGTGAAGACTGAGGATCAAGAGGTGTCCTCCATTACTTGTTTGGATAAATCACCTAGTTGAGGACGAGCAACATCGAGGTCGAGGCCGACATGAGGTCCATGTTTCTCATTGTTCCTATCGAAGTTTAGTTGTTCTTAACTAATATTGAAAATATGAGTCAATGGAAGGTTCCTTATTTTTTTGAGATGTTTGTACAGAATGTGCAACTTACATTTATAATATGACTACAGAAAATTTTCAAGTAAGAAAGAGATACTTTTTTCTTGCGATTTGACTTATTGTCATATTTGTATGTTGTTTCCTTCAATGAAAGATAATTGAGGCATGTTGAGCATGTTGAGGCTATGTGTTATTGCGGAAGAAATTCTCATATTTTGACTCCTATATGTTTTGGAAATGAGTCATTGAGTTGCATTGAGTAAATTTCATTTTGTTATGTTGAATTGAGTTTTAACTCATGTGTTGATATGTGTTTTTAGTTGGGATGCTAGTCTTGAGTCTATTCCTTTATTCCAAAAGATTTTAGTGTCATTCGGGGATGAATTTTCCTAAGGGGGGGGGGGGGGATAATGTAATACTTCGAAAGTTCAAGACCTTAGATAGAGCCTCATATGTTGATCCAACGTTAGTAACACAGTCATGAGGCCTAAAATAATTTTAGCAAACCATATATAAAGTTTTGGAGTCAACATGTAAAAAATGTCCATGACGTCTGGATGCTAGTCAAATTTAACTAGTAAAAATGTCCTTTGGTTTCGGAAAGGTTTGGAGTTTTTTTGTGAGTTCTAAAACTTATATAATGACATTGGATAGGTAAAACCATATATATAGTGTAATAATGTCAAGGTCCGACCCCCCAAGGGTTGTCTTAAGGGTCCACGAAAAGACACCAAACTTGGCTTGGCAAGCGTCCAAAGCAGCAGCAAAGTTTTACATGGAAGAAACAAGTCCGCGTTGCGGATTTGGTTGGATTCTAAGCATATGTCAAGTCTGCTTTGATTACAGGTTGGAGACACAAATTTCTCAAAAATTTAATTACAAAATTATGAGGGGGTAGCTCCGCGTGGGCTGACACGTTGTTTTCCCTGACGAAAGCTGAATTGGAATTCAGTTTGACCACGGCCCCCCCCCCCAGGATGTCATTAAAGGGTTAATTTAAGAAGCTGGGTCTTTTGTTATGTTACTGGGGGGGGGTGGGGTTCCGATCATTGTCGCACACATTTTACCCACTCAAAATAAATCCCCAAATAAAACCCAAAAGCTCCACTCTCTCTAGTTTCTCTCCCTATTCAACCTCCACTGAAGGAAGAACAAAGCATGAAGAAAAAGACCAATTTCTCTAGTATTTCACTTAAATTTCATGGATTAATATTTATTAAGGTATGGGTTATTCACTCTTGGGTTTTATTTGTCCAATAGGTCGTCTCAAAGTTCATTTCTAGAACACCTAATTCCAGGGTGTTTTCCAACTCTAAATTTTGAATTGCCTAAGACCAATTAAGTGTTGATTGTTGGTTATTGATGTTAATTGATGCAATTTAATGTATATCATGTCCCTTTTCCCAATTCCTAAATATTTGATCTTACATATTAATTGGTGGGCATTGAATAATACATTGATTGTTAGACTTGTTTATCTATTGTAATTCGTTTGTGGACTTCCTGAAGAATTAATGATGAACTCTATTCCCCTAACCCTAGGTTATGAGTTCAAGTTGATTTGGATAGTAATGATGTAATTAACGTAACTATTGTGTTAATTACTATTGTATTATGGTATTAACAAACAAATACTACCCACTCCAATGGTTCAATCGGATGGGGCCGTAAGGTTCAACCAGATGATGGCTTGTGACTCACTCCTCTGCAGGGGGGGGGGTCGTGGTCTAGGTGCACACGACCCACAGGGGGGGCCTCTTTATCCTCCATCGTCTGCCGCCCTCTCCCAAGCCGTGTCAGTGGATAAACGCTGGAAAGGGGCGGAATAGAAGGTATTAAACCATAGTCCTCACGGGCGTGGACATCCTCATAGTCTAAACTGTCATAATAGGTGGATGTTCCATGATATCCCCAAGCTCCATAAAACTATATTTTCCACCGTCGGCCTCTCCTAAATCTGATTTGCTTCCACACCCATGCTACTTTTATGTTTTGGAGATCCTACTGATTGGGCAAGTAGCCACCTTATAATCGAAGAAGTGTAATTGTTTTACAATACACATTGGAATTCAACATAAGCTCATGTGGTTCTATGCTAGGTTAAGGGAAAAAATGTTTTTCAAACGGTAAAGCCTGAAGTAACTAATGACATATACAAGGATGTACCTAAGGGGTTTAGCTTTTCATAGGTAGGCTTACTGGTGAACGTCTACCCTATAATTGGTCCTAGAGACCTTTGAAGTATCACTCAGAAGTAGTTCTTATCTATGTAATTGCTTATACAGCATGAAAAGAATGTATATCAATGATCTTACAGTTGAATGGCCGCATATGATATTCTTTCACTTATGAATATTGTTGCTTTTCTATTGATAAACCTATGATGTTATATACTCTTAATGATATGATATGTGAAGTTGGACATGGTTATATCGGTTCTTGTTTAGTTTAGTTGATTGAGTAGTTACTGGGAGACTTTTCTTAGCGTTGCACTAGTGGGAGGTGGACTTAATAGGGGATTCATGATGTAATGTATCTTGCTTGGTTATGTCGTAATGAAACGTGTTATTCATGTTTGTTCAAGCGTTATAACTTTATGATAGTGTTATCTTGATTATGTGTTCAGTATGTTAGTATCATGATATGTGGCTAGACTTAGTTATGGATAAATTTTGCTGATGAACATGTTCCTTTCTTGCCTTGATAAATATGGATTAATGACTTTGTATTGTTTCTTGCATGTGCAAAGGCTTCCACATGTAAAAACACATGCTTAATGAATGTCCTTTTATCATGATTTCACTTGCTTTAATGTCAATATAATCATACTTAGTACACTCTATACTAACCCATCTTTCTCAGTTACTAAAAACAAATGTAATGGTCGTCGACCATTAAGCTTATGAGCTTTTAAGACTACTTGGATATTTCCCAAATTCGTAGGGAGTCCTCACCTTCCCTAGGCATCAATGTCATTATAGAAAGCTAGTTGATGTTGTTCTAGTGTATGATAGACTTATATTTCTTTCCTTTTCTTTCCTGGAGATTGTTGTATAGCTATATGAGTTCATCTCTTTCTTAGTAGTGAAGTCTCCGTTCAAGCCCATATTGTTGAATACATTGGTTAGATGGTGTAATATGAGGAACATAATATAACTTCGGATTCGTTTTAATGTTCCTATACTATGTATTTTGAAAATAATGTATTCACAGACTTAATGTAATCTCTCTTAATATTAGGGTCTATATATAAATGCGATATCTATTAAAAATATTATCTCTGTAAGCGAGAGGTCTAAGTAAACCTCTCTGATTGAGGTGCAAAAGCAAAAAAGTTTTAAAATCTTCCGCATGTTTTATCCTCATTAGTTAATGATGAATGCCAATAGAGGCCTAGGCTAGCCTCTTCAAGGACGACACGCCGGTTACAACATCATGGGGGTCTCCCTGAATTAACACATAATATATTATGGGGATACTGCACAGTACCCGCCGGAGGACCAGTATCCGGAGCCCCTCAATCTATGCCCGAAATTCCAAAGCACACTTATAACAGAGTAAGGTCTATTACCACCCCTCCACCATAACCGCAAAATTACCTGCATTACCAGACCCCCTGGACTTATTTAGATGAAATTTTTTTACGCCTTTTTTAGGGCCTACGTGACACTATCTTGTCGGCCAGCTTGTGTTGATATTTTTTTTCAAAGTAGTTCCACGTAAGCCGAAAAGGGCTGCAAAATTATTTATAAAATAAGTTAAGGGGTGTAATTGTACCTTTAAGGATAGTATAAATTTTTTTCCCAGGGCCTGAAACCAGGATGGTTAGGGGGGTGTTATGACTCTTTCCTTCCTTCAGTTTGAGGGGGTACTCTTGCAGTTTGTTCCCATAGTTTTGAATAAGAGTTTGAACTATTATATCTTTCTAAAAAGATAACTCTCATCATAACAATATCAATTGGTAATGAAATCTTGACTAATATGTGAAGCTAATATCATTTGCTTATGCAATCATTTGAGACAGTTTGCAGTGCTCTAGGGATTAAAAATTTTCAAACTCAAATATTTCTATTATCATTGTGGACCCTTTTCAACTTATCCATGGCTTTTACAACCACACCATATGCTTTGTCCTTTCAAAATTAATGCACCTTTTGTCATGGATAAAATCATATGTGATAATGAATTTGTACCTCAATGCTCTGAAATATGGCACTGGTTTAGAGAAAAGAGTATGCAACTTACAAAAAAACATCAGAACTTGTTGAAATATGGGTAAAGTAAGATGTTGAATTTTAAACACCTAAACCGCATTATGAAGAATGGGGTTGAATCTTCCAAGTGTCATAAGTTAAAGAGAAGAAAGAAAATTACCCCATCTTAGTTGAACTAAAGGCAAATGCTGATAAGTGTAATATACTGACTTTTGAACAAGGGGAAATTAATTGTTGACATATGAAGGTAGATTGTCTGTTCCGATTTTGGATAATATCAATGAGGGGATCATGGAAAAACCTCAGAGATACGGATACTTGATCCATCCAAGTTCCACAGAGATTTACCATAAATTGGGAGGAGTTTATATGTTGAATAACATGTAGAGGTGTATTGTAGATATTGTTATTAAGTGCCCAAATTCCCAAAACGATCAATTCGCATGCGGTAAAATGGTCAATGATAAAATAGATTTCCTTCCAGAATTAAGTGTAGATGAAATTATGGAATTACATTACGAGGTCCCCTTTTCTCACATGCAATGCTTAAAAATAACTTATAATTCATTTATCTGTACTCGTACTCTCTTCTCTGTCGTTATCTTACGTATCTCTTAATACTTCAAATTAATTTGATTTGGGTTACTGTAGATCGGATGACTAAATCAACAAAATTCTTGCCGGTAAAAGACTACTACTGAGCATATGAGTATGCTTGTTTGTACATTCATGGGATATTTAGACTTAATGTAGTTCCTTTTTCCATCATCACGAATTGAGATGCTTATTTTACTGCTCAGTTATGTAAGTCAATTTAGATATGTTTGGATTCGAAGATAAACCTTAATAATGCTTTTTATCCTTAGATAGATGGTCAATCAAAGAACACAATTCATACCTTAGATAATATTTTCTGATATTTTGTGTTGTACTTCAAATGGAATTGGTATGACCATTTGCCTCCTATTGAGTTTTCACACAATAAAAACTATCAATCCAATGTTCAGATGTATCCTTATGAGGATCTTAATGCTTGAAGGTATAGATCTCCTATTGGAAGGTTTAATGTTAGTTAAAACTAGTTGATAGGAACGTACATGTTTCATCAATCCACGGAGAAGGTAAAGATAATCAATGATTTTTGAAACAAGCTAAAGCCATCAGAAATCTTATACAAATGTTAAATGAACAGATTTGGAGTTTGGGGTTGATAATTAGGTATATCTGAAGCTTTAACCTATGAAGGCTTTTATGAGAACATATAAGAATGGAAAACTAAGTCCCTCATACATTGTTCCTTACAAGATATCCCATAGAGTTGGTATTATAGATTATGAGTTTGAGCTATTGTCAGAATTAGAAACAATACGTCCCGTATTTGACATCATTATGCTACACAAGTATTTGAGTGACCCTTCACATATTGTGCCTGCTGAGAATATTGGTATCAAGGACATCGTATCTTATGAAAAAATTCCCAGTCAAATTCTCGATAGTCAGGTTCGCAAGTTTAGAACCAAAGAGGTTGCATCAATCAAGGTCTTATGGACAAATGAGGTGGTTAAGAAGGAATCTTAGGAGGCTGAGGATGATATTAAGACTAGATACCCTGATTTTTCTTTTAGTTAGTTCCAGTCAAAGGTATTACCTCGTCCTAAAATACTCATTCAATTTAATCCCTCCTTTAGCATTTTTAATTCATGAGTTTTATGTGTATTTGAACTAAATTTGGTTGTTAACCATTCCTAAAACTTTTCATGCTTAGTTCAACCATCATTCAAGGATGAATAATTCCAAGGGGGAGATATTGTTACACTGCAAAAATTTCTATGTTAAGCATTGAACCATTCTTTAATTGCGTGTAAAGTCGTAGTGAGTGATTCCTAAAATTCTTAATTCAAAAATTCCTCATGTATAAAGTTCAATTCTTTAGTCTTGGAAGGATTTAGGATATGATTTAAGGTTGCAAGAATCCCCTAGCCCAAATTTAAGTTTAAATCTTCCTTACAAATTTTTGAGATAAGATTCTACTTATATAAATTCAAACGATCATCTCTTAGGTGTCACATGAACTATCAAATTAATGGTATTTGATTCCTCTTTCCAACACCACTATGTTTTCCTCATTTTGAGATTGAGTAAGAAGTTATGATAATTTTACTAAGGACTATAGTATTATAAAAAAAAGTTGACGCCATCACCGACTGTCAATCAACTACATGAAGATTCGTCAGCTACCTTTTAATTATGTAGAAATTTCTGCCCTTTGGGATTTTTAGATGATGATAGGTGACGGGCAGTCATCCTAGTTATGGGCCATTATAAAATATATGAAGCACTAGTTTTGCGTTTTCTGTTAGTTGAGGGTATTTCAGACTTTTCCGATCCACTTGAAGCTTAAATCCTGACCCTTTTAAACCTACATAAGTGTTAAAGATATTTTTTACACTCTTTAACACTTCAAATTATCAGAGAAGTTTCCATGATGATAAAAATATAGGGTTTCTAGAGTTCTTTAAATTTCCATCAATTTTGCCAAGAATTTTGTTCCTCGTAGATTTGTTAGGCTATCACAGCGTTGGACTAGTTAATCCTTGCACCCTAAATCTTTTTTTGAAAAATTAAAAGGGTAAAATAGGATTTTTATCTTTGATTTCAAGTATTCTTGAGATAATTGGCATCATTGAATTCAAATTTATATTCCCAATTTTAAAATGTTCTATATCATGCATTGATATTTTTGAAATGGTTGTATATGTATATTTTCCATCATTAACCTTATTATTGAGTTATTTATTCAGAAATTCTTTAAACTAATCATTGTATTAAATTGATTAATATGAAAATTAAAAAAGACTTTTTAGTAGAGTCTAAAGAGATGTTTATAGAGAAAGTATAAAGGAACAAATTATTTTCAAAAGATAGCATTTTAAAAAAGTGAGATAAGAAAAATATTTATTTTTAAATGAGTTTATGTGTTCAAAGATATTTCAGAGAAATTACCTCTTTTAAGAGGATAGTTTGAAAAAAAATTCAAACTAGAGAAAGAATAAGCTTATACATTTGAGCAGGAGTATAAATTATTGGTAGTAGAATTGAGCACCAATTAATGGATGAATTCAAACAACTCAAAATCTTCATAAACCATATCTAACCAATAAGTGTTTAGGATCACACTTTTTTAATGAATCCTTAATTTTTAGTGGATTCACTTAGTATAGACGTTCTATACCTCGATATGGTATATGACAGATCTGGCAACGTGGAAAAGACATTATATCATTACATACCTCATAGTGATGTTTTTTTATTAAAGAATATTCCAATAAGGTATGAGTGTATTTGGATATATCATTTATGATGTTAAGTTTAGAGGTGGGTAAGTTTTGTAAAGCTTAGAATGATTTTACTCCTTTATTTCATTACCTTCATCTTAATTATATATTTAAAAATTGTAGTCCTCTCTTTTTTAGCACTAATCTTAAACCACATGCATTAGGTGTGTGTATTAGTAGTACCTTGTTTGGTACTTTTTTTCATGCCGTGTGTAACTAAGCAGTTATTGTATCATCTAGTAACTCAAAATAGCGATGAATAAAAAAAAACAAAAAATTATTACTTTTGGAAAGAAAGGGAAAAATCTGGAAATTTCCTAAGCTTAAATATGAGTTTTGGTCATTTTCGAATGGCCATAACTTCTAGCTTAGGAATATTTGGAGTCAGTTCTTTATATGGTTGGAAACAAGACAGGAAAATCTTTCTAACGGTGCCAAGTTTTATCTATTCTTATGTGGTATGAGGGAGATATGTCTTTCGGAAGTCGGGTATTTTGATTGAGGAAAGTCCAATCCGGATTTTAGTAAGGGCAAAGTAGTCTTTTCACCCTAGTATTTTCTGATTCATTTGAAGGGGTTACTAGTGGTAAAACTAATGGTTAAGTAGGTTTTAGAAAATTGAAATACACTTAGGTCTTGGTAGAAAACAAAATAAAGAAAAAGAAGAAAAGGCCAATATTCATTAAAAATGTTGAAATCTTCAAGTTGAATTCGTCAGGGGTGATCCCTATAAGGTATGTGAGATCTTTATGTGTTGGGTTAATTCACCTACACACCAACATGTTTAGTTCAGCAAGTTTTCAATTGATTGAATAATGAAAATTGAAGTTCTTGATGAACAATTGTTGAATCCTCATTGGTTGAGTTGTAACATGCCTTTAGTTGATTTGATTCATGTCTTTTGGTTTTTTTTTAATCGTATCTATTGGACATTAAGAGTTTTAGTTATCCTAAATGTTTATGGAAATATCCATGGGAGTTTAGAAGGTTTGGAGATGGAAATCGGAGAAGGAAAGACGGAATTCACATCAGACAAGTCATGGGGTGCCTCGCCCACAAGAGTCTCTCAGGAAAGACTCTGTTCGTCAGGCTCTAGCATTCTGCACTAGCCAGAGCACCTAAGGACAATGCCTGTCGGTCATGCTCTTGTGCTCTGCGCCTCTCAGAGCGCTAAGGTGCACTCGAAGACCCCCATTTCCTATCTTTTCTTACAAGTTTACTAATGAGTAACCATATTCCTTAGTTGACATCCATCACCTACTCTAAGTGCCTCTAAAAAAATCATTAATCATCCATAAAATCAGATCTAATAAGCCTTAGAAATCCATACCCTTATTCAGGGAATTAAAAAGATCAAAGTCAAGAAGTTAAGAAGAGTCAACTCTAAAAGTTAGGAAGCAAGTCAAAGTAAGTTCTTAAAGTTTTCAAGAGTCTTAAACAAACATTTTAACTTTGTTTTAAGGATCAAGTTAATAATTGAGAAAAGAGAATAGATTTGATTTCATTTCTAAAAGATATAAGGGAACAAAGTATTTTCTAAGAGTTACAAATGTTTTCACAGTTAAACAAGTAAGAAGTCTTCAGTCTAGTTTTCAAAAAGAAGTAATAGTTTTATAAAATGAAGTAAGCAGGGAAACTAAGATATTCAAGATAGCCTTTGAGGTAAGTTTTGAGCACTAATCTTAAACCACAGAGTCATTATGTTCTAAAAACACATGAGCAAGTATATTTTTGGGAGTAGTATTGAGCACCGAGGTGGTGATGCAAGTTTAATATTAACTCAAGTATCCATGAAATTCATATATCCATCATGTGTAGAAGAGGGTAAACTTTTTTGATGAACACTTTTCAGTGTAGACTAGTGGATCCATTAGGCAGTTCAAGTCCTATACTCTGACAGAGGTTGGATGGTCGGGCAGCGTGGTCCGAGTAACGTTGTATCGTCATTAAGCTCTTAAGTGATGGTTGTTGGTTAGAGAAGCTTTCATAGAAGTTATTGTATTTTTATATATACTATTATTTGTATTTTTCTATATATCTAAGAGATTATTTGTATCCATTCAGAATTTACGACATGTTTTCCATCAACATTTCTTTATATTGCACATACTTTTAAACTGCATTATATTGAATTGAGTCAGGTAATCATAAGTTGAACAAAGCCAAGGTAACTATTCCTTCTTAATCCTTTTCCAGTTTAAGTATTGTTTTAGCATTCTAACTCGCATACTCTTACATTCAATGTGCTAATTCTAGTTGACCGGCATAGATGCATCATGATACAGAAGCAAGTAACTAGGATAAACATTGAACGTGTTGTTGATCAAATTAGCAGCTCAGGATCAACGGAGAGCCTTCTGAATCCGGAGGAATCTTTTATTATTTTCAATCATTTTCAGTTACAGAATGTTGTGGGGCTTGTCCAAACATTCATATTTAGAGGCTTCACAGACAGACAATGTTAGTTCTTGGTCTTTTCATTTCATTTGTAAATGATGAGACTTAATTGCCATTTTGGACGGACTATTACTCTTTAAATATTTCCCTTTAGAATGTTCTTTACTTTTTATATTGATTTAATTTAAGTCTTCCACTATGTTTTTAATAAGTCAGACCAAGGGTCTATTCAAGGCCAGCACTGGTAATTGGGTGCCCACCACCTCCAGAGTATAGACTCGGGCCATGAAAGTTATACACTCTATTGTGTATTAAGTTGTGTATATATAATACCAGGAAATTCTAGGTGTTAGTAATACACAACATCTTAACACTTGAATTTGATTAAATAATTACAAAACTACCCTTAAAGTCTTTTTTTTTCTTTGTTGTCATAAGTTTTTGTTTTATTTTGATTTTCTGTTTGGTGTCGTTTAATTTTTTTGTGTCTTAATAGGATTTATAACCTGTTAAGTATATTTTATAAAAAAAAAAAACAATTTTAATTTAATTTAATAAAAATTATACTATTTTGATGATAAATTTGATAAAAGAAATTATTTACAAACTTTACACAAATATTTTGTTACGCAATAGTACAACTATTTAATATTACTTTTGAAAAAAAAGGAAGAAGAAGATTTAATCATGTTTTAGCAAAGATAATTTTTTATTTTTAACAATGAACTTATCTCCAAAAAGGGAGTGTACAAATAAGATAAAGTCCTTAAGGGTATATTTGTAACATATTTTTTAATAAAACTTTTGGTAATTGGTTTGTTATTTCTATACATAAAACCAACCACAATTATAAGAACCTTATTCTTGCATAACTAATGCAAGCACTACTAATGCAAGAATTACTAATGCACCCTATTTTGTTTTATTCTTATACACTCTACAAAATAAACTCTCAACGTATTGATATCATTCGAGCTGCATCATTTTATGATGCAGACACATGTATTTAGTATCATGAACAAGCGTTTCGATAATATCACTTTGGGATTCACATAGCTTTTAGAAGCCTCCTTGCATACCACATGATTTAATATTTATTTTCTAGTTATTGTTGAGTTATCATGTGTCTTGTCCTGACATCTATCCTAGTATTAGAAGCTTCATACATTGTTAAAGTTGAGGAGTGTATCAATATTTTTCTTTTATTTTGATATGTTTTCAAACTGTTATATGTATAATATTGCGTACTTTCAAACATTTAACTTGAGTCTTCTTGAGATTTATGAGTTAAACATTAATTTTTTAATCTCCTTATTTCTTGATTTAAATCATCTACTAAGTAGTCAGTCAAGTCAAAGGTTTTTTTTTTGGATCAGAAAAGATTCTCTGAGTGTCAACCACATTCAGAGTGTAGATGTTATCCACGACATAAGTAGTTGCAGATCCTTAAATTCCATTAAAAGTAAAGATAATTTCAAAGTGTCAATTCAAGGAGGTAAAGAAACTTCAAGATAAATCCACCACAATATAACACTAAAATTAAAAAATAGAAAATGCATTCCAATGAAAAACCCATTAATGAACAGAGAAAGTTAAAAACAATTCTGATAAAATTTTCTCTCTTATAAAATACTAATATACTTGTAAAGTTCAAGAGCTTAGGTTTGGCTTGGTATAATGTGTTGTGCCATTTGTAATGATGTGAATGACATAATTTCTATATAATGAACATATATGAAAGGTAAAGATTATTTTCCTTTGTAATGATTAAAAAAAATTCATTTTCATAAATTAAGTCTTTCATGGATATCTTGCTAAATATATGAAAGTCATTATGTCGTTTGAGTTTTAAATTATTTCAAAATAGTTCAAATAAGAAATATTGTGCCTTACATATATACTTTAAAAGTTATTTTGTGTACTCCACTATTATAAAGATAATGTGTCCTATTTTTTTATTACTTAGCTGGTTCTTTATTTTCTCCCTTATCATGTGGTATTTTGCTGCTATTTTTTCTTGCTCCCTTCTTACAAACACTTACTTAAGTCATCATAAATAACAAACATCTTTAATACCAGAGAAACTAATGCAACTACAGTTGTGGGTTTGTACTTTTTATATTTAATTTATTTATTCTTATTCAATGCACCAGTAAAACATATTCGCGGTAGTACTCCAAAATTGAGATAAAACTATCTAAAGATAGGGAAAACCAATGCATGATTATAAGCTTTTAGTTGGTATTTCATTGTATTATGTTCAATGTTATTTATTTTTTGAGAAAAGGTAAATAGTACTTAGTTTTTTTAGAGAAGGTAATCTAATAAATGAGAGGGGGAATTCATGGGATTTGAACGCAATATGGATTTATCTAGATTTTTGTGTACATTCTTTCAATAGAAGATTTATAGAATAATAGTAACTACGCTAAGGTTTGCGTGGAAATAAGTTTTCTCTCGAGCAACTTACCCTGTTTCTAATGGGTTCCTCTCAGACAGCCACTTGCTGCATGAACACCAGCCTATGCCTTACCCCACTCAATCTCTCGAGCCAGTGTTAGGATATGGGACTAGGGTTCATTCTCTCGAGCTAAACCTCAAGTTGTCCACTCCTTAGTCCATCAATATAGTTGTCTTAATTTCGCGACTTCGCTCTCTCGAGCAAGTCATTTCAACTAAAAACTTGTTAAATTCATCCAAAACTACTATACGAAATCTTCATTAAACTACAAATAATCTACAAACAAGCAAGACACAACAACAATCTTAACCCATATTTTCAAAATCATGCCCCAAGAATGGGTGGTTTTAGCATCAACAAAGAGAAATTATACATTCAATGATTTTTGAATCCAATGGTATGGAGATTACATCTTGATAAGCAAGCAAGCAAGAAGAATAAAACAGAGATATGAAACCCTCTTTTCTCAAGTATTCAAAAACCTTTTAAATTTGAGTAAAAAATTAAAACTATAATGCTATCTAGACATACATAATAATAATGCTCAACTTTTCCTAAAAATACATTTCTACTAGTATTTATAGTTTTTCAGATTTGCGTTGCAGTTGATTGTTTGATGTCATACGTTGGAATCGCCGACATATTCAACGATTCACCCATTGGTGTAGTTAACCGCGTTTTGTTACAACCTTCAACATCTTCATGTTATGGTCCATCGGCGATATGGTATTGGTTCATGGAGCTACTCGGCGATGAATCGACTGTCCCTTTCTTCAGCCAATTTGATCCTTTTCATTAGGGCTCACACCAGTGGAACGAAAGACAAAGTAGGCCTCTTTGGCGATAAACCAAGTAGACTTTGCGATCCGCAAGCTTCTATTTCGTTGTTATTTTTCAAAAAAAAATTCATTTTGAAAAATTGTGTCTATGCTTTCCTCCAAACTTGAATTACCTTAAAGTACAACAAATTCAGAAACATCAATACATAATATACAACAACTTACCTAGTGAGAATACTCTACGAAAACGATATTCAAAGTGTGATCAAAAAGTTGGTGTGTGCGTGTGCACGTGGGTAGTGGCTTTGGAAACTTTTTGGGGTTGTATAAATCATGTATTTCTTGTGTATTTTATGTGTGCAATGTGTGTACAATGTGATGTTCATTACCATGAAGTATACTGGAATAAAATAACCATATTTTAGCTAACTAAACTTATGAACAATGTGACTAAAAATTAGTTGAATAATGACAAGAATTTTCCAGATTTTGGTACTCTATAATAAGGTTGAAATCTGGGTTTTAAAAGGGAAAAATAAATAAGTGAGTCCAATGGGAATTGAAACCAAGACCTCACATGTTGAGATGGCTGATAAAGAAAGAAAAAATGTGAAGGTTCTAATGGGAATCGAACCCCTTAGCTACTGCTTCAGTTAGGCAAAGAAAAATAGAAAATGGAGGCTGGGGGATTCGATCCTACCTACTGATTTTGCCTCAAAGAAAAAAAAGGGGATGGAAGGGATAGCGATGTGCCGTGGTGGGTTGGAATATGGTAGTGGGATGGTGAAGGGGTATAAGGTGTAGGGGGAGTTTTTTTTTTTCCCTCTCCCCCCGACTCTCTCTTTTGTTTTTCTCCCCGACATTCTCCCTTCTTTCTACAAATAAGTGGCAGGTGTGGGATTCAGACCCACGACCTCCAAGTACGTGCAAAAGAAAAGAAAATAAGTTAAAAGAAAACGCGAGTCGTGGGAATCGAACCCACGACCTCAAGGCTGAAGGTAGAAGCGAAATTAATTAGGAAATAAAGTGAGGCTGTAAGGGTTCAATCCAGCAACCTCACTGCCACTCGCCCAATTTAAATAAAATAAAGATATAGAGGTTGTGTGGGTTCGAACCCACCACCTCACAGCCTCCATAGCAAAAATAAAAGAAAAATCAAAGAGGCTGTGGGGGTTTGAATTTACAACCTCTTGGTTTGGGAAAAAATGAGCAATGTATTCTTAATGAAAATAAAAAAGAGGTTGTGGGGATTCGAACCCACAACCCCTCGGCTAAATTAAGATTAAAGTTAAATAGAAAATCTATCCTTCAGTGTTAATGTTAAGATTTAATTTAGAGTTCTAGTGTTATTAATATTAGAAATAAAATCAATGAAAAATATAAATAATATCCAAGTGATTCAAGATTTGGGTTCCGTAGCCCAAATATTCGTATTGATACATAAGTCATACGTGAGTAAAATATCGAAGAGTAATGCCATCTACTTAGATCAAAAATCAAGATCTTGGCATATATACAAAATACATGTCTTGAATAACATAATCTTAGGAAAGTAAGAATCACTTAACGAACTATGAATGAATCCCCATGAATTGTATGCATAGACACATAAGTCTTACATACATTCAAAAGTAAGTGAACCTAAGACGTACGTAATGAAATGATGAACCCTATGAGGGTTAAGTATGAGTGTAAGATACACTAAATGGCCAAGTTCATTGGTATATGATGAGATGAACTATGAAATAATGAAATGAACATTCACCAAAAAAGGGGTAAGTAATTATGAAGAGATAATGTGCTAATGTTAATGAATGTGGTGACAACATGATATGAGGCTTATGTAAAAGATGAGATCAATCTCAAATGAGCCTAAGTAAATGTTACCAAAATGTACTCACCTATGAGAGTGTAAAGTTAATGAAGCAACTAGTCTCTATGAACATTCTAATGAATATATTGAGATTAGCACACTTAATACTAATGATGAGATAAGAAATCATCAATTGAGCTACGATGTCCTCATACTAGAAGCCTACTTCCATGAAGTATGAGTTGAATGTAATGTAACTTTATACTAAGCACTGATAGGCTAGCTTTGAGCAGTGATGCCTTCTTTCGGGAAGGGCGAAGGTTCACGTAACTGTCATGAGATGAGACTGTCCGGCTTGCGGGGTATGGGTCTCCATACATCTCCTAGTCTTTGAACCTATACTGCCAATATAGGGATTTGGCGAGGTTAAAGTCCCATATAAACTAGCATGTTATTGAGCCACTATGGCCGGTGATTCCATCTCTTTTCGGGGGTGGGGGAGACACTGGATTTCATGATGCTCACATGACTTATGTTGGTTAAAGTTAATGTTCCCAATGAATGAATGAGACCAGCCTCAAATGAAGTATATAATGAAATGAATGATATCAAAGGTGTTAGGATAGGATAATCAAAAGGTGAGCTAAACTCAAGTAAGTAGGATTGTTTGCGGTCTCTGAAAGGTCAACGATTCCAGTCTCGTTTGTGGTCTAGACTCCAGTCATGAAAAAGTTAGTATTAGAGCACTAGGTTAAATTACGAAAATAATAAATTCACATTAACCACATCGAGTAGTTTCTGAGTTATGGTAGTGAAGTGCACCACTATCCCGAATTAGAGATTGCATGATGCGTAGGAAAATTTTCCTTCTTCTGATCTTATCGTTCTTTTCCTTATGTCTGAGTTCTTGGTGTTATGAGAGTTCCTAACATCAATCCTTGTTGTTTTCATAGAATGAACACTAGGAGGGCTATGGTTAGAGGAGAGGAGGAGCAGCTGCTGGGGGCAATCAAGTTCCACCACAGCCCCCAGCTGAAGGAGTGGTCATGCTAGTTAACCTAGCTGGGTTTAGTGATGCTGAGATGAGGGCATATCTGGACCAGATGGTAGAGGACATCATGATGCAGGATCAGGCTATGACTGCCCAAGTTAACCGGAAGGATATTTAGAGGGAGAACCCACCGGTTCGCAGCATGGCTGACAGACTGCGAGATTTCATGAGGATGAATTATCCTATATTCACAAAGGCTAAGACATCGGAGGATCCACAAGAGTTTGTACATGAGGTGCATAAGATATTGGTGTCTATGGAGGCCACTGATATTGAGAATGTTGTGCTTACTTCCTATCAGATCAAGGTGTTGCACAGACAAGGTGCCAGATGTGTCAAGATAGTCATGTATTAGGTGGAGTGCCAGTAACATGGGAGTTGTTCAAGACAACATTTCTGGAGAGATTCTTCCCCAGATAGATGAGGGAGGCCATGGTTGAAGAGTTCATCAACCTTAAGCAAGGCTCTATGACTGTCAAGGAGTATTCCGTAAAGTTTTTTAAGCTATCAAGGTATTTTACTTTCCCTAGTATTTAATAGCAAGAACGAGAAGAATACTGAGTTTTTTTGAAATCACCCAGGTATGCTACTTCCCTGGTTTCTAACAACATGGATGAGAGGAGCAGGTTCCTCACAGGAATCAATGGAGACCTGGAGGAGGAGTGTCGGTCTGCGATGCTCCATGATAACATTGATCTTTCCTTGTTGATGGTGCATGCTCAGCAGGTCGAGGACAACTATAGAGAGAGAGTTTTTCATGATGTTAGGAGGCATAGGCCTCAAGATTAGGCAAGTCCCACTCATGGAGGCCGCAGGAATAACTTTGGCGTCCATGAGCAGCGACGGTTCAAAAAGGGGCAACAGTGTACTGGGAAATCAAATCCTCAAAGGGGTGTTAAACCTAGAGGAGGTAGACCTAAGCCCAACAAAGGCAGTAGAGGTGAGATGCAGCGTCCTAAGAAGAATAGTGCTAAGTGTGGCCTAGCTCACACTGGAGAGTGAAGACAGGACACAAATGTCTGCTTCAGTTGTCGTAAGAGTAGACGCTTGGTAAGAGACTGTCCATAGAACAGAGGTCAGGATGGAGGTAATGTTTAGCCTAGTCCTAATCTACTGGGTGCAGCAGCAGCCAAGCCCCTCAACAGGAACAGATTCTATGCCCTGAAGGGCAGGGAGGAGCAGGATAAGTCCGTTGATGTGGTTACAGGTATGCTTCACATATTCTCAGCTTCAGTTTATGCTTTACTTGATCCAGGCTCTATGCTTTCCTTTGTAACTCCTCTTCTTGCTCTTACTTTTGAAGTATTACTTGAAATTCTGTATGATCCTATAGTGGTTAGTACGCCTTTAGGAGAAAATGTAAGAACCTATAGGGTATACAAGGATTGCCCAATAGTTGTAAGTGGTATGACTATGTGTAAAAATTTGATTGAGTTACCCATGCAAGATTTTGATATTATTCTTGGCATGGACTGGCTTCACAGATGTTATGCTTGCTTGGACTGTCATAGTAGAGTGGTGAAATTTTGCTTCCCTAATGAAGAAGAGTTAGTCTAGGAATGGCACAATTCGAGTCATTCCAATCCCTTAATTTCAAATCTTAAGGCCAACAACATGATGTCCAAAGGGTTACTATGTCATCTTGTGAGTGTTAATGATTTAGAACATGATATTCCTTCAATAGAATCAGTGCCTATAGTGAATGATTTGGTAGATGTGTTTCCTGAAGATTTGTCTGGAGTCCTTCCCCTTTGATAAATCGACTTTGGTATCGACATAGAACCTGACACTAGACCAATATCAATTCCTTCTTATCGAATGGATCCAGTAGAACTCAAATATTTGAAGCTGCAGTTAAAAGATCTCATTGATAAGGGTTTCATTCAACCGAGCATAACCCCTTGGGGCGCTCTAGTGTTGTTTGTAAAGAAGAAAGATGGGACCCTTAGAATGTGTATCGATTATTGGCAACTCAATAAAGCCACTATCAAAAATAATTATCCACTCCCCAGGATAGATGATTTCTTTAATCAACTTCAAGGGTTTAGTTTCTTCTATAAGGTTGATCTTTGTTTTGGGTATCATCATCTTAGGGTAGGGATGGAGATATCCCAAAGACAACCTTTCGTACCCGCTATGGTCACTATGAGTTTCTAGTCATGTCATTTCGTATCACCAATGCACCTGTTGCATTTATAGATCTTATGAACAATGTATTCAATGAATACCTCGACTCTTTCGTCATAGTATTCATTGATGACATTCTCATCTACTCTAAGACTAAGGAAGAGCATGAACAATATATGACTAACCTTGCAGGTACTTAGACGACATAATTGTATGCCAAATTCAGCAAGTGTGATTTCTGGTTTAGATCAGTGCCATCCTCTTATGTCCTGTTGTTTAGTCTATCATGTGGACTAGGTGGGGACCCGGGCAGACTGATCTGGTCAGAACTGGCGAAAGCCCTTTACTTAACACTCCGCTTACATCCGGAGCATTCCCTGGGAATTAAGGCTGTTTACTACTGCAGTTTTTGGAGGGCTTTTTTTCTTCCATTGCTATTGCTGCCCCACTGACGACCTTTTGATGAAGACGAAGCCAAGATTGATGTACGGAGATTTGTGAGAAGAGTTTCCCAAGAAGAGATCAAGGACCGAGTCACTCAGCCCTAGTTGCTATGCCTTCCTAAGTGTGGCTCAAAAATTACAATAACAAAGCTTTTATTGGATCATCTAGGGTTTTTTTTTAGGTTTGTGTTCCTTTTGCAGGCGGTAAGTTAATAGTCCTAGTGCTTCAAGACTGCTCTAAGAGTACGAGAACATTCACTCTACTCATGACCGAAGTGGCGCTGTGATTTCAACGGAAGAGCAAGTGGAGCACTATCTAAATGGAGTTCATGTGGATGTGTACACAGACTATAAGAGTCTCCAATACGTGTACACACAGAGGGAGATGGTATGAGTTGTTGAAGGATTATGAAATGAATGTGCACTTCCATCCAGGTAAGGATAATTTTGTATCTAATGATTTGAGCAGGATTAGCATAGGAAGTACAACCCACGTTGAGGATGAAAAGAAGGAGCATGTGAAAGATGTACATAGACTGGCCAGATTGGGTGTGCGGTTAGTTGACTCCACTAGTAGGGATGTTTTAGTTCATCCTACTTCTTAATCATCCTTTGTAGTTGAAGTCAATCAAGGTCGCCATCTAGATCCTGTATTGATGGATCTGAAGGACTCAGTTCTGATGAAAATGAATGAGTCTTTCGCTTTAGGAGGCGATGGAATACATAGGTATCAGGAAAGGCTGTGTGCACCAGATGTGGATGATTTGCGGACCAGGATTGTTGCAAAGGCCCATGGTTGCAGATATTGCATACATCTAAGTTCCACTAAGATGTATCATGATTTTAAGCAAATTTATTGGTAGGCATTGGAAGGAAGGCATAACATTTGGCAGACTATGTTGGCAAGTGTCCGTAACCTGGCAATCAGGTCAGGCAGAGCATCTACGCTTGGCGTTCTTACAAATTATTGAGTTCTTAACTTGGAATGAGAGGGGCCATTAATATGGACTTCGTGGTTGGTCTCCAAGGACTATAAGCAGCAATGACGCCATATGGGTATTTGGACACGATTGACTAGTTTACCGACTTTTCTTATGAAGTCCTACTTTACATAGCCGAGGATTAATGCGGACTACTACAGTGATGAGATTGGTGGACATACTGGTAAGTTCCTTGTCTATTATTTCCGCATAGATGAGCTCAGATTTACTCACAATTTTGGGATCTTTTCCAGAAGACCTTTTGGGGCACGGCAAGTGAATGGGGCAGGCCCAGTCAACCATTCACACATTGGTAAGACAGTTGAGAGCGTTGTAATCGACTTCATAGGTAACTGAGTATACATCTGCTTGATAGAGTTCATCGTATCTCATATCTATCACTCCGAACATTGGGATTTCAATTCATGTCCCCATTTGAGACACGTATGAGGGAGGTGTAAATCTCTAGTTGGGTGGTTTGGTTGGAGAGTCATCCTTTTGGTCCATAGACAATTCATGAGGCCCTTAGAGAGGTCAGATGATTAGGACAGTTTGACTACTCTATAGTCGGTAGAAGTAAATCTGATAAACAGAAACGGTCAATTTGAGAGTTGATATGGTGACAAGGCTTAACATGAAAATATCACTTTGAAAGGTGTTATGGATTTGTAGAAATGGCAGTTGAGAGTCTGAGGTTGTTGGGCCCATTAGATTTTTTCCCCCCCTACAAGATCGTGTGGGTGAGGTGGCCCGAGGATTAGCACTCCTCTGCGGAGCGGCTTCGATCATTCCAGTCTTTCATCCTGTCTTTTATTTTTGAAGAAGTGGCCTAGGTGATCCACCAGCATAATCCTACCTGTTGAAGTTTGGGGGTTTGATAAGACTTTCTTATGAGGATTTTACCTTTTGAGATCTTAGACAGAAAGGTCAGCGGCTTATGACCAAGAGATTGCCATAGTGAAGTAATTGTGGATAAAGTCATCTTGTTGTGGTGCTACGTGGGAGGATGAGGCCGACATGAGATATCCCTCTACCCCTCATCTTTGTCAGCTCTTGGAGTTGACTTCCGATACTCTTAAGATGCCTATGTTTCGTATCTCTTCGTATTTTGTTGCTATTGATTGACTGCATAAGTGATGTTTATTATGATCTAACGCATTACGATGTGAAGTCATGTGTTTAAAATGACGAATGTTCCTAGTGTGGGATGATGTAACACCTTAAAAATAAATATGATCAGCATAGGTGTCCAAGAATGATTTGTATTAAAGCAACGTTCACAAGGGCGGATTGATATGGCCTAAAGAAGACTTCAGAACCCTTACTAACGACCAAACAACTAACTTGGTTTGTTAGTTTGAGCTTGGAAAGTTTTGAACCAACAAATTAAGGCTCGAGAAATACAAAGATTTAATCGACATGATTCTTTACCAAACTTAAAAGAGAAAAATTAAAGTTTTGAGGGTCCATGGGTAAATGGTATTTTCGCAGATAAGCGTAATATTGTAATACCGCGAGGATTAAAAAATTCATTAATTAATTTAATTAAAGAGAAATTTGGGTCGGGGCAACCCGAGTGACCCCATTTCACAAATGGGGTGCACTCTGGTTCGTGCCCCACTAGGAGCAAGGAATTGGATTTAAGGGCCCCTTTGGATGGGCTTATAAAAGACAGCTTTAAAAAAAGAGTACTTTTGAAGTGCTGAAACTTATTTTTAAAATCAGCAGTTATGTGTTTGATAAAAGTATTGAAGTTTCTATGCCAACGTGAAAAGGACAAAATGGAAGAAAAAAAAGAGATGTTAGGGTTGATGTTGTAATTTGGAGATTTGTATAAATATTAAGGGTCAAAAAATAAAAATTGTTCCACTTAAAACAGCTTATAAGGCTAAAAAAAAATTCACCTCTAAAACAACTAAAGCCCCAGCTTTTAACTTTTTGGGCTTAAAATAAAGTTTTTTTTACTTAACATAAGCTAGTTTGAGTATTGCCCAAACAGCTAAATAATCAAAAATCATCTTTTAAAAGTCGTTTGACCAGCTTTAACTGAGCCAAACATGCACTTACTCATCAATTAAAATCTAATACTAATGGATAAATGTTCCCTTTCACGAATTACTTAAAATAAGTCAGACTTCGTATTAATTTAATTAAATCCTATTTTTACTACGTCTTGAATTTAGTCTCCTAATCCTAATAACTCTTTCCCTCACGTTTCTCAACTCTCTTATCAAGTCTCTCAACTCTCATTCCTCACGTCTCTTGACTAACAAGAAAGCTCAAGAACATTTTAGTACAATTGTTCTTTCACACTTGAAAGACACAAACACAAAATTTTTAAGAAAAAAAAGCAAGGTTAATAAACTTGTCAAGCAAAGGGAGTTGGTTTCGTCAACTGGTTGTACGTTGGGGGAATTTGGCGTGGGGTTAGGAGGAGTTCTTTGGGGCAAGTGATAAGCTCAAACTTACTTCTCAAATAAGAAGTCAAAGGATCGTGTCATGGAAAAACCCACTAGCGAGGTGGGGTCGTTCTCTGCACGAGAAAATGTTGAGACTTAACTTAATTCTATGACTACTCTTGTTCAGTCCATTACTACTTCCTTGGAAAGCATAAACTGATAACAGGGGGGGTTTTTTATTCCTAAATGAAATAAAAATAACTAGCGAAATAAAAGGATACAACTATCACCTTCAGTGTTGGAGTTTAATATCAATTAATTCAAAGTACTAGGGTTTACCGCGTGTTCCCCACAGGTTCATAACTCTATAAGGCTAACTAATAACAATCTTTCCTAGTATCTTGCATGCAAAGTGTTAAAGTGTTGTATTTCTAAATCCTTGGTCCGGCTCTGAAAATGTTCACTCCGCACCTTGGTCTGGCTTACGTCTTTGCTATCCTAACCCTTATCTTTACCTCATATTAACATTGTTTCGATATTTTTGAACTAAGTTTATTACAATCTACCAATCAATGCAAGCCTATTAGATAGTTATACCTAAATCTATGTTGATAATTATTTCCTATTATCACCTCCTTTGTCCGGCAAGTACATTAAGGTGAGTTCTAAACTAAACGTTGGCATCCGTTAAAAAGAAAAAAACGTCTAACAATAATTATCATACATGCAATACAATATTCTAGAATTGTATTTTAGTTAGGTTTTAACCTCATTATTAGCCTAGGGTTCCCACACCCTAGTTATAGGAGTTTAAGTTACCCATATCAATTAACTATTCAAATGTATATAAGAATTCATTTACTTACTTCAATGAGAAAGATGAAATCCCAAAGTTTTTTCTTGATTAAATCCACAAAAATCACACAAATCAATTCCAAAGAATCTCAAAAAATCAGACTCTAACAATATTTAAAGTTTAAAATTTCATCCAGCATCTAACTAATAATCCCATAGTCTAACCTCAAAAACATGTTTTTCAAACTTTTTAAATAGAAAATAAAAACCTACTTAAACAGGACGCTATTTACTAGAAATATGGTCAAACGCGCTGCTTCGACGACTGAAGGATCGTTGCGAGCACAACGGTCCATCGCGGGTCCTTCATTCAAAATACTTAAACTTTCGAATTGTGTACTGGTGCTAATTCTCTGGATCTTTTATGACGAACCTAAGGACGGTCGTCATGGCTTACGACGGGTCCGTCACTCTTTCCGTAACCCCACCTGTTGGTCAACTCTTCCCCATCTTTCTGAGCAAGCTACACGACGCTGCCGAACCCCCTACCGACCGTAACAATGCATAATTACTGTCACCTCACAATTCCATAGGTGGTCTCCTTCTACATTTCTTTCTTCTCTCAAAAACCCCCGCATATTCATCTTTGGACAGATTTTTCCTGCAAATAAAGAGAAACTTATCATAAAATTAGCAAAAAACAGGCTTTTGGGGACACACTAAACTAAGGAAAAAGTATTAATATACTCGTGAAACCACGCGTATATCAACACCCTCAACATCAATTCATTGTTTGTCCATCAAGCGACGCCTAAATGACTCAATACACAATCTTTGTCATTATTATCCTGTTTTAAAACTTTGTCAATCATAGTGGCTATCAATCCCGATTAATCTCATCATATTTATGACTGCTAAACCACTATTAGGCTTAAATTATGTGGAATCATACCATGAACAGACTCCGCCCCCCCCCGACTCCCCACGACTTCCCCCCCACCCACACCCCCCCCACCCCCCCCCCCCCCCCCCCTCCCCCCCCCTCCCCCCCCCCCCCCCCCCTCTCTCCCCCCCCCCCCACCCCCAACTCCCACCCCCCCCCCCCCCCCCATACCCCTCCCCGCCGCCCACCGCCCGCACCCGACCTCCCCCCGCCCCCGCCCGCCCCACAGCCCCTGCCTCCCACCCGCCTCCCCCCTCCCCCCCCCCCCCTCCCCCGCTCCCACTTCCACTTACCGTCCCCTTACCCCCCCCCCCTCAACTCCGCTCTCGGCCGCCCCGCCCGCTTCCCTCGCTCCCGCGCACCCCTGCCCCCCCGCTGGCCCACACCCCCCTCCCCCCGCGGCCCGCCCCTCCCCCCCCCGCGCCAGATATGGGGGTCAGATCGAGGTGTGGGAGTGTATATAGGGTGGGTTCCCTCCTCCCGCCGATGGCTCCGCTCCCCATCCCGCTTCTGCCTCGCCTGCCCCCCGGCTCCGCCCCGGCCCCCCGAGCCCCCTCCCCCCCCGCGGCGCCTGGTACCGCCTCTGCGGCGGCGACCGCGCCGGTCGCGTCCCCCCCACCTCCGTGGCCCCCGTCCTCTGGCTCCCGTACCTCCCCCCCCCCCCGTGGCCTCCGTGGCCCTACCTCAGGCCCCCTGGCCATCCTGACATTGCCTCCCTCCCCCCTGCCCGGGGTCGCACGGTGGCCCCCCGTCCCCGCCCCTCCTCCACCGGCCCCCCCCCCCTCGTCCCCCCCCCCCTGCTCTCCCCGCGCCCCCTTACCCCCGGCCGCCGTCGTTCCCTTGCGGACCTCCCAGCCCGTGGCCCCCGCGCCTCCCTGGCCAGCCCCCCCGCACCCTCCGGCCTCACGCCCTCTCCGCGCCACTCGCTCCTGAATTATGTGGAATCATACCATGAACAGACTCCCCCCCCCCCCCTCCCCCCTCTCCCCCCCCCAGCCTACCCCCCCCCACACCCCTGCACCCCCCCCCCCCCCCCCCCCCCCCTGCCCCCACGACCCCCCCCCTCCTCCCCCCCCCTCCCCCCCCCCTCCCCCCGCACCCCCGCCCCCGCCAACAGACTCCCCCCCCCCCCACGACTGCTCCGCCCGCCCCCGGCTCCCGCCCTCCTTCCTCTCCCTCCTCGCCCCTCAGCCCGCTCCCGGCCCCCCGCCACCGCCCCCCCTTCCCCCCGCTCGCCCCCCCCGCTCCCCCACCCCGCCCCTCCCCCCTCCGACAGCCCCCCCCCCCTGCTCCGGCGGGCGCTGCCCTGCCTCTCCACCCGCCCCTCCACACCCCGGCTCCCCTTCCGGCCCCCCCTCCCGGTGAGCGCGTGCGCTTCCCCCCCCCGCCACGTCTCCGGTGCCCGCGCCCTCTCCCCACAACCGACGTTCCCCCCGTCCTTCCGGCCTTGGCCGTCCCCCCCCCCTCGGCCATCCTCTCGGCAGTGGCGCAACGCCCTCGCCCCATCCCCAGGAAGCTCCGCCGGCCCCCCACGGCCGGCCCCCCCCGCATGCCATGCACTAACACCCCTAGCCCCTGCAATTGCTCACACCGAGGTGCTAATATTGCTGGGTAATTTGGCAAACTAGTGTCCTCACGTTAAATAAAAACAAAATCCTCATTTTTTTTTTTCACACCATGTTTTCATTTGAGAATAGGATTACTTTTTCAAGCACTCACTCTCAAAAAACAAATTCACATCTTCATAGACCTATTGTCCAAATCCTGTGCCCTTATTTTTTCATGTTTTAAGTGTTTTTCTATACAACCTAATGATCATGATAGGACTTTCTTAGATTGTAACATAAGGCTCATGCTCAGGTAGGGGTATATTTAGGTATACTTTTGTGACTTTTTGCCCTCCTTGACATATCTGCTTTAAACATAACCATTTTTTCCTATCATTTTATCTCACCCAGTTCCTCATATTCTTCACCTTGCATTTATTTCTCTCTTTCATCATGTTTGTGTAAGTGACTTTCTTATTCTTCTTTTTTCTTGCATGTACTTCTTGCATATTTTTATTCTCTTTCTTTTCTTTTCAACAATTTTGAGTCACTTTACTTTTGTTCTTTCTCTCGTCTTTTGTGCTTTCAACCAACCCCCATTCCAGAGTAATTCCTTCATCATATAGCGACCGCAACTCATGTTTGCCATGAGTCCAAAGTCATACAATAACCCAAAGTTGGGATCAGACCATCAGAGATTGTTTACATATGTTAGACACCCAAGTTATACTTTTGGCATAAGCTGAGGTTTGCCATGTCCAAGGGGGACCAGGGCCAAACATTATTCCAGAAAAGATCAGTTGGGGTGAGAAACGGTCTAATTTAAGATCAATTTTTTAGAATCAAAGAAAGATAAAATTTTTCATTTTGTTTTCTTTTTGTGGTAGGATAAAATGGCTATATTGAATAATGGCCTCTAATCCTTTCCTAATTATCTATTACAAGACATCTTACTTTAAGCAGGACAACCAGCAAGTTCTCTAGTCAGTACAAATAGTGGACACCTAAGTTCGAATTTTTGACTTAGGGTCATGCAGGGTACCTCTATGTCATGCTTAGATAGACCACATTTATCAATACTATGCCTAGTTTATGCATCATTTTCAATTTTATCAGGATATCTTTTAGCCATCATTCTCCAGAATTAAACTTACACAAGATATAGACATGCCCGGTCAACAAGAAAAATATCATCTTTTGGGGAAAGAACAAAGTAAGAAAACTTCAAAAGAGCTATGAATTGGGCTACTCAACTTCACATAGCACTCAACTTTCCATTTTACCCCCACCCTGTAACCAAAAATGCGGATTCATTGTCCCCAATTCATAAACAATTAAATACGGGGTGGTAGGCGGTGAACCAAACCTGGGGCACACAAGCCGCGATCACAATCCTGTTGGGTCCCGTTCCCCGGAACCCAACTAACCACACCCTCTGTAATCACTGGACCACCCTCGTGGTGTCCCTCGACAAAAACATCACTATCATGCAGTTCCCTCCCCCTCCATCTCCACATTAGCTAACTCCTCGAACTCCCTTCCTGGGGCCCTCATCTCAGCAAGCGAGCCCTCCTCGCAGCCTCCATCTCACACGCTCCTTTTTTCGTGCTCCCCACCTCACTCCCCCTCTCGACCCCTATTCCACTGTCACGCTCTCGCGTGGGGAGGTGGTGGAATCTCAGAAGGCCTGATAGGCTTCAAGCACTGTGTTTTCAGCAAGCTCCGACAGAAGGGTTCCCTCAGACTCAGGAGCACCCTAGCCCTTCTAAGATCATGTTGATAATCTGCTCGAAAAGACTATCTAACCTCGCAGTTTGAAAGGGTCGCCAATCCACCGTAATGGGATGGACGTGGCTAGCACCAGCAACTCCCAACAAGCGTCCGAAGCCGCTGATGAACCTCAGCGATCTTCCTCTCTGTATGTTAACCATTTCTTCTCCAGCTCCCTTCTGTCTCATCAATGTGCTTCTTCCTTCTGCATCCGGCTGGATGTGATGCGAATTTTGGCCCATATTGACTTTTTCAATTTCTGACCTAAGCACCGGGGACCATAGCGGGTAAAGGTGTTCGAGAGGAGCTCGGGCAGTGCTACTAACCCGGGATAGACTCGACGGGGTATGTCATGGACGCCACCTCGTAGCCGTCAGGGCCTGGGCTAACCATTCATCACCAGATCGTCAGCAAGTGGGAGAAGCTCTGGAATTGGGGCCCTGTCTGGAGCAACCTAATGGCCTCACATCCTGATGATGAAGACACTAACGTTGCCAGAGGTTCTTGAGTTGTCACATTTCCATATAGGCACACGCCGGCAAACCCTGCATGAGCAATATCTGCATGAGAAAGGTAAATGTGGTTGTGACCTTTTAAAGGCCCTCTCGTGCTGACCTCTGTAGAAGCCACACGAATCACCTTCGAACCAAACCGGCTTTATTAAATGCCGCCATCAGTACTACAACTGCCGCGATCCATGTGACAATATTATCAAGCGGGTGTGTGGGAAAGGCATGTCGGACAATCAAAACAAAAACATTGGCGTGAATGGCACGGTGGCCTTCTTGGATGGCCTCTTTGGCTCCGTCAACCCAGTCGGCACCCTCCTCCATCGACGGAACCATTGCAGGGCCATTCCCCCCAACCTCCTTGGTGGTCCTCTCCAGCTCTGGCTCACACGCAAATTTGGCCATCTTTGACAATTCTTCCCAGCGTTATCCAAACCCGGCAAGCGGAGGGGTGCGTTAGCATCAACACCCCTTGCCGTTAGGAAACCGACAGATGGAAGGCAGCGAAATTAAAACACCTGAACCGCCGCAGCCCGTATCGGACCTTCTCCCAGTGGCTTGTTTGGCGTGGGCACCTACCTATCATATGTGATCAGAGAGTCCTACATCGGAATGTGTAGAACTCTCGGACCAGCTCTTCACTATAACGTCCCAACGGACGTGATGTCCACTCAGCGATGTCTGGTAAAAATTGTGGATATCAGGCATCGTCGGGAGTCTCTTCTCTGTAATGACCCCGACGCTCCAATGTGAGTATTGAGTCATAACTCCTTGTTCATTCAGAACAATTGCGTCGGTAGTAGACTTAATTGCCTGCCCGTCGACACCCCACCGTTGGGCTGGTCAGTAGCCAGGGTGAGGACCATGAAGTTTGGTGAAGCCGGGTGTGGAATTCTTAACTGTCAGCGCTCACACAACGAGGCCGACGCTGCAAGCGGTGCAGGTGCGGGAACCGCAGCAGAGCGGAGGCTCCCTGCCACACTCTTAAGGGCCAAGACGCTCCTTCTTCATTTGATTTACTGTCCTAGAAGGTGGCCGTTCAGTGTGCGCTCCCTCATCATACTGACTTGGAGGCAGTGACTACGCCGGACGCCACCTTTTTGGGTGTGGCCTCTGGCGCAGTGCATCACAAGAAGGGGTGGAAGTGCCTGGGGCAACTCGCGGGGGGGTCACGCTCCATCATCAGAGCCAATGACCATGTGGGCAAGACAGGGGCGACAGACTTTCGATCACCCCATGCCTAGACTAGATCTTCTTTAGGTTCCATAGTAGAATAGTACCTGAAAGGATCATATTATTACTAAGAAAAAACAAGACAAGCAAAAAAACCACACAAAAAAATGACAATTGGGTAGTAAACACTGAAACACAACGGACAGGTGACGTTTCGTCGTAGTACGACGGCCGTCATGGGGCCCGTCGTGCCTTACTTAGACTATGTCTATATGATACCCCGAGGGAGATTCTCTGACAAGTATGACTGTATGTGAAGGATTGCCGCGTTAGAGGAACGCACGTCCGTTTGTGGGTGTCCTTAGAGACACTTAAAAAATGTGGCGACCCTTGGGAAGGGTCTCTGACTGCAACCATTGAACGGTCATGCAGAGGACTCATCACAGGTACGCTTCCTCAATGTTTCTGTTCGAGGACACTTTAGAGAAATGTGAAGACCCAGGAAGTGGTTCGCTAACCTCATGACGATCATGTGCAATGATGGATCATCGAAGGTAGACGATCCTTCTTATTGTGTCCATTTGAGGATACTTGAAAATAGAGAGAGGCCCTTAGGAAAAGGGTCTCGTACAACTAGAACGTTTGCAGGTACGGACCGTCCTAGTATGACACCACACCAGTCGCATGTGTCCTTGAGGAAACTTAGAAAAATATGAGAGAATCCTTCGGAATAGGGTCTCTTAAACCCGAAGGTTGTGAGGACGACCTATCGAAGGATGAACTGTCCGCGCATGATGTCCGTTGGAGGATACTTGAAAATTGGGAGACCCCTCAAGAATAGTGTCTCTGAGAACCAGAAAGGTTGTGCAGGACAGATTCGTCGTGTGGATGACGGTCTGTCGCATATGTCCTGTTTGAGACACTTGCATAAAATTTGGGCAGTGGGTTAGTTTTTTGAAACGGACCCACATACGGTCCGTCGTGGTATGCAGTCTGGCTCCGGGGTTCGTTCTGTAAATCAGTGACAGACATGGCGTTCCTCATTCATCCCCTATGAACGCAAATTTAATAGAAAGTGTTGAACCTATACATTTGTCTAACCAAAACCTAGTAAACTAGCATCTAAGCACCTATTTCTAGGTGTAAACCGACAATTGCGAAGATTTTCTAACCATGTTAGACATAATTTTTATAAAGAAACAGAACTTCTTGCTAATACTAATTGATAAACAAAAATGGCAATATGAATCTGTAGAAATTAGAGACACATACCGATAATTTAGAAAAATAAGCGGATAACTACTTGTGATCAAGATACACCCACACAGCATCTGAGACTATTAGAGAGGTGGAGTAGAGTTGGGGGGGAAAAAATGGGTAGAGAGGGTTGGGAGGTGTGGGTTTCGGGGGGGGGGGTTGGACAAAGGTGGGAGTATATGTGGGAGAGAGGAGGGGGGGGGGTTGGGAAATGTAGGGCGGGATCGTGCTGGATGAGGACTTTTAGGACATTGGAGTGTTTGGGGAAAAGATTTGAAGAGGGAGATGATTTTGGAAGTTTTGAAAAGGGATGTAAATAGGGATGCCGTCGGGCCAGACCTGGGGTGCCCTGCGGGGTTTTGGGTTTCCCCTGTTTGGCTTTTTTTTCACCCCACCCCAAACCCTAAAACTCCCCAAGTTCGTGTCGGTTCGGGTACCCGCACCTCATTAAGGACGCGAACGATTTTATTCGACGAGGTCCGGCTTATGACGTGAATATTCGTCATTGGTTCCTGTCGCGTGTGCCCTAGTTTGAAACTACATAAATACGTACCTGGCATGACGGATTAATGCGACAGTCCCGGGCGCAGGCACAACAGTCCGTCGCTTGTATCCGTCAGTTACTGCTGCAGAGTAATGTCTGTAGAATTTTCCTGGTAATGTCCTGCAAATTCAAAAACCCTCCCCAATTCGTCGAAATGCTACCATTAAGAGAAAGAAGAAAAGATAAAAAAAAAACTATAAGTATTGGGGTTGCCCCCAAAAGCGCCTGATTTATTCATTCTCTATTCAACCTTAAAAACCACACTCCCATCCCTCCTCGGTTTTTATTAACTCAACTGCTCCATGAGTAATAATTGGTAATCAGTCAGGGAAAGGCCGATTGGACTTTAGCTTGCCCGGAAGCAATGCAACCCACAACTGTCTAAAAACAACCAAAATCCCCAACCATAAACTCTTGTTTTGCACTTTTTTTGTTCATTCTCCCCTTCTTCATCTTTTCTTTGTGGGATATGCTGATACCATTTCGTATCTACCACCACTCTGCCTATGGTCTACCAATGTTGAGGTGCTTCTTTCATTGTTCAACCTGAAATTTCAATCTGCCCCCTTGTTCCATAGCATCTAAGCTCTACCTGTAGAAGGAATGGCCTCCCAAGAATATATAACTTCAAATCGACTTCACAATAAGATAACAAATCTCTGCCGGAATAATGAACTCAACTTTTACTAGCACATCATGGATTATCCCTATAGGCCTTTTTCATTCCACTGTTCCATCACCATCAGTAGCCCGCATCGAATTCGGGTTTGGGTCACCCAAACCCAACTTCTTGTAAAAATCGAGAGGGGCATGAGATTTATGCTTACCAGATCACACAATCTTTTAAAATTTAATGACCCGAATTTACAAAATTAGTGAACTCCCTAGATGTCTTTTCTTTTGTACGAGGGATCTGCTTTAGCAATACACTACAGATGCTGGAGTCTGTCATCATCTTCGAAGTGAACCAATCTGTTTCTTCTTTGTACCCCCGATCTTATAAACTTGCATACACCAACCGGGCATTTGTCAAGAGCTTCGTCTAACGCAAGGGACCTTGATAGAAAGCTTCTTAGCATTGTTATAAAATGGCCGATATTTACCGATCCTCATTTTTTCACACTAATGCTCTTAGGGAGGGTGGTGGTGGTCTCGACATGGGAAATTACCTTCATAGGGACTTTGCATCTTTTTCCAGTGCTCTCTTCTGCTTCAAAAAAAACCAAAAGCACTACCCTTTACCACCTTATCATTATCCTTTCCGCATCTTTTTCTCAGTAGACGGCATGGGGTGGGTCAATGGTTTTGCTTCCACCCCAACTAGTTGATTTTCATACTTGGCGCATCATTTTTTCGGATGTTGCACATTGTTGCTAGAAGATGCCCAGTTGCCGTGTGTTCCCTGTCGCAGATAATTGGTCCATTTGTAACCTCGATCTGCTTAAATTCGTTTGCTGGTATCGCTTTTTCCAAATACCTGCCTAAATCAACACAACTTTTATGTGCTCATACAAAAACATCAAAGCATCGAACCGTCCTCATCATTTTGTGCAACATATCCCAACTTGCGCATACTATATCCACCACATCCCCTAGGAGTAAGTTCACGATTTGGAGGCGGGACATAGGGCCCATTCCTTATCATTTCTGTTACCGTACTTACCCCCTCTTGAAGTTGTGTTGTCGGCGGTTGTAGTTTTCCATCTTCAGACATAATAACCCTCACGATTATAGTTACCATAGATTCCAACCTTGGTTCCCTGAACCTTGGCGCCCATTATCCTGATTTTAGCGTTGGGCGGCGCATTCGGAACCCCCCATCTGCTCTTTACTGCATAGGAGTCCCTCCCGATAATAGCATTCATCATTAGGAGGTGGTGGTTTTGACAAGTCGTTTGGACCGACTGCTTTACTTTTTCTTGCACCCCGTGACATATTTAGTACCAATACCCAAGCTCAGGTCCTCATCTTAAGCCATTTCTTTCACGATCTCATCTGGGCTGGGGGGTGAGTGGACTGTATTGGACGTGGAGGTATTTCTCCACCGGGTTCTACTTCCTAGTACTCCAAGCTTTATATTCCGGGAGATTTTCTCTAATTTTTCAGCAAATCTCAGCTAAGGACACTCCCCTAAGACCACCTGCTATAGTGTCCAACACGCTTTTATTAGCATCTTGTCCCGAAGAGTATTACTTCAGTGACTCGTCATCTATACGGTGTTTGGGACGCTTCTAAAAGAGGTGAATCTATCCCAGAACGACTAACTGACTCTCCTCCTGGTATGCCACAAAAGTTTTTCATACTCTCTTTGTGGTTAGTTTCTTGAAGACCGGATAGTAGTGTGGCTAAAAACATCCCTAGTTGGTTTCCAGTGAAAATTGAGTTGTAAGGAGTTCAGTGAACCATATAGTAAGCCTCTCCCGTCAGTGAGGGAGGAACACTCTAAGCCCTATTTACATTCAAATCTAACAGGCCTCCCTACACTCTTTTACACACTGCCCTTACAGTAGCTATATAAGCAATGTGGAATCCTCAGAAGGTAGCCCCTGAAACAACCTATAGCAGTGAGCATTTTGCATCAGGCTACTGTTACCACGAAGGTGTTGCCTGTGGTAGAGGAGGCAAGACAAATGGCCTACGGAGTTGCTATTTGTCATGCCTCTGTAGTTGGGATGCTTGGGGCCGTGGCGCGGGATTTTGTGCCCCTCTTGGATGTTCACACACCCAGAGCATCGGGTACCAACTTGACAATGAACCATCAAGTAGAGCGGGATGTTCTGGTTTTGATCATCATCATTTATTCCAAATTTCTATTCAGTTGCGGAGTGTAGCTCTAATTCGTGATCGTGAGGAAACCAAGGATCTCTTCCTCTGGCGTGTAATTTGACATACAAGGCAGATGGTTCTTCAAGAACAAAAACAGTAAAACACAGTAAAATCAAGAAAATATCAGCTAACTATGTAAAATTTAAGTTAATTCTAAAAGCTACTTTCCCCGGCAACGGCTCAGAAATTTGATATCTCAAACTTACTTCTTCTCAAATAACAAGAAAGCGCTCGTGTCATGTAAATAACCCAACTAGTGAGGTTGGGATCGTTCACCACGATAAAATAGTTTAACCTTAACATCAATCTATTACTAACTATTGTCCCATCAATTACTTCCTTGGAAAGTCATAAATGATTAAAATGGGGGGTTTATTTCCTAAATAAATAAAATAACTAGTGAAATAACAGGAGACAACAAAGCTTTGAATGTTTAGTTAATTGCCAATTAATCAAAGTAACTAGGGTTTACGCTGTTCCCCCGCAAAGGTTCATAACTCGATCAGTTTAACTATAACATTTTTCCGAGTATCCTGCTGCAAATTGATAAGTTAGTTATTTCTAAATCCTTGGTCCGTCATCTAGAAAATGTCACTAATCGCACCTTTGGTCCGGCTACGTGTGTTCTAATCCTACCCCTTATCTTTCCTCTATATTAAGCATCGTATCGATATTTGACTAAGTTATTACCTCGTACCATCTATACTATCCATTATATATAGTATAACACTAAATCTAATGTTGATACTTCTTTTCCGTATTTCTACTCTCCTGTCCGGCAAGTAGCATTAAGGCGCGTTCTAAACGTTTGTCTCCGTTAAAAGACTTCGAAACAAAGAATTAATCATAAATGGCAACAAGACACTATTCTAGAATTGTTATTTTAGTTAGGTTTTACCTCATTATTAACCTATGGTTCCCACAACCCTAGTTATGGAGTTTAGTTAGCCATAGTCATAATTACAATATTCAAATATGTGATATAAGAATTCATGTACTTACTTCAATGAGAAAGATTAAAATCCCAATGTTTGCTTGATTAATCAACAAAAATCACCAACAATCAATTCCAAGAATCTCAAAATAATCAAGAATCTAACAATATTTGCATGTCTAAATTTTGATCCAGAATCTAACTAATTATGTAACGTCTAACCTAATAAACGAGGTTTTTTGAACTATCTATAGAAAATAAAAACCTAATTAAACAAGGACTCTATTTGCTGGAAATCTGTCAAAATGTGGCTGGGTCGACGGACCTCGCGACGAGACGCCGTGGTCCCATACTTTGCAAATATCTTCTGTTGCTCTCTTCATTAACCTCGACGGCAGGTATGACAGATCGTTGCGAGCACAACGGTCCGTCGAGGGTCTTCGTTCCAAAACACTTAAACTCTTCAAATATGGGTTCTGGGGCTACTTCTCTGATCTTCATGATGAACCTGCAGGATGGCCGTCATGGCTACGACGGTCCGTCACGCTTTCCGTAACCCCCCACTTGGTCAGACTTTCCCATCTTTCTTAAGCAGCTGCACGACGCTGCCACCTACGGACCGTCACAGGCATGACGGACCGTCACAAGCTTCGTAGGTGGTCTCTTTTGTATTTCTTCTATCAAAAACCTCCGCATTATTCTTTGGACAGATTTCCTGCAAATAAAGAGAAACTTATATAAAAATTAGCACAAAAAGGCTTTTGGACACACTAAACTTAAGGACATAGTATTAATAATACTGTGAAACCACGGTATATCAGGCAACAGCTTCACACTTGAACAACATCAACGGTATGGGTTTCTCTCCTGGAATTCTTTCTCGAAGAGTATTTTCCTTCTAACGATTCTCAAGGTCTTGAAAACTAAGGTTGTTTCCCTTTGTATGTCCTTGTCCTTAGCTACCAAACGAATTCGTAGGATGGGTATGTTGTGCTGCTAGATTTAGGCATGAATGATGTATTTATATTAAATTTGAACATGTTTATGTGAGGGAAATTATGAAAATGATTCAAAGTGTGATCGAAAAGTTGGTGTGTGTGTGTGCTTGAGGGTAGTGGCATTGGCCACTATTTTGGGGTTGTATTAATCATGTATTTCTTGTGTATTTTATGTGTGCAATGTGTGTACAATGTGATGTTCATTACCATGAAATATAGAGGATTAAAATAACCATATTTTAGCCAATTAAACTTATGAACAATGTGACTAAAAATGAGTTGAATAATGACAAGAATTTTCCAGATTTGGGTACTCTATAATAAAGTTGAAATCAGGGTTCTAAAAGGAAAAATTAAATTGGCGAGGTCAATGGGAATTGAACCCAAGACCTCACATGTGAGATGGCTGAAAAAGAAAGAAAAACGTGAAGGAGCTAAGGGGAATCAAACCCCTTAGCAACTGGTTTTGTGAGGAAAAGAAAAAAAGAAAATATGGGCTGGGGGATTTGATCCTACCTACTGATTTTGCCTCAAAGAAAAAAAAATAATGGGACTTGGGGGGAAATAGAACTCGCAATCTTTGGGGAGAAGGAAAAGAAAATTAATTAAACAAATAAATGGGAGGCGTAGGATTCGAACCCGCGACCTCCAGGTAGGCGCAAAATGATAGAAAATAAGTTAAAAGAAAACGCGAGGCGTGGGAATCGAACCCATGACCTTAAGGCTGAAGGAAGAAGCGAAATTAATTAGGAAATGAAGTGAGGATGTGGGGGTACGACCCCTCAACCTCACTGCCTCTCGCCCAATTTAAAAAATATAAAGATAGAGTGGCTATGGGGGTTTGAACCCACAACCTCACATCCTCCACAGCGAAATTAAAAGAAAAATCAAAGAGGTTTTGTGGTTTTGAACCCACAACCTCTTTGTTTGGGCAAAAATAAGCATTGTATTCTTAATGAAAAATAAAAAGAGGTTGTAGGGGTCCGACCCCACAACCCTTCGTCTAAATTAAGAGTAAAATTAATTAGGAAATCTATCCTTTAATGTGAATGTTGAGATTTGATTTAGAGTTCTAATGTTATGAATATTAGAAATAAAATAAATGAAAAATATAAACGATATCCAAGTGATTCAAGATTTGTATTCGCTTGCCCAAACTTCCGTATTGATACATAGGTCATATGTGAGTAAAATATGCAAGAGTAATTCCATCTACTTAGATCAAAAATCAAGATTTTGGCATATATACAAGATACATAGGTCTTGTACTACATAATCTTAGGAAAATAAGAATCACTTAACGAACTATGAATGAAGCCCCATGGCTTATATGTATAGACACATAAGTCTAACATACGTTCAAAAGTTAGTGAACCTAAGATGTACGTAATGAAATGATAAACCCTAGGAGTATTAAGTATGAGTGTAAGATACACTAAATGGCCAAGTTGCATTTGCATATGATGATATGAACTATGCAATAATAAAATAAACATTCACGTAATAAGAGGTGAGTAACTATGAAAAGTAAAGGTGCAAATAAGAAAGAATGTGGTTAAAACATGATATGAGGCTAATGTATATGATGAGAGAAATCTAAAATGAGATTAAGAAAATGTTACCAATACGTACTCACCAATAAGAGTGTAAGATAATGAAGACACCAGTCTCTATGAACAATGAAAGTATTGAGTTTAACACACTTAATACTAATGATGAGATGAGAAATCATCTAATGATCTATGTTGTCTCATACTAGAAGCCAACTTCAATGATGTATGAGTTGAATGTAATGAAACTTTATACTGAGCACCGATAGGCTAGCTATGAGCGGTGATTGCTTCTTTCAAGAAGGGCGAAGGTTCACGTAATTCTCATGAGGTAAGATGGTCCAGCTTGCTGGATATGGGTCTCCATACATATCCTAGTCTTTGAACCTATACTACCAATAAAGGGTTATGGCGGGGTTAATGTCCCATATACTCTAGCATGTTATTGAGTCACATTGGCCTATGAATCCACCTTTTTTCGGTGTGGGAAAGACATTGGATTTAATGGTGCTCACATGATCTATGTCGGTTAAAGATAAAGTTCCCAATGAATGAATGAGGCTAGACTCAAATGAAGCATATAAATAAATGAATTATATCGAAGGTGTTAGGATAGGATAATCAAGACGTGAGCTAGACTCAGGTAATGACACTAGGATATTCCTAATCATTGCACAACAAACTCGATGAAAATCTTAAACTACGTCCTAGGTATAGTTGTTGTTCACACGGGTTTTATGAATTAAATGAAATGAGGTACGTATGAATGGATGAAGCAGACTCTGCGTTTCCTAATAAAGACTCCATAGTTAAGGTCCCATGTGTTGAGCCCTCATTTTGGCAAGTCTTAATGTCAAGTCCATGATTCCAAGGTCTAATGGCATATGAATGAATGATATGAAAGAAGCCATGTGGTATATGATATGTGCTATATGAAGATGTCATGTGTTGTGTGCTATACAATATTTATAATAATGCATGTTACTCTCGTGGAATGACCTTCCTAACTCAATTTGGAATGTTCACTGACTTTATAATCTAAATTTGGCAAGTCTACTAACTTGACTTCCAAAAATCATGTCGTTAGGAAAGAGCTATTATTTTCCATTCATGTCCTTGGTGTTTGCTTGCATATACCCATACTTAGTACAAGTGTGTACTAACCCTATACATCTATACTATTTTAGGTGCATGCACAAGTGACCGACAGAGCTACAAGATCATTGTTGCAGCTATTCGGACGTCAGCATTCATCCAGAGTTGTGTAGGTACTCATGCTTTCAAGGATGCTATTGTTTTACATTCTAGCGTAGTTTTAGAGTCAAGCTAGTGGAGCATGTTCGACTAGCGTTTCTTTCCTATTTTGATTCAGACTTTGTATTGGTGCCATTTTGGCAATTATACAATTAAGACTTAATGAACTATTTCTTTCAGTTGCTTATCTCTTTAATGTTAGATATTTGATGATGAACGATTATAAAATGTTCTGAATGTTTAGTAAGTATGTTTAAAGAATCAAAAGTTTCAAATTTTTCGCTAAAATTAACCTAAGTTAAGTAAGGATGAAGTAAGTAGGCTTATTTGTGAGCTTTGATAGGTCAACGACACCGGTCTCGTCTGGGGTCTAGATTCCAAACATGATAATCTCAGTCAGTTTAGAGGATTTATACACGATATAGTAGTCTAGTTTTGGATTCTCCTTTACTTTATATTTCATGTGTTCAAGTGTTGAGATTTGAATGCCATTTTTGGCAAAGATAGTTATCGATATATTTTGATGAGAATGTTATCAATTCATAATCTTAGATGAGTAAGTCTTCCTCTTAGTTAAGTAAGCCAGACCAATGTTTCTGTTTGTGGCTAGTAATGGTCTTTGAATGCCTTCCACATCCAGGGTGTAGGCTCCGCGCGTGACATTCATATTCTCATCAACCTTCAAATATTCCTTCTCAACAAACTCACTTCTCCATAAGGCCTTTATTGGTGCCACCTCTTTTGTTCTAAACTAGCAAACCTGACGATCAACAATGTGAATAGGAATCATCTTATAAGATGGAATTTCTTCGAAACCATTTTTCTCGGTAGGCATGATAAGAGAAGGATCACTCAAACATTTCATAGATAAAGATGTGAAATACGATATGGAACTACTTCTAACTCTAACGGTAGCTCTAACTAATAAGTTACATTGCTAACTCTCTAAGATATGCTCTAAGTAACAATATATCGAGACATAGTTTTTGTTTTTTATCAGATATGATAATGCCGTTCATAGGTGAAACCTTCATATATACCTAATCACTAATGCAAAACACCAAATCGCTTTTCTAACATCTTTATAGGATTTATGTTTTTTCTCAGATATCATAATGCCCTTCTTAGGTGAAACCTTCATAATGCCCTTCTTAGGTGAAACCTTCATATATACCTAATCACCAATGCAAACACCAAATCACATTATCTAACTTATTTATAGAATTGATGATGGCTCTATCTTATTTTTTATCTCTTTGAATATTTTCACCTACTTCATGGATGGTCCTAACAACTCGGCTTTAACAACATTAAAACAGCCAATAGGATATCTACACCTTCGTCCGTAAAGAGCCTCATAAGGAGCCTTTTGAATACTAGAGTAATTGTTGTTATTGTGTGTAAACTCAATATGAGGCAAGTGGTCATCCCTATTCCCTTTGAAGTGCTACACAAATGCTCTCAATATATCCTCTTAGGTATGAATATTGCTCTCATGAGGATGAAAAGTTGTATCAACGTTAACATTTGAACACAAACTTTCTAAAAATACTTCCGAAATTGAGCAGTACTTAGCACCTCTATCCAAAGATGATGGACAAGGAAACTCCATGAAATCAAACTATCACATGAATGTACAAACCAACACACTCATATATTGAATTAGAAGTCTTTACCGAAAAGAAATAGGCTGATTTAGTCATAGGATCTACATTAAACAATATCAATTCATGTTGCATATGAGATCACGATGGGAAGTAGTTATGTCCATATTAATTATCTCCCACATCCATTCTAAAAGACATATGTTTTAATCCACAACACATGACCTTTCGTGTTCCATTTTGACTCGTTTCAAATTTTTGCACATAGCAACAAAATCATCAATACACCTCTTCATGTTATTCAACAAAAATAATTTTCTCGAAATTATGGCAAATATTGGTGCAACCGAGATGACTCAAATATCTGTAACTCTTAACTTCTTCCATGATTATCTATTGGATATTATCACCTTTTTCAACACACAATTTACCTTTATATTTCAACAAACCATCTCTCCCTTGTTCAAAAGTCATTATCTTCGAATTATGAATATTTTCCTTTAGCTTAAGTAAGATGGGGTCTTTGCATAGCTTCTCCTTCACTTCTGAAACTAATGTAGATTCAACCATTCATCACAATGCAGTGTAGGTGTATAACTTTCAGCATCTTGTTTTACCGTCATTCCAGCGAGTTCTGATATTGTTGGGAAGTTGTATTCTCTATTGTCTAAACCAGCGTCAAAATTCAGAGCAATGGGTTACAAATTCATTATCATATATGTTTGTATCCTTGAAAAAAGTCTACAATAATTTGAAAAGGACAAAACTTATGGACTGGTTGAAAAGACGTGGAGAATTTGAAAAGGGTATGCAATGATAATGGAAATATTTGAGGTTGAAATATTGATTTGAGTTTACAAATTTACAACTCATAAAGCGCCGCAAACTGTCTCAATTGATGACAAAAAGAAACGAGGTGAACTCTACACATTCGTGAAGTTTTTATTCCCAAGACATATGTAGTCAGAACAAGGTACATGATAAAATTCTCTAAATGCAGGACCAAGGATATAGAGATATCTAACTTAGCACTTTGCATGCAAAATAGCTAGTAATACGACGTTATGAACCTACAGGGCATACTTACACCCTACTTTCTCTCACAACTTGATAAACACTAAAGATTTACTCCTGCTAATTATATTAGATAAAGATATTAAAATAATTTTGTTTCACAAACCCCTCTTTAATTACTATTTTCGAAAAGGATTTGACTAAATAGAAGTAATCATACATTAAAGTTAAGTTTAAACCATTTTCCTCGTGGGATCAACCCCAACCTAATAGTTGAGTTCTTTTCTTTATACGACTGATTATACATATTTAGGGAGGTGTAATTTTAGCATATCAAATTTTGGTGCCGCTGCCGGGGAAAGTGGATTTTATATTACCCTTAATAACAGTGCTAAAGTTTAGTCAACAATTTCATGCTTTTACTTTTTTTTTCTTTTGTTTTTGTTTCTGTTAGGTCTAGCTCTGGTGTATGCCAAGTACAGGAAGCCGAGGAGACCCAATACTTCCATTCGATATTGAACTTAACTGTACACTTCGAAGAATATATAATCACTAGAATCAAGCTAATCTAGGTGATGGGATCAATCGTCAGCCTCCACACCGGTTGATGCTCACAATCAAATAGTTATGGAAAATTTGGTGTATGATGCAACCTCGCGTCCCACGCCCTCAAGAGTTCTGTAAGGACAATGTAAATATCATTGATTCTGATGGGCCACTTGTCATACCTCCTTTACCGCAAGCGCACCCATTCTTGGTAACTAGTAGTTTGATGCAGATGCTCACCACGAGGGGTTTGTTTTAAAGGCTACCATCTGAGGATCCCCATGCTCACATAGCCAAATTGAGTCGGTGTGCAAGAGTTATGTGGGGAGGCCAGAGTTAGACATGAACATTATCGATTTGAGAGTGTTCCCTCTATTACAAATGGGAGAGGACACAATATGGTTTACTGAGTTGACTTATAATTCTATTTATACTTGGGATTAGTTGAGGGATGTGTTCCTAGAACGGTACTACCCGGTGTACAAAAATCTCAACCATAAAGATAGAGTGAACAACTTTGTGGCACTACCAAGGGAATTGGTAAGTATCTCTTAGAGTAGATTTACTGCATTCTTTAGAGGTGTCCAAAACCGCCACATTAATGATGAGTCGGTGAAAAAGTACTTCTATTGGGGAAAAGATGATAATAATAAAGCAGTGCTCGATACTATTGCGGGTGGTTCTTATGGTGAGTGAACATATGCAGAGATTGCAGAAAAGTTAGATAAAATCTCTCACAACAATAAGGCTTGGAGTTCTAGAAAGTTGGATACTAGGAGAAACACCTTTGAAGTGCAAGCTACACACAAGTTGGCCACAGATGAGCTTCGTGAAGAGATGGCTTAAATGAGAACTCAGCTTGGGTTGGTATTGAAAAATGTCAGTGGAGGTGCAGAGAATGTAAAATAAATGAAATTACTTGACTAAACCACCACCACCAGAGGATGACTACATTTATGAAGAGGAAGATTGAGGATGGTAAATACTGGAGTTTTATCCCTATGTTAAAGCCACATTCCATCAATGTCCCTTTGATAGAGTCTTTGGAGAAAATGCCCATTTATGCAAAGTTCATGAAGGATATATGTACAAAGAATAGATCGGTAAGTTTTGATGATGATAACCGAATGCGGCATTATAGTGTTATTGTTACAAGGTCTTTTGTGCAAATGAAGGAAGATCTGGTCGCTTTCACTACTCCATGTACCTTTGATTTATTACAATTTTCCAAAGCACTGTGTGATCTAGGTGCAAGCATAAATCTCATGCATCTATCTATTTATAAAAATTTGGGTTTGGGTTACCCAAAGCCCTCTGCATTGCAGTTACTGATGGCCGATCAGACAGTGAAGAGGCCCACTGGGATACTTCATGATGTTCTCGTGAAAAAGGCATTGTTTATATTTTCATTCGATTTTGTGATTATTGACTATGAGGTGGACTTTGAGGTCCCTATTATTATTGGAATGTTGTTCTTGCTACTGGTCGTGCCTTGGTCGATATGGAGAAAGGAAAATGAATTTTAGGTTGAACAATGAAGAAGCAACATTCAACATTTGTACGTCCATGAAACAGAGTGGTGACCTCCAAATGGTATCTGCTAAATCCAACAGGGATGAGACCATGTCGGAGGTACAAATCGAAGAGCACCTAGGTGTTGAGGCACTAGCGGCATTGATCATAAATTTTGAGGGTGATGGTATTGAAGAGTATGAGTCTTTGCTTGCGTCACTTGAATAGAGATAATATTGGTCCAAACCAAAGAAATTGGAGTTAGATATGAAGCGTCGATAGTCTCAACCCTGAGACCATCTATTGAGGACGCACAAAAATTAGAGATTAAGGCTCTACCACCTCATCTAAGGTATGTATTCTTGGGTAGAGATGACACTTTGCCGGTAATCATTACATCAGATTTGAGTGTGCAACAAATAGAGTGTTTTTGGATGTTTTGAAGAGGTTCAAACGAGCCATTGGTAGGACTATTGCGCACATTATTGGGATACCTCCTGGTATTTGTTCACAAAAAATCCAACTCATGCCCAATTACAAGCCAAGTATTGAGCACCAGAGATGATTGAATCAACTTATGCAAGAGTTAGTGAAGAAAGATTTCATTATGTGGATGGATGTCGGAGTCATATATCCTGTTGTAGATAGTAGTTGGGTATGCCCTATTCAGTGTGTGGCCAAAAAGGGAGGAATGATAGTAGTGACCAATGAGAGGAATGAGCTTGTTCCAATGAGGACAGTGAATGGTGGAGAGTTGCATGGATTACCATAAAATTAATGCATGTCCTGAGAAGGACCATTTCCCTATGCTCTTCATGAACCAGATGTTAGATAGACTCGCAAGAAAAGGATGGTATTGTTTTCTTGATGGATATTTATATCACAATCAAATCTCTATTACCCTGGAGGATCAATAGAAGACCACCTTTAGTTGCCCTTATGGGATGTTCACATTCAAGAGGATGTCGTTTGGTTTATGCAATGGACCGACCACTTTCCAGATATGTATTATGTCGATATTATCCGATAGTAGAGGACACTATTAAGGTATTTATGGATGACTTTTCAATTGTTAGCGACTCCTTTGATCGGTGTTCGAGTCACTTGGATGAGATTCTCAAAAGACGTGACGATTGTAATCATGTGCTAAATTAGGAAAAATGTCACTTTATGGTGAAAGAAGGTATAGTATTGGGCCATCGCATCTCCGATAAGGGGATAGAGGTTGATCGAGCAAAAGTTGAAGTCAATGAGAGACTTCCTCCGCCCATCTCTATAAAAGGTGTGAGAAGTTTTCTGGGACATGAGGGCTTCTACCGGAGGTCTATTAAGGATTTCTCAAAAATTGTACATCCTTTCAGCAAATTACTTGACAAGATATGTAAAATCTATTTTGATGAATCCTGTCTAAAAGCGTTAGGAGAGTTGAAGGAGAAGTTGGTGTTTACCCCATTAATTATTTCCTGGTTGTGGTAAGCCAATTGAGGAGATGTGTGATTCTAGTAGGGTTGATCTTGGTGTGATATTGGTATAAAAACTGATAAAATCCTTTGCCCAATCTTCTTGCGGTTGTAATTGCTTTTGAAAAATTTGCTCTTATTTGCTTGGCACGACACTCATAAGGCGTACCGACCACTCCACTTTGAGATACTTGATGACAAAAAAGGATGAAAAACCAAGGTTGATTAGATGGGTTCTACTATTGCAAGAGTTTGATTTTGAGGTAAAATATAGTAAAAGGACTGAAAATAAAGTTGTCGATCACTTGTCTAGATTGGAGGATGAAGCTATGCGAGAGTTGGGTGAGAAGTATAAAATTAATGATACCTTCCCTCATGAGCAGGTATTGGCCGCATCTTATGACTTGATTCCATGGTTTGCCAATTTTTCAAATTATCTAGCCAGTGTTATAGTCCCACCGGACTTGTCCTTCCATCAGAGGAAGAAGTTCATGCATGATGTGAAAAAATTCTTTTGGATGATCCTTACTTATACGGGTTTTATGGTGATGGTATTATTCGGAGTTGCATGCCGTAAGTTGAGATGTTAAGTGTTTTGGAGGCATGCCACTCCTCGCCTATGGGTGGGCACCATAGTGGTATTCGGACTTCCCACAAGATTTTACAATGTGGGTACTATTGACAAACCATTTATCAAGATTATCATGAGTTTGTCAATTCATGTAAGTGGTGTCGAAGAAATGAAGGAATTTCGAAGAGGCAAGAGCTCCCTTTAAATCTCATTCTATTGATTGAGTTATTTCATATATGGGGAATTGATATTATGAACCCGTTTGTGAGTTCTCAAGGGATGAAATATATACTTGTCGTGGTGGACTACGTGTCAAATTGGGTGGAAGCCGTAGAGCTTTCTAACAATGTAGTGGAATCCTACATAAAATGGTCTTGTGCACAGAATTACGGACCCCATCGACATACCGTCGTTTCATCGACGGACCTTCCATGGTGTCAGTAGATCCCAGGTATGTCTTGAAATTTTTTCTATGTCTATATGAAATTGATGATTCAATCGACGATCCATCGACTGACTTACAGACTGCCGACTGGGTGTCGTCATTCCAAAGAGCCAGTGACCCAACCCAAACCCGACCGATTATATTAAAAGAAAACCGTTCATTAACCACCAAAACCTTTTTAAATTATTTTCTCAAATGTTTCTCTCCCCTTAATTCCTTCTTTTTCCATCATAACACCATATCTCTTCCTTCGAAACTTATCATATTCCCCAAACTCCCAAATTCTCCCAAATCCCCAAAATCCTCTTATTCTCAAATACTACTTAGTTCTTCTTGATTTCTCCGGTTGGTGTTCAATGGCGGGCACATAGGTTGTTCAAAATATCGCCCACCCAGTCACGCCACTACTATTTTAAGGTATTTGGATTCTCTTTGCTTGATAAATTCTAATTCATTTTCTGTTGGAAACATAAATTGGAATGTTGGTATTGACTTATGAACAAAATTGTATGTTTGTTCTTGTTAAAAATTGGGCAAAATGTCCTTTAGAATGATTAAAAGTTAATAGGTAGTGGTATATTCAGTTCAAAATGAGTTATAGATTATCCGACTTAGGGTTTGGTAGTATCTTTGAATCTGAGAATGAACCTTGAAAAAAAGAAACCCTAAGGATAAATAAATGGTCTTTTAATTGTTGCTATGTGTTGCGTAAACTTATGCTGGTCTGCAAGGTGTCAAAATTTGATGATAGAAACAAGATCTGAAATTTGTATCAGGCCAACAACACGAGAACCCATCTACGGACCATCATTGGATCGACGGGCCGTCGATTGTGTCCGTTGATTGGGCAACCTTAAAACTATTCAACCTTAAAACGACGAAAGTGGAATAATGCCCGTCAATTGATCAACGAACTGGTCTGCACGGCCTTCGTTTCCAATTGAGACCCTATTTTGAGAGTGTTTAAAATTATTCTAAGTGTCAGACAATGGAAGTGGACTATGGTTCCTCAATTGATCGATGGTCCATTTTGCATGTTCGTCATTTCCAACAGAGATGTCTGTAGAATGAAGAATCTAAAAATTTTCCAAGTGTCCAACGACGGACAATATCGATGAACCGTCGAATCATTAACAGGTTGTTGGTAGTGCCCGTCAACCAGTACTGCATTCTGAACAGGAATGTGCTTTGTGTTTCTTTCTTCTAGTTTATTTATATTTGGTGTGTAGTTGATTTCTATGAGACTGAAAATTGTGTTATAGGTACAAATGGCCCCCAAACAAGACATCGCTTATTTTAGAGGCAGGACCAAGTCTGTGGCACCATGTTGTCAGATGATTAGAACTTCAGAAGATGAGCGGGATCCTGAATATGTGACACCAGGAACCCGTACCCCTACTCCAGCTGCACGAGCCACTCGGTTTACCCCCAATAAGGTGGATTCTTATTTAGTCACTGCCTCCCAATTTAATGTGGAGCGTACACTGACCGGCACATTTTCTGGGTCTGCCTCGGGATCTAAAAGAGTGTCTGGCTGTGAAGATACATTAGGCTTAGAGCTGGCCCACTCTACGGGGTCGAATTAGGAAATTGCCTCCAGTTCTGGATCATCTGGATCCACTCACCCAGAGTTACCTTCCCACCAAGCCTCATTTTGATGAGGCTGATAGTTCAAAGTCTTCTCTGACACCCCAGGATGATGTCCCTACAGAGGTTCCTAATTAGCCAAACTGGAAGTGCGCACATGGTCTGTATCAGGTCTACAGGGACGCAAACTTCTGAATTACAAGGGAGTGATGACTTGTTTGGTGACAATCGAGCGGAGAGTTCTTATAGGGAGCCTTCACACAGTCCCTGATGTGCATATCCTTTTTACCTACTATAGGATCGAGTGGATGACTAGGAGTTTGGGGTCGTAAAGTGAGGAGATTATTTGAGAGTTTTACGCCTCATATGTGGCCGCTCTCATTGGTTCTTTAGATAGGCGGGTGAGATCTGCCAAACAAGACCCACTCACACAAGTTTTAGTTTGAGTCTACCAGGTGGACATTTCTCCTACTTCTATCTGTCGTTTCTTGTACAGTGTGCCCACTGGTGCCACCCCTTACTCCAGATTTTGATTAAAGTTGGGTTTGGGTCAAGCGTGTCCTGTTTCAGAGGACCATAGATCAAAGAGAGTCCACCAAGAGGTGGCTTACATAACATCTGTCAATTGACGATGAGGGAGTAGACTGGGTGTTAGACCCCAGCGGCCTTATAAAGAAGGCTAACTTCACTTTCACAACCAAATACTTCTAGCTGTTAGTCCACCACCGCCTATCTCCCACGGAAGCAGATAACATTCTTACATGGGATTAAGCGGTATTGGTAGACACATTGGTGGTCGGGTTGGAGATCCACTTCGCAAATTTACTGACCTCAGAGATACATGAAAGGCCTTTTAAGTCCTCTACTGCTTACCCATTTGCTTGTATGATCTTCCACTTATGCAGGGACGCTGGAGTGCCCATTTGTCACCGTGATTCCCTCCAAACTCTGGAGAGGACTGTGGATATAGGTATCATCAGGGATGAGGCTAATATGACGGCACCATTGAGTGGGCCTAGAGTTGAGTAGCAGTTGCTGAGTGAGAATTTGGCAGATACGGTTGAATTAGCCCAAGGGGCTGATCCTTCTACTTATGATCCCAGTGATGCCACTCCGGCCGAGTCCGCCCTGTCACTAGTAGAGCACCAAGTTCCTCTCGATCTACTCTACCGTCTGCAACATAGGTCCCAATTGTAAGGGTCCAAAAGTTAGAGGCTTAGATAGACACCCTGCTGCATCATATCCATCCTTGGATGTAGAAATCCATTGACGAGGCTGAGGAAAGTATTGAGAAAAAGATGGACCAATAGACGCAGTGGAACATTCAGGCAGTTAACCATCTCCTTGATGCATTTGAGTTGCAGATTCATGCACGCACATCCCCCACCATTGCATTGACTACTATTCAAGAGGTTGTGGCGAGTTTGTAGGCGGATGATGGCAATATCCTATAAATGAGGGGAGCTGAGCACGAGACTGCAACTATTAAGATAGTGGAGGACACAATGCTTGCTATACTATTCACTGCCCGCTCTACACCGCAACCTGGGCCACGTGAGCGTGCCAAGAGCGTTCCAGCCACACCACTGAGGGAGAGGATGCCCGTGCAAGGAAGAAAGAAAGGACAGACCTTGAGGCTGCGAGGAGAGCCTCTTTGATTGTTGAGGAGACCTGTTAGATGAGGGCTCAAGAGTTGGGTCGTGGGACATCTAGTTCCAGACCTAAGTCTATTGAGAGGAGCATCACGGAGGGGGCGGATATTGTTGTGGGCACCACTGAGTTTGACCCTACTAATGAGATTGCGGGTTCCACAAAACCAAACCCGCCTGCTTGTTGATCACCGATGCTATGCACCTCAGGTTTGTTTCACCTACCTCCATGCATTTATATTTCTTGTGCATTGGTGACAATTGTATCTTTTTTATTTGGAGGTGGGTAAATAGAAAGTGAGTGTTAGGTTAAATTCTAAGTATCCCAACTCACGATCCTCTCTTTGGGGTTTTCTCGCCTGTATCCTTTTTCCCTAAGAGACTAGCATGTCGTAACTTGTACAAAGTATGAAAGTGAAATATGAAGCATGATGGCTAAGAATGAATGACATCTCATTCTATGAAAATGTTTGCATGAATAGGTATAAAAAAGTTGAATGTGTTTGCTCTAATCATGACATAGAGATACACCCACTGCATGACCCTCAAACGAACACTCAAACTAGGTGTCTGACAATCTAAAAGGGTAATGAGGTGTCAAGAGAGTTTGAGAAATTTTGATTGTTCTAATGTTGGTACCTATCTAGAACATTCCCAGTTGGTCCTGCAAAAGGAATGTGTGTTAGACAACTAGGAAATGATCATAGGCCCTTGTTCGAAATAACAAACATCTAGCCTAAAATAAAGTGAACCAAATGAAATTGTTATTATGTATTGATCCAATTATGTTGAGCCTATAATAAATCATTCGTTTCTTCACCAACTCACCTTCGCTGGGTATAATGTGTTGGCCCTTGTCCCTTCTTGGGCATGTGCATCTCAACTTAGGCCAAAAGCATAAGTTGAGGGTGGCTAATGCAGAAATTGACCTCGTCTTGGACTTGACCCTACCTTGTGTAATGTGTACCTCGACTCATGGAAAATCTATAAGTTGAGGGTGGTTGTTAGGAGTAATGACCCAAAAAGTGGGTATGAAAAGAGTAGTGTGGAAAAGTAAAGAAAAAGTAATCAAGAGAAGTGACTCAATAAAAATTATCAATTTAATTAAATGATAAATAAAAATGATTTGAAAAAAAATGAAGTAAGAGTCACTTTCCACAAGGGCAAGATGACAAGAAAAGAAAAGAGGGGCCTAAGAGATACTGATGAAAAAAGGGGGGTTTAGTCGTAGGTTCGGACACTAGCCATAATGTCAAAGGAGGGCAAAAAGTACACTAAAATGTACCACCAATTTACCATACCTGGGCCTCAGTACCCTATCGATAGTCGACCCAAGCACACTAGAGAGAGAATCCTGATTCGTGATCGCGGCCAGCAAGTCTGAAGGGGTGCGGGTTTGGAGTTACAGAATCACAGTGAGGAGTATGTACGGAACGCATAAAGGAATAAGGCAACGGCATATGGGAGAGCACCAAGTACAACTAGGTCGGGCCGTGGAAACGTCTTGGTTGGATTGACGGCGGAGGGGGCAGTTCGATGGGTGTGTCCCCTTCGTCCTCCGCTGCCCTAGACTAAGTCCTGATCCTTGAGGAGATTACAATATGTGGTAAAAATTCAGTTGCTACGAACAAAGGCGGATTCTTTTGAAGGGATGGGATACTATGTTTTGAATATCATAAATGTTGCGGTTACCTTGGCGCGAGTGCAGGGAAGAAAAAGAGGTACGGAACGCTGGGCTTCAGTGAATAGTGGAGTTTTAGTTATGTCATGGTCAGATCCACATGAGTTAGCTTATCAAGCCTAAGATTAGAAGCATTCACTAAAGCAAAGAAAAAGTGGGGATTGATAGGGCCATGTGATTGCGAAAGTTTAAAAGAGGATAATTCTGTACAAAGTGTTGTGTGGAGTAATAGTGTGTCTCTTGAGGTCAAATAGTGAATTTAAGTTGAGGGTGTTGATGTACCGTAAGGTTTTGATACTTCCAATGCTTTTTCCTTAAAATTGGTGTGTGTCTTGAGCCTTTTTGTAGTAGTTTTATCATGCTTTTATCTTTTATTTTGCAGGAAAGGTGTCAAAAACCAGAAAGCTGAAGGCAAGTGAGACATAAGTGCAGAGGTGACCCACTAAGGCTATCGACGGACCGTAGATGATGACCGTCGACAAAAAGTTCAGGCATATGGAGAAACTCAAGGAAATATGATCAAGTGTGGGCCTATGGAAGGATAGATGGTTTGTCGATTGATCGATGGATCGTCCTGTTGCATCATCGTTAAGTCCAGAGATAGTACCAGTACCAGAAGTTGAAGAAATTCTAAGTATGGAACGACGGAAGGCATCGACGGACCGTAGACGCATCAAGGAATAGTGTTGTTGGTCCGTCGATTGAATTAGAGAAGGTGCCAACTGATGGATGAAAAAAATATGCTAAGTCTAGAGTGTGAGAGGCGACCGACAGTACATCATTTCATCGATAGACCTTCATTTCATCGACAGACCGTCTAGCGGGGTCGTCGATTACAGCCGCATTTTTGGACGAGTTTCCTTATGTGTATTCTTTTTAATTTAGGAAAAAAAATTTATAAATAGGGTGTAAAACCTTATTTTTTTGGGTTGAATTCTTCTGCTATTATTTTTAATTTGTTTTTGTAGATTGGCTTTTTGTAAATTTGTCATTAACTCATATTTCCAGATATAATTTTGAATTAATTTCTTGTTGTTTCAAGTTGAATTTATAGATTTTCTTTGGATTTGTCAAAGTAAGTTCATGATTTATTGTTTATTAACTATGAATTGTATTCTTCGATGCATGGGTAGCTAAATCCACAACTAGGGTTGTGGGAATAGTTGGTGATTGACAAAGTAAACAGGCTTAAAACATTTCTAAAATAGGTTATTGCATGTTGATTAATTATTTGCTTCTTAGAAGTATTTTCGATGAAGTGCACGAGTTAGAGAACTCGCCATTGCTACTTGCCCTAGACCAAGAAGGTAGCTTAAAGGAAAAGAATTATCCACGTTTAGGATGTAAGTGGAAACTATCGAAAATCTGCTAGGTCCGATTGGGTGCGAAAAGTTAATAATAAGCCATCATCGAATATGATGCTTAATTATAAGTAAAATATAAGGGTCAGTAGCTTAGACACACGTTAGCCAGAGATGAAGGTACGGAGGAATATTCTCTAATGAGGGACCTAAAGATTTAAGATTTAGAGATACCTAACTTATCACGTGACATGCAAAAAAATATAGAAGCTTGTATAGTAGGAATACGACGTATGACCATGGGGAACAGTTACACCTTAGTTTCTTTCACAAATGATAAACACTAAATATTTACTATGTTAATTATTTTACGTAGAGATATAAAAGACTTTTGTTTCACGACCCCCCCCCCCCCCAGTTAAAATTACCCTTTATTCTGAAAGGACATGACTAAATAGAAGTGATCGTACATTGAAGTTAAGTCTAAGCCATTTTCCTAGGGAAGTGAGCATCCCCAACCTAATGGCGGGTTTACAACTTGATACAACCCCCCACGGCTAATATAACGGTTCGCTTATCGGTGGAGTGTGATAATATTCACCGTCTAAGTATCTAGGAAACCAAAGGGGTTTATCCTTGCACCATAGTACGTCGAAAAATCTTTAACTCTTCTTGTTCCTTAGAAACCTACCCTCCAAAGGACAATCTCCAGAAAACCTACGATTTGAGGTGAATGTAGGACACATATGAATTGGGTTAAGAGTACAGTAGTACCAGGTGTATGAAAGCAGCAAATATCATTAGGGATCATCTCACGAAGATGGTTAGTAAGTACAGGAACGACACTAAACATAAGAGATAATCAATAAGTCACTGTAGTACAATCTAAACAAAGTTCCGAATTAGGTAGTATATATGAATCATAAGTCAATATAAGCCATAATAAATGCGTATAGGAGATACATAACGTTCATAGCATATCCCTTACTTAGACTTTCATATTTACATACTTCAACCTTTAGTCTTTCATATTACAAATGAACTATTTCATAAGCAACCTCAAACCATACTTATGCAAAGCAATGATAGCATCCCATAATACCGTGCAACATAAGTACCTCTATTTGGTCATTCTTGTACATAGTCCACATTCATAGTCAAGACCTAGGTTTTCATGTCATGAGAGTACTATACTCCTAAATAACCTCAAGGAACACATGTCTAATGAATTAAATACATCCTATACTACCCTTCAAACTAAGAATAACCTTGAAGTCAACATAGTCAAATTTCCCTACTTTAGTCTCTCTCTTTAGCTTACTTCATATAGATAAGGGAACTACCAGCCTTAGTAAAAAGTACCACAGAAGGAAAATATAGCACAACCCTATCATAAAAAACTTCACTTATAATAACTCCTTCTTAGATAACCTTGAGTCATACTTATGGGAGGCATGATTAGCATCCCACGATACCACTCATATAAGTATAACCTTTATGTCCTCATACTCTTACTTCTTGATTGGAAAAATGACATTCTATCGTGAACATAGATCAGGACGGAGGTACACTCTTTGAACATCTTCGTCCTTTAATAGGTTGAACCCTATGTGATAATACCTTTTTGGCATGTCTAGGTTCAGCATTAAAATAGACCCTATAAGATACTACTTAAAACATGCCTAAGTCCATTTATACTTGATGTACCAGGATATCAAAGTACAATTTAACTCTTAAAAACAAAGAACTAATACTAGAATCGAGTGTATTTTGTATAATTTGATGTGTTTGTTGAAGATGCAGGAAGAATTAGAAAAAGAAGAGAAGTAGAAGTAAATCACAACCATCTTGATGATCCGTGGTCCAATTCACAGACCGTTAATGTGACGGTGAAGTGTGATGACAATAGCGGGATTCTGAAGACCAAAGATTGACAAAGTTTAAATAAAGACGACGAACATCTTCACAGACCGTACTAAATTTTACGGTCCCTGATTTTGTCCGTCAACAAGATTCTAGAGAGTAGTGTGAAGTGTCCAAAGTTTGAGAAAGTTGAAGTGAAGACTACGGACGTATCAACGAACCTTAATAACTTTGATAGTCCGTGATTCTTTCCTTCAACAAGATTCCAGAGAGCATTACAAAGTGTCCAGTCTTTTAAAAGTTCAAGTGAAGACTACGGACGTGTTAACGGATCATAATAACTTTGAAGGTCCGTGATGATCTTCATGAACATGATTTCAAAGAGCAGCTAAAATTAAGAGTTTTGGAGATTTTAAGGAAAGACCACGGCCAATTGTATGAATATGCCTTTCACAGGATGTGATGGGGGCCGTGAAATAAAAGCGACCATGCAGTCCTATTTATATTAGGACGTTTTTTTAAAAAAAAATTGTCATTTTTATTTAGGTCACTATTATTTATCATCGAACAATTTTATGAAAGCGAATGGGGAGAACTTGAGAACTTCTAGAGTCTATCTTGTTTTAAAATTACTTGGAAACAAGAGAAAGTTTGACTCTTAGATTATCAAAGTTGTTTTTTAGTTTAAATTTTCTATCGTATGTATTCAAAATTATGTTCTCAATTGTTATATATGTAGAATTATGAGTTTTTAAGCATTTAAATTAGGTGTGTGGGATCTATGATGATACTATGAACTTCACCCTATAAAACGAGCGTAGAGAAATCGGTGTACAGGTGCTTGAGATTAAAGCTTTGTTAATAATTTGTTCTAATAAGTGCACTCTTTACACTACCCTAAATCAAGTGGTTTTTTGAAAGAAGTACTTCATAGGAAAAAGTAGAGATCTCTTTACATTATTTAAGTTAAAGTTAGGGTTTTAGAGAAAATAACTTTAATTGAGAGAAAATAACTTTATATTCACATCCAATTAAGCGAGTTCTTAATTAAAAAATCCTTTGTAGTTCGAGAAAATATAAATTATTATTGTATAATAAGGCTTAGAATCATTAAATAAAATTTATTCGCTGAGCTTTGTGAAGTTATGATTGTTAGAAGCTTATACAGCAGAGTAGTTTTATAGTTGTTGTAAAAGTGAACACTAACCTGGTTTCTCTTAATCAAAAGAACAACATATACATATTCATCGTCTATATAATAGATTTGAAATCTTGATATTAAGTTTAGAAATTGATGCTTACAATTCATACCAAAGTTTTACTTTTTGTTTAAATTCATTGGGAGATAGTAACAACAATTTTATAAGAGCGACAATAAAACATTATCTCTAAAAAAATTCTCTGTGGAAGTTTGATCCTAACTATGGTGAGTTCTGTAAGTAGACAACGCCCGTTACACTTCATTTTGAGGTGCTTGTAAGTTTGACGTATCAAATTTTGGTGCCGATGTCAGGGAATCTCATTTCAGGAATGTTTTACTAGCTTGTATTCGACTTGTAGTTATAATTTGCTAATTTCACTTGTGTTGTTGTTTTTATCTATCACAGATAAATGTTTTTGTGCATTCCCAACACAAGAAGTAGGCGAGCCTTATTTCTTTCTTACGACCCAAAGCTCGAGAAAAAACCTTTGCAAGATAGTTAATGTGCAAGAACAAGAGGCTTACAGGTAGAGATTGGACCAAAGTATAAACTGGATGATGCACCACATGTGCATCAAAATGATGGACTAGTCCCACCTAGGGGAGTAGATAGTACAGAGATAATGTAATCCCTCCTCATTTCCACCTGTATCCCAACGGGGTAGAGTTCAACATCCAACTCACTTTATGTATGATGAGGATGATGCTGATTTGGATGGATCTGGAGCCCCTGGAGCTATAGTGTTACCTACACTACCTCTAGGGGTGAAATTCACTATCACTTGTACAATGATACAATTGCTAAATCTGAAACGAATATTTAGAGGGGCAGCTGGTGATGATGCGAACCATCATCTAATGAAACTTATGGAAATCAGTAAATCTTAATAGATTCTTGGAGTTAATCAAACTGCAATGAAGCTGGGCTATTTCCCTTATCTCTTACTGTGGAAGAAACTAATTGGTTGAATGAGGTATCAGATGACTCCATTCGAACTTGGAGTGAACTAAAATAATATTTCCTATAACAGTTCTTCCCAGAATAAAAAGAACTGCAAATGAAGGATGAGATCAATACATATAAGCAGATACCACGAGAAACGATGCATGATACGTGGTTGAGGTTGAGCCAAAAATTAACAAAATTCCCCAACCATAATCTTAGTGCGAGACATCTTAAACAAGCTTTTTATAGGTCACTTCCTTATGTGACTAAATATGTTATTGATGCATTATATGGAAGTTCTTTTATGAAGAAAGCATTTGCACATATCATGCAGTTGTTGGATGAAGTTTCCAAAAATAATAGGGCATAGTACACCAGAGATGAAGAAGTATTGGAATTAGGGTATACATATGAGATGTTAGCTGAAAAGAGGAACAAGGAAGAAGAAAGGGGTCAGGACATGGCACATCTGAGAACTCAAATTTATTGCTAAGGAAGAATATTGTGTCCAAGTCCAAAAAAGACAATTATATGGGAAAACAAAGAAGATATGAAGATCAAGACATTGACATTGATGAGGAAGCAAACTACTTGTGAAAGCGAGGAGGTTTCCAGAATTATAACTATGGACATCAGGGGTATAATTCTATAAATACAGTTCAGAACTACAACAAGGATGGTCAATATGATAGACCACCAAACAGAGAACAAGGAAAGTGGCAAAACAGAGATGGGTACAGAAATAATCATAGTGGTGTATTTGTTCACTGAGGTAGAATAGAAAGAATGAATGGTAATTCAAGCAGATCTAAGCTGGACGACATGATGGCCAAGATTCTTCAAAAGGTTGAATCAACAAATACAAGAGTTAAGGAAATAAGGGGTGAGTTTTCAAGCATGAGTCAGTTAGTTGACTCTCACACCACCTCTATTAAGCAAATAGAGCAACAGTAGGTACAACTCTCAGCATTCCTAAATTAGAGGAAGAATGGTTCATTACCAAGTGATACTATTCGAAAACCCAAAAAGGATGGACACTACATGGACATCACTACTAGGAGCGGTAAAGTGGTATCTAACCAAAATTCTGCAAGTACCAACGAAGAACAGGTTAAGGATCAAGTTTGCACTAAGGAGGATGAAATTGCAAATGTAGATGACTTGGAAGAATTCCAACAAATAGCAAATCTTTCAAGAGAACAAGAGAAAGAGATCCAGGAAAAAATTATTTTACAACAGATTCCTACACCTCCTCCTCCTTTTCCTCAAATACTAAAAAAAAAAGCTGAAGATGGGAAATTTACAAAGTTCATCACCATGCTAAAGAAACTTTCAGTAAATATCCCACTAGTAGAAAAATATTGAGCAAATGTCAGGATATGACAATTTCATGAAAGACTTGGTTACCAAGAAAAGATCGGTAAGTCTTGATTTTTTTAATGATGTGCATCATTGCAGTGTTATTGCAACCATATATATGGTTCAAATCTTGGTGCGTTCATAATCCCATGAACCATTGAGTCAATGAAGTTTGCATAAGATTTGTGTGATATGGGAGCTAGCATAAATTTGACGTCATTAGGCATCTATGAGAAGTTGGGTTTGGGAATGCCAAAATCTACAACAATAAGATTGATGATAGCTGACAGGTCAGTTAAGATATTAGTCGGAATTTTGTATGATGTTTTGGTTAAGGTGGATACAATTATCTTCTCAACAGATTTTGTTATCTTGGATTATGAAGTAGACTTTGAAGTTCCTATAATTCTTGGAAGACCATTTTTAGCTACCAGAAGAGCTTTGGTTGATGTTGAGGCAGGTGATGGAAATTTATGCCAAATTTAGAGGAATTCAATTTTAAAATATACAGATCAATTAAACAACCATGAGAGATGGAAGTGGTATTTGCAATCGAAGTAGTTACTAAAGATTACTTAAGAGTACCTATAGAAAATATGATACTTGTTGAAACATTAGCTGCTGTGCTGATTAACTTTGATGCGGATTTCCAATTTGATTATGGAGAAACTGTAAATGATTTAGAGGGTATGTATTTTTGGGTACTAACAACACTTTTCCCGTGATATTTGCTGCATATTTAAATGATGGAAAGGTAAAAGAGGTAGTTAGAGTGATTCAAAGGTTTAAAAAAGCTATTGGCTGGACAATTAAATTGTCGATATAATTGGAATTCCTATAGGCATTTGCACACAGAAAACTTAGATTGAGGAAGATTGCATACCTAAAATTGAGTACCAAAAAAGGTTGAACCGACCAATGCAAAAGGTGGTGAAAAAAGAAATAGTCAAATGTTTAGATGCTAGGGTGGTTTACCCGATCTCTAACAGCCACTGGGTCAATCCAGTTTAATGTGTGATAAAAAAGAAAGGCATGAGTGCGGTGGCAAATGCATAGAATGAACTAGTTCCACAACGACCAATGAGTAGGTGGCGAGTATGCATGGATTACAGAAAGCTGAATAGATGAACTTTGAGGAACCATTTCCCTTTGCCATTTCTCGACCAAATGTTGGACAGCTTAGCAGGTAAAGGTTGGTATTGTCTCTTAGATGGATACTCTGTTTACAATAAGATGTCCATTGCTTCTAAAGAAGATCTGGAAAAGACAACATTTACCTGTTCTTATAGCGCTTTTACTTTTAAACGCATGCCGGTTGGATTATGTAATGCACTAGATACATTTTAAAGGTACATGATGCATTATTGTAGACATGGTTGAAGACACTCTGAAGTATTTATGGACAATTTCTTTGTAGTAGATGATACTTTTGATGATTGTTTGTTGAATCTTAGAAATGCATTTTAGAGATGTAAGGAAGACAATTTGGTGCTAAACTGGGAGAAATTCCACTTCTTGGTTAAAAGGGACATAGTTCTTGGACATAAAGTATTGAAGTGGACAGGATGAAGATCAATGTGATTGAAAAATTGCCTCCTCCTGTTTGTGTGAAAGGTATTCTAAGCTTCTCGGGACATGCCGGATTCTATAGGCGTTTCATCTAGGTTTTCTCCAAAGTTGCACACCCCATATGTAAGATCTTGGAGAATGAGGTGAAATTCATATTTGATGGCGCCTCCAAACTGGGCAAAACCATTTGCAGTGATGTGTGATGCCAGTGGAACAGCATCAGGTGTTGTATTGGGTCAAAAACGCAACAAGATGTTCCATCTGATTTACTATGCTAGTAAGTCCCTAAATTGAGCGCATCAAAATTACACGGTCATTGAACAGGAACTGTTGGCTGTGGTGTTTGCATTTGATAAATTCAAAGCATATTTGCTGGGTATCAAAGTAATAGTACACACATATCATGTTGCTCAAGGATATCTCATGGACAAGAAGGATGCGAAACTAAGGTTAAGCAGATTAGTGTTACTACTTCAAGAATTTGATTTTGAAGTAAAGGATAGAAGAGTTTGTGAAAATTAGGTAGCGGATCACCTTTCAAGATTGGAAGCTGCAAAAGGAGAACATAGTGAGCCTGAAATAGATTATCCATTCCAGATGAACATGTATTGGCTGCTTCTCTTGATCTCATTCCCTCGTTTGCTGATTTTGCTAATTTCTTAGTTAGTTATTTTATAATTGCTTAGTTACTGATTTGATACCTGAAGGGCTGACTTATCAGCAAAAGAAAAGGTTCCTACATGATATGGGTAAGTATTTTTTGGGATGAGCTATATTTGTATAGAGTATGTGCTATAACATCCTCAGGCAATGTGTTCAGACGTTGAAATGTTACCTATTCTAGAAGCTTTTCATTCCTCTCCTGTAGGTGGGCACCATGGTGGAGCTCGAACAACTCATAAAATATTTCAATGTTGGTATTACTAGCCATCTATTCACAAGGATACAACTGAGTTAGTACGAATTTGTGATGTATGCAAAAGGCAAGGAGCCATATCAAGGCGTCATGATTTGCCTATGACACCCATTTTGGAGTTAGAGCTTTTTGATATATAGGGAACTGATTTCATGGGACCTTTTGTGAGTTTATATGGACATAAGTTTATTAGCAGTGGACTATGTATCCAAATGGGTAGAATCTGTATCATTACCTGAGAATGATGGAAAGAGTGTTGCAGCATTCCTGAAGAAGAATATATTTGTAAGATTTGGGACACCAAGAGCTATTATTAGAGACGGTGGTTCTCATCTTTGCAACAATGTATTTAGGGCAACTTTGACAAAATATGGGGTGAAACAGCATAAGGTAGCTACACAATATCACCCACAAACAAGCGGCCAAGTGGAAGCGTCTAACAGAGAAATCAAGACAGTTTTGGCCAAATCAGTAAATGGTAACTGAGTAGACCGGGAAAGAATGATAGATGATGCATTATGGGCATACCCGACAAATTTTAAAACACCAATTGGTATGTCTACCTATCAACTGATGTTTGGAAAAGCATGTCACTTGCCTGTTGAATTGGAGCACAGAGCACTCAAGGCATTGAAGAAGTTGAATCTCAACTTGAATAAAATAGCAAATTTAAGGGTAGATCAAATAAATGAAATGGATGAGTTTCATTTTAGATCATACGAAAGATCATCATAGTATAAGGAGAGGATGAAGCGATACCATGATAAGCACATTGAGAAACGAAGTTTTTCTCCTTTGGACTTGGTGTTGCTGTTTAATTCCAGACTAGGTTTATTTCCAGGAAAATTGAGATCTAAATTATTTGGCCCTTTTACAGTCACCCAAGTATTTCAATGCAGAGCGGTTGAACGGGAAAATGGCAAAAGAGAGAAGTTTAAAGTTAATGGGCAACGAATCAAGTCATATCTAGGTACCCATGAATAATCCAAGATAGTGGAAGAATGCATGGTTGATGAAGACTAAGTAATCATGGAACTGGTGTCGCGCCACGGCGTTAAATTGTGCATTGCTTGGGAGGCAACCCAAGATTTCTTAATTTAGGTATGTTTGCATTTCTTTTTGTGTTATTTTAGTTTGTATAGTTAATGGGTGCTGACATGTGTAGGAAGTATTAGTAAGAAATTACAGAAAAAATGGTGCAATATGCGTCTGACGGGAGACCTCACAGACCGTGGTAGCTTACACGGGCAATTTCATTGTCCGTCTATGTGAAGATCAAACAAGGAAGCTACTGGAAAGCAACAAAATAAAGGTTTCACTGGACAGTACAAGGTTCGTAGTAATGTATACGGACCCACTTTACCTACCTTACATTTTAGGTGAAACGAAATGAGTCAAAGTACTTTCTACGGGTAGTCTCACGGGCTGTGAACTTCTTTACGGGGGACTTTATGGTTTGTCATCTGTCCCTGCTAAGTCTCATCACTGAAGTTAGTTCTATGGGAAGGTTGAAAAGTCGTGATGCCTTTCACGAGCTACTCCAAGTTCTGTTGTTCAAGCATTTAATTCACTAAACCCTAACCGCTCCGTGATTAGACCTGTCCAAAATGCACAGTATATTCAGGTTTGAAAATTGCGTCTTTTTAAATTTGTTTTCTTTATCTTTCTTCTTCTTTGTTCTGTTTCTTCTGTAACTGTTTCCCCAACCATCCCACCTATAATCCACTAAGTTAAGTCACGTGAACTGGTTACCTCGTTGAAGACATTGCTAAAAGTAAAGTTTAAGAATCCTTAAAGTAAGTACAATGTTGTGTGGTTAATTCTTTCTTCTGGGTCTTTTAATTTTCTCCAATGATTATTTTTATTGGTTAAATATGGTAGTCATGGGGGATTTTTTGAAGTTATACGTGACTATTTGGGGATTATTTGGGTTGAAGCCTTTATCTAGTCATTTGGGGGTCAGGTAATTGCGTCTAAATAAAATGTTAACGTTTATTCTACACTTAGAAATGATAAACTGAGTTTTTTAAGTGGGAATGGACATAATAATAGTCTGAAGCTGAGTGTTGGTGAGCCACGCTAAACACGAACCGTAGAAATGCCTACATATCGTGAACCTTGCCGTGGACCACACATATGACATAGTATGGCTGAACATACTTCACGCACAAAATCACGACCAACGGTTTTATCCACAGACTGTGACCTTATCTGTAAAAATCCCTTAGGAAATTATGAAGTTGGTCACTTCTGCTTTGATTCTGCCCAGATTTCACGGAGGACTTCATTGTCTGTGGTCCACTCCACGGTCCGTGAAGGAAGCCGTTAACATTACTTAATGAAGAAATCATAAAGTTAGTCACTTCTGCTTTGATTCTGCCCAGATTACAAGGAGGACTTCACTGTCCGTGGTCCACTCCACGGTCCGTAAAGGCAACCGTGAACATTACTTAATGATGAAATTATGAACTTTGTCACTCTTGCTTTGATATTGCGTAGATTTCGTAGATATCTTCACTGTCCGTGGTTTACTCCAAGGACCATGAAGACAGCCGTGAACATTACTTCGTGATGTTTTTTTTCTATTTTGTTATACTCTTACGAATATTGCATCCTAAGTTTTGTTGATTCTGTGAGCCTTCATGATGATAGATTAGGTGACTTCATTCTTAAGGCAATGTGTCACGATAATGATAAACACACGAGAACTCTAAGTACCCGATAGTGTAACAATCATTTTCACTCATGCTAAGACTTTTCATATTTACAAGTAACATGCCACGGAGACCAAGAATGAAGAATGTTGCCCCCATACAACTTCCTAATATGAGAGCCATGCCGCATCTGAGGCTAGTGGATCCGAGGTTCACTTAGAGGTTACTCCAAAACACCATTCACCTCGGGCCACTAGATCGCAAGTCCAATAACGCCTGCTCCAGAATACTGCCACTAAGTCTGAAGAAGAGGGTAGTGCTTCTGAGAATGGTCACTCTGCGAGCAGTAAATCTTATTCTGCAGTACATAGTTGTAATGAGGACAACTCAGGGGGTACTGCTGATGCTGAAGGCAGTTCTCGAGAGAATACAGAACGTGAAAAAGTAGCTCAAATTTCTGGTCATTAGAGAGAGCTCGATGAGGTACTCAAAAATGACGAGACCATGGTACAATATGTGCATTCTCAGGAACCTCATCCAAATCACTGGGAACAACTTATTGCATGTTACCATACTATGTTGACTATGAATCGCACCAAGCAATATTTCCACAAAGGGATTTTGACCAAGATTGGTAGCTTCAAGAAGCGTGCTATTTTACCCAAATTTTGGGTGGTGAGCAGTGACATTTAGGCATTTCTGGATGTTTACCAGACATTTCAATCTCACAAGTTTGAATAGATGGACAATGAAACATGTGATTTCTTTAGTAACCTGACAAAGAAGTTTTATACATCATATGTAGCCACGCTGATGAACCTTGCTGCTACCACTGAAACCACAAAATGAGGGCAGAAATATTTTGCTTCTACACTAGGTTCCCTTGACTCGATCATTGTTAGGGGAAATTCCCTTGACATTTTAGAAAGTTTATCAATTGAATTTTAGATGGACCGAACTACATGGCTCCACAATCAATGGGACTTTTTGAAGAGAAGCACCATGAAGTTACCAATGCAGGATACATGGAAGAACGGGTTTATCAAGAAAGAGTGTTGCGGTGGATCACAAAGAAGATTGCCATAGATGGGTAACTACTATACACTATGCTAATAACAACAACTAAAGCTACATTGACCTTCCCAGCTTAATTATGGTGGTTGTTGTCCGAGCATAATTGCGGCCAATTGCAAATGACAACACATTTTCCCCATCCCTTGCTTCAGTTCTAGCGTGTTTACTAAGTCGTTACCTAGTGAATACAATAAGGATCATAGCTACTAAAATGCGAGATAGGGCTCTAAATGAGAGAGTGGCATTTCCTTTCCCCTACCTGATAGAGAAGTTATGTCGCCAAACATAGATTCCTCCCAACCACTTGGTCGATCAATGTCATGAGTCATCAAGAATAACTCAGGTGTCGAAGATAAAAGATTAAACAAACCACCTATTTTGTGCTAAATCTAAAACATTAGGTCATCTGTTGGTTGCTCCGCAAGTTCATAGAGAATTCCAACAAGCTGACAGAGTGCCTGATCAAGGAGATTCCTCTAAAACTACCACAATAACACCACAACCAACCTCCACCGCTCAACCTTGAGGTACTTTTGTGTCTATCCCAGTAATTTTTATTAATAAACATATTGCATACCTGCTCCAAACTAGGGAATTTGGAGACGAGATAGTCAAAGTATTTGCTGCAAAGAAGGAGACACAAGTAAGATTTTGAAGGAGATCGGGCTACTTAATGAGCGGATTGACGGTATATAAAATCTATTGCAAGACCGAATCCAAGTACCATTTAGAAAGATTTCGATGATATCAAGGAACCACTGTTTTACATGCGATCTCAGATTGACAATTTAGCCAAACAAGCGGTACAACTGCCTCCTCCGGCACTACCTGAGTCTCCGATGTAGATGCTAAATCAAGCACCTCTTGTTCAAACACATGATGATGTTTGGGGAGAAGAACTTCCCTTCACCTCCTAGGCTCGTGACATCGACTAGGAAATGCAAGTTGACCCATTGCTGGAGACACAAAAAGAAGAAAATTGAGCTTGCAAAGAATCTCGAAAGTTGGAAGGGAACTATCCTCCCATGCAAAGAAACAACTAGAAGCCATATTGACTGTCGCGTCTGGAATTGGAGCACATGCTCACAATAAAGGTACAACACCCATCACTGCAGTAACTGATTTACTCATTACATCCCTCAGTTCTAACAACACATGCTGATAAGGGTGCCATTGCTGAGCCAGAGATCGACGCCTAGCACGCCGTAGGTATGACCCCTCCTTATAGATGTTACTGTATATCAGTATATCATGTTTTATCAACTAAGAGGGAAAACTTTTTTTGGTGAGGGGGTGGTGGTGAAACCTCCCACATCTTTAGCAAATCGTGATTGTCTCCGATTTATGAGTTTATTTTGTCATAAAAGGTTGAGATATGCAGTTGCTAACTAGCTACTAAAATGAACAAATTATTTTGAACATGAGTTTGATGGTTAGGATATGTATATGACATTTGAGATACTAACTTGTTGAACATTGCTGAGTTTGAATGATCAATGAGCGAATTAAGAAGCTAGATAATGCAATCATGTGTAAGTGTGTGTGTGAGTGTCAATTGATGTCTAGCACTATGAGAAGAATTTCAAACTTTCCTGTAGTCTTACTTGAAACTGAGAAGAGTTGGAAAGGGAATGATCAATAGGCTATTTTTTATGATCCTGTAAAAGCCGAAAGGAAAAGAACCAAATAAAAAGCTTACAACTTGAACACATTTTGGCCTGTAGACTTTTATTCTCACCCAAAAAAGTTCATAACCTTCGTTCACCCAAAGGTACATTATCACAACTTAGGCTAAAAGCCTAAGTTGAGGGTGAGTGTAACCCGAACATGAAAAGTTAGTCCAACCAGCAAGCTAAAATGCAAAGTGATATGTATATAAATAAAATAGAAAATAAAAATAATAATTAAAATGGTGAGACTTCTAGGCTGACAAAAAGAAAGAAAATATAAGATTCAGTTAGAAAAGAATTTGTGAAAACAACACTTTGGGAAACCAAGGGATTCCCCTAGCACCGAACCTATGGTACAAGACAATAAAAATCATGCAATGATCCTATTAAAATTTTTTGAAAATAGAGTGTAGAAAATGAGGGCAAGCCAAAAGCAGCTGCTTGTAGTGCTAGATGTTCTTTTAGAGCATGAGAGCAGGACTAAATCCAACCATTTTGAGGGAGGGACCTTTTTTTTTGGTGAGTACACTATGATTGCATTTGACAGTGGAATAAGTATGCTAATAACTCACAGATATAGGCATGATTAATTATAAGTAATTAAATGTCATGTATAGATCCTTACATGTTATATTCAGTGACTTCTGATCCAAAATGTGCTGAAAATAGTTGTTGTATATTTTCAACGATTGGCAAAGATTTTGAGAAGTAAGGGGATAATAATCACATCACTTGAGGACAAGTAATGGTTCTAAATTGAGGGTGTTGATGTACGGGGATATTTGAGTACAATTTAATGCTTAAAAACAAAGAAGTAATACTAGAATCGACTGTATTTTGTATGATTTGATGTGTTTGTTGATCTTGCAGGAAGAATTAGATAGAGAAGAGAAGTAGAAGTAAATCACAGCCATATTGACGGTCGATGGTCCACTTTACAGACCGTGAAAGTGACCGTGAAGTTTGATGACAATAGCGAGATTCTGAAGATCCAAGTTTGAGAAAGTTTAAGTGAAGACCACGGACATCTTCATGGACTGTAATAACTTTGATGGTTCATGATTTTACCGTCAACAAAATTTGAGAGAGAGGAGTGCAAAGTTTCCAAAGTTTGAGAAAGTTGAAGTGAAGACCACGGACATCTCCATGGACAGTAATAAGTTTGACGGTTCGTGATTCTGTCCGTCAACAAGATTCTAGAGAGAAATACAAAGTGTTAAGAGTTTCATAAGTTCAAGTGAAGACTAAGGACATCATCACAGACCGTAATAACTTTGACGGTCCATGATGATATTAGAGACGAGCTAAAAGTCTATGTTTTGGACATTTTAGGGGAAGACTATGACAACTGTATGGACCATGAAGCCTTTCACTGGACGTGATGGGGGTCGTGAAGGAAAGTTATAATGCAATCCTAGTTATACTATGTCTCTTTTTAAAACGGTTTTGTGTTTTTTATTTAGGTCTTTTTTGAACTATTGTTTATCATCGAACATTTTTATGAAGGATAAAGGGGACAACTTGGGATTAGCCTATGTTGTTTTCGAATTACTTGGCAACTAGATAAAGTTTGACTCTTAGATTATCAAGGTTGTTTTTTAGTCTTTCTTTGCTCTCTTAAGTATTCAAAATTATGTTCTCAATTGTTATCAATTGTTATATACGTAGAATTATGAGTCACTAAGAATTTAAATCATGTGTGTGGGATCTATGATGATACTGTGAATATGACCCTGTAAAACTAGCGTAGAGCAATCGTTGTTCACATGTTGTAGATTAAAGCTTTAATTATAGTATGGTCTTATGAGTGCACACTTTAGACTAGCCTGAATCAAGTGGTTGTTTGAGAGAAAAGCACTTGTAACAGAGATCTTTTTGCAATATTGAAGTTAAAGTTAGAGTTCAAAAGAAAATAAATTTATCTTCACATGCACTTAAGGGAGTTCATAATATAAGAATCATTTGTATTTGAGAGAATATAAATGATTATTGTCTAATAAGGCTGACAAGCATTAGATAAATATTATTTGTTGAGCTTTGTGAAGTTATAATTGCTTAAAGCTCATATTGAAGAGTATATTCACAGTTGTTATCATAGTGAACACTAACCTTGTTTCCCTTAATCAACAGAAAAACCCATACATAGTCATAGTCTATACAATAGATTTGAAATCTTGATCTTAAGTTAAGAAATTGATACTTACTACTCATACCCAAGTTTTACTTTTTGTTTAGAGTCACTAGGAGATAGTAACAACAATCAGATAACAGTGACGGTAAAACATTATCTATAAAGAAATTCTTTGTGGGAACGATCTCAACTCCAGTTCAGTTCTGTAAAGTGACAACGACCGTTTACACTTTCATTTGAAGTGTAAGTTTGGACGTATCAATACTCTTGAACATGATAATGTACATCATTAGGTAAGTCTTAGTTCAACGTCTTCTGTGACTTGTTATGTTTGACTTGAATATGTCCTTTGTATGAATTATGTTTAGAAGAGCTTGTGTATGCATAATCCCAAGGAGGAGACAGTGTGCCTATCTAAGAAGGTTATTATGTGTTTATGTCTTTCCAGACTTCTTTGTATGCATGTTAAAAAAAATACTTAGGTATTTTTAGAAATTACTTATATTCATATTTTTCTTCATGTTATAGTGCATTTGAGTAGAGTTGCATATAGACTTGATGAGATGAATATATGAGTAGGCCCTAGTCTTTGGAGCTTAAAGCTTCTTCCTGAAATAACTATTTTTTCGAGTAATTAGAATTCAGTACGCATGAGCGTATATTGAGTAAGTTATAGATGGTATTTCCTCCTTAAGAATGAGTAAAGAGAAGAGTTGCATTCATTTTTTGTTGGTGGAAGCAGTTTCTACTCCTTTGTGTTCCATTTACTTTTATAGCTCGGAGTTAAAGTTTTCCTCTTTGGTACGTGCATTTAGATGTAGTTCATGCATGATGGGCGGATAGTCTTGAGTCATTTCCTATAAGAAGTGATTAAAAGTTTCATTCTATCACGACTGGAGTCTATACCCAAGACGAGACCGGCATCGTTGACCTCTCAGAGGTTACAAACAGTCCTACATACGTCATCGTTACTTCATCTAGGTTGATCTTAGCGGAAAATTTGAATTTTTTGTTATTTAACATTCATATAAGACATTCTACTTAAACTCACAAACGTTCACAATCAACCATCTAATATTAAGATCATCAAATAAAAGAAATAGTTCAATACTGCATTAATTGTGTACTTGCCAAAATGGCAGTAATACAATGTCTGAAATGAAATGAGAAAGAAATGCTAAGGGAACATACTCCACTAATTCAAAACTATATCTAAGCTAGAATATAATGGGCAAGCGTCCTCAAAAGCATGAGGGCCTACCAAGTCCGGATGAATGCTCCCCGTCCGGCTTGCTTTAGCATCGACTTGTAAGCTTTAACGTCAACCTGTGCCTGCACCTAAAAATGTAGAGTTGTATGGGACTAGTACACACTTGTACTACGAATGGGTATGTGCAAGAACACACCAAGGACATGCATGACTAAGAAGAGCTCTTTCCTAATGATATGAATTATGGAAAGTCAAGTTAGTGGACTTGCCAAATTCGGATTAGGAAATTCATTCCATGAGAGTAACATGTATCATCAAACTTATCATTTTGCAAACAGCACATAACGTATTGCACATATCATATCACATAGTTCATATCATTCTTTCATATGTCATGAGACCTTGGAATCATGGACTCGACATTAGGACTTCCCAAAATGAGGTCTCAACATATGGGACCTTAACTAGGGAGCCTTCTTTAGCAAACAGAGAGTCTGATTCATTCTTTCATACGTACTTCATTTTCCTTCTTTCATATACTAGTGCAACCACCAGTCATACCTAAGATGTAGTTTAAGACTCTTATTGGGTTCTCTGTGCAACGACAAAGAATAACCTAGTGTTATTACTTAAGTCTAGCTCACCTCTTGATTATCCTATCCTAACACCTCTGATATCGTTCATTTGATTATGTGTATTCTTTGAGGCTGGACTCATTCTTTCTTTAAGAACTTTAACCTTAACCGACATAGATCATGTGAGAATCATGAAATCTAGTCTCTTCCCCACACTAAAAAGAGGTGGAATCACCGGTCAAAGTGACTCGAACATGCTAGCGTATATAGGGAGTTGAACCCTGCTAGATCCCTATATTGGCAGTATAGGTTCAAAGGCTAGAAGATATAAGGAGACCCATACCCGGCATGCTGGACAGTCTCATCTCATGATATTTATGTGAACCTCCGCCCTTCCTGAAGAAAGGCATCACCACTCATAACTAGCCTATCGGTGCTTAATATAAAGTTCCATTACATTAAACTCATACATCATGGAAGTTGGCTTTTAGAATGAGGACATCATAGCTCATTAGATGATTTCTCATCTCATCATTAGTATTAAGTATGCATTAACTTTAATACTTTCACTAGAGTTTTCATAGAGACTGATCTCTTCATTAACTTTACACTCTCTTAGGTGAGTACGTTGTGGTAACATTTACTTAGGTTCATTTGATATTGCTCTCATCTTTCACATTATCCTCTTATAATGTTGTCACCAAATTCATTAGCTTTAGCACACTTGCTCTTCATAATTGCTCACCCCTTTTACGTAAAAATGTTCATTTCATCATATGCCAATACACATTGCCCTTCAGTATGTTTCACACTCTTACTTAACCCCTTTAGGGATACATTATTTCATCACATACAACTTAGGTTCACTTACTTTTAAACATATGCTAGACTTATGAGTCTATACATACAATCAATTAATCTTCATTCATAGTTCATTTAAGTGATTCATATTTTTCTAATATTATGTGGTACAAGATTTATGCATATTGTATATATGCCAAGTGAACCCGATTTCAAAAAATTTATTCATGTACAACTTATGTGTCAATACGGAATTTGGGCAAGGGAACCCGATTTCAAATCCCTTCGACAACACTTGGTTTTTCCACTTAATTTTTTATTTACATTTCATCTTGGAGCGACTCAAGATCGAATCCCCACACCACAATTTCCTTCTTTCCCCTTTTTTTCCCCCTTCACTTTCCCTTAGATGTTTAGACTTAGGAGATCCGATATCAAACCCCCACAACCACGTTTATTTAATTTTTATTTGTTCTCTCCTTGTCTCTTCATTAGGTCGAGAGGTTGTGGGTTCGAATCCCACTGCTCTCATCTTATTATTAATTTAAATTTTTCTCTTTGATCTCTTGTTTGTCCCAAAGGATGTGTTCAAATCCCACTCCTCTCGTTTCTTTCTTTCTTTCTTTTTTTCGTCTAAGTTAGGAGGGATTCGGCTAAGGGTACACGGGTTCGAATCCCGTGCGCCTCACTCCTTTTTATTTATTTTCTTTCTGCAGCTTTCTTGTAGTGAGGTCTTGGGTTCAATCCCTACTGACCTCAAATCTTTTAATTCATTTAAACTCTCCAAAACTTCCAGCATCTGGCCGAAACCAAATTTCCAGAAAGCTGGAAATTTAGTCACATTTTGCAGCCCATTCTCTCCACCTCTTTACATTAGATTTAGGACAATTTTCGTAGAACGTTTTGTACATAATTAATGGAATCTTTATTATTACTTTTAGTCAAGAGTTCTTCACTCAAAAAGAACAATAATATCTTCACATGAACATCATGGTTTTACACAATTACTCACATAAAATACAAGTGATCTTTATGCAATTAACATGAACAAGCCGAAACTCAAAGTCACGATCCAAACTTGCACACATACGCACATTCCTAGATCATCACACAAAACATAGTACCCTAGATTCTATCAGCAAGCATACCCAACCTAAGATCATAGGGAGCTAGTGACATGGAGCATAAAATGGGGGGGGACAACCCTAGTTTTTGGAGTAGATTCATCTGAGACTTAAGGGTCTCTCGGGAAAGGACCAAGAGTAAGAAAACCCATACCTAATTTCACGTCGTTCAACACTTCAACTTTCTGCCAAATCCACCCCAAACCAAACGTCCACAAACGAATCTCACACCTTACCCAACGAGAAGTGGCCCAGTTCGTACCCGAGAAGCCTGTGTATGAACAAGGATTTATTTTACTTCCCCACCTAGCTAAATATAACGTTTCGCATTACGTTTCTAATTGCTTTGTCATTTGTAATTTGTGTGTAAGTTCATCAAGTATGAAGAACTTTTGTTTTTGTTATTATTCTGATTTTTGGTTTCTATTTTGTTAAGCAGAGAGAACGTGAAAGAGATTGTTGAAGAGAGGGAGATAAACCTGAGAGTGGATAGATTTGTGAGAGAGTGTTTCCTTAGGGCTAGGACTTTAGGGAAGACTTAGTCAAACGTGATTTTCCTTTTTCTTGAATCAGCCATAAAATATTAATTATTAAATTAATTCACCAAATTAAATCATTGCTCCCACCAAGGTTCGAACCCAGGTGGAGAAAGATTTTGCTCAAAGGCATTAAATAATTAATTAAATATTTAGCGTAATTATGATACTACCCTTAGCGTGGAAAAAGATGATTTTACTCCTACATCCTCCAAACTTAAAGATTCCCCTTTTTAAGTATGGTAAAGACTCATCCGGGTAAATCTTCATATTCGGGTGCCCTACATGGATGGACCCAACATTTCCTAGCTCTACTAACTCACCAAGTTAGTTGGGTTTCCTGTTGCAGAGGTTCAGAGGTATGAATTTACGTGTATCAATTCGGGTGAACACGGTCTAATCGTAGGCATTCTATACACATTAAGCATTACATAGCATATCCATTTTTAGAGTTGTTACACATTCGAGGACGAATGTTCCCAAAGGGGAGATATTGTAACACCCCAAAAACTATTAGACTAAACTAGATCCTTAAGTTAGGGTTCTAAAGTGTGATGTTGAGGATTATAGTCGTAGATGAGACTTTATGTGCTTAGAATGAAGGGTTAGGGGTCGAACGTCAAAGCATGTCTTACACACTGTAAATTAGTAGAAAACCTAGAGCTAAGTGAGGATCAAGGAAAGGGACAAAGTCTAAGGACAAGGGGCCAAGAACTAAACCAAGGCCAAGGCTTCCCAAGCTTTGAAGCACACTACCACATGTCCGGGATGAAAACCCTGGATTCTGGAGTGGACCACGGCTCGTGGTGTGGTCTGTAAGGCCAAGCAGTATCTCCCGAAGGGAAGCCTCAATGTGTCTTACCTGCACGACACACTTCATGACTCGTGGTCCAAACCACAGATCATGGGGAGGCTCATGAAGATGCCTTACGAGAAGGGAAGCCAACACTTTTTAGATCCAATTTATACCCTTTTTCCTGACCAGTGACCTTGACCACGGTCCGTGAAGAGTACGAGTCCCCTAGAGTCATTGGAGGCAAGGTCCTTAGTCCTAGCTATTGCCTAATAGACCACGCTATCACCAGAAACCATTGTCTTGACCACGGATCGTAATAGGTCTCGTGGTCATGCCTACGTATGTAGGGGCTTAGAAAGTTGAGGGAAGAAAGTGGTTAAGGAAGCACGAGCACCACCACTGTCCGTGGAGTCACTGACGGCTCGTAAAGACTGGTGTGACCCCTTGGAAGGGGCTACTTAGTCGAGGGTACATAGGCAAATTCCAAAACATTTAGTTAATTAATGGGTAATATGGGTTTTAATCTCCTATATAAAGTCTTTTAAGTCATTAAAAACCCCAACTAAGTCATTTAGAATCAAAACCCCAAATCACTCCTCCCTCAAAGAACTCCAATAAAGAAGAAACTTGGGATTGAAACTAAGATCAAGATCAAAGTTTCTATTGTTGAAGGCTTGTCAAAGGGATTTGATTAGTATGTTTACATGGGTTGTTACACCCATATATTCCCCTACAATTCCCTGAGATTTCTGAAAAAGTACCCAATCTAAGCTAGGGTTTCTACCAATGTGTCAGTATAGTTAGGTACGACTCCAATTGGTTGCATAATATATATTTATGATTTATTTAGTGTTAGTTTATGATATTGTGATGAATTCATGTTGTTTCAATTATTTCCCCATTCTAATTTATGAAGATAAATTATGTGGGTTATTTCTATGGACGGTCGAATTGAAGGTTCATGAGTGACCTTCTACGACTAAAGGTTTGATTAGTAATTATATAAGGCTAGAAACATATATACATGAATTGACCTAAAAAATGTGAATGTTATGGATATTGACTTTTTAGGCTTGAGATTGATCTTTGATGCGCTCAAATTACACCTCTCTAAAGAAGCATAAGTGATCCTTATCAAATAAAAATCCCAACTTGTAGGTTGGGGTCGATCCCACTAGGAATATGGTTTAGACTCAAACTTAATTGATAATTATATCCGTTTAGTCAAGGTATTTCGAACAAAAAAGTAATTAAATGGGAGATATTTTTGAAACAAATTCAGAAAAATATGTAAGTAATGAGTGATCAAGACTCAAACATTAGTAATTGTCAAGATGAGAAAGTAACTAGGGTGTAAGAAATCCCCTCAAACTCATAACAAGGTAATCCGAGTAATATCAACCATTTCCCAGTGTGTTACATGCAAAATTATAAGTTAGGTATCTCTAATTCCTTGGTCCGACAACTAAAGAATTTCCCTCTACACCTTTGTCTCGCTACGTGTGTATAATCTACTACCCCTTACATTTACCTCATATTAGATATCACAACGATGTATGACTTAGTTTAAATCCTAGCAACAGTCGGAAGTAATCCATTTGATAGTATCACACTAAATATATGCAGATAATTCTATTCTTATTAACTAACTCCTTGGTATGAAAAGTAGTAACAAGGTGCGTTCTAACGCGTGCACTCGTAAAAAGGACTTTAAACGAAAAAGTTATCAATGCCTGCAATAACACTATTTATGAATTGCTTAATTAATATTCATACTATATTAATCGTTCATGGTTCCCACAACCCTAGTTATGGATTTAGTTACCCATATTAGTAAGACCACAATTCACATTTTTAGATGATAAAATCATGAACTTACGTAATAAGAAGAATAAATCCATAATTTTACTTGAATTTCAAAGTCAAACTCTTCAAAACATGCTTTAGAAATAAATAATCACAAACGTTTTCAAATTAATCTCAAAAGTCAATAACTAGAACAAGAATAATAAAGTTTAACACCCAAAAACGAAGTTTACATGCCCTATATATAGAAAAATTAGTCCTAACTAAAAAGGAAGCAGAATAAGGAAATAGTATTTCATAACCGTCTTAAATCCATGACATTGATCTATGGTCCCTAGATAAATCTACGGTCAGTAGGTCCTTCCCTAATTGGGGACTTGGGCAAATCTTCAATCTTTCAAAGTCAGCATCTCTATGCAAATAACGGATCAACTGTTCTAAGACCCCAAAGATGACCTAGGTTAACTAGAGTTTAACATGTTGTTATTTATGCTCTAAGGTCCTAAATATTTCTAATATGTTGTATAGAGTCAGCAGCTAAAGTATTTGGTGTGTTGGAAGTCAAACGTGAAGGGACGACTAAGACGTTCGACGACTAAGTCACCTAAATGTCTGTTATGTGATTCTATGTGTTTATGTGTGCTTCATGATGTTTAAATGTTCTTAATTGATTTAATATAGCATGTATAGTCATTTTTTAGAGTTTCGAGAAGTTTAGAGGTCAAACGACCAAGAACTTCTAAGGTGTTCGAAAAACATGTCTTGAGTTGACCTTGTACGTCTACGCGATTTTCATCGAGTTTTATGTTTTAGTTTTTGATAAAATTCATGATATAGGTGTTAAATTTATATACGGTCGTATTTGTATTGGAAATGTCCGGTAAATTATCTCCAAGGACCACCAAAGGGTCCTTGAGGAAGGACCCAAAATCAGTGTGCATGTTGTCCCATGCAGACCCTGGCGACAGAGCAGTCAACGGCGAGTCGTGGATGTCACGCCCCATAAAAGGGTCCCGTTGTGAGGAAAATAGACATGTGAGAAGAATTGAAGCTTGTCCAGCTACTGTAGCCAATGACGGAGGGTTCTGACGCCCCATCGTGCCTGTGACGCCCCGTCAAGGGCAGGCATCGCACGCACTTGTTCCTGCGCAGGTGTTGCTTCCAATTAAGGGGTGAATTGGTAAATTCACACCACTTCTAAAATAATTCATGGAAGGTTATTTAAGGGTTATTGGGTATTTTAATTTAGTATATAAATGGTAATAACATGGAAGACTTCATTCTTCAAAATCATAAACCCAAAACACTTAGAAAATATCCCAAAACCTCCATTGCTGTCTAACTTGAAGAGGAAGCTTGGTGAGGGATTTTTGTGTCGAAATTCTTCATCAAAGTGAAGAATTATCATCCTTGAGGCATTGATCTTTATCCTTGAAACTCGTTTCATCAAGGATCCCAACTCTCAAGATGCTTTTTAAAGTTTTCTAAAGTGAAATGTCCAATTTCATAATTCTACTATGGGTTCTTGCATAAATGAATTCTAAACGTTGAATTATGATATAATTTATATTTTATTGATGATTTCAATCTAAATTACCTATGAAACCATGTAAATTGATGAACACTAGTTTTTGACTATAATGTGGGTTACTTGATATTAAGCTAATATTGATAAATTGTTATGTAGTTTCTTATGGGCTTTCTAATAATATAAGAATCATATCAAATTGTTATCTAATTTATCCTATATTTCAAAAACTAGATTGAATTGATAGAGATTTCATTGGATTTTATGATTATTGCTTGAATTGTTGGTTATGGCCATGGTAAGGGCCTTGTGATGATAAAATGGTCGGTTTTGCATTGAATTGAAGTGTGGATAAGGGAGTAAAGGTATGCTGCCTGGTTTTATTTGATTTGATAATAATTATACTTCGATTCTATTGTGATTGGTATAGTCCATTTATAGTGGAGGTGTTATACTTGCAATTGACGTGGCCTTGTCGACATTACTTTATGCAATATGATGAGCGTGGCCTTATTAGCAACTACTTAAAGTAATGTGACTATTTGTGTAGTTAATTATGTGATGCAAGATATATTATCTATATACATGTGAATTCATATGTGTGTTCTTCTACGTATGTTGCCTTAAGTGATCATGTTAGACTATGACTTTGACATTATGAGTATAGTGTTAGGGTTAAGTCTTGGTTATTTATACATGACTTTATGAGTCTATGTGGAATATATTAATGATTTTATGATGGGATATAGGATGACTTGAAGATGTTAGGTTGTGTTAGAGGTGTTTCTAGAATGTCTTGTATTATGTGATAAAAGTGAAGTATGTGATGTCTTGTCTTGGTTGACTTGTATCTCTTTCTTGATGTATATATGATTATGAATATGTGATCAATTGATTTAGGGTGTTAGAAATTTTAGTCTTGAATGTATGAATGACATGTGACTTTAAATGATGATATGAGAGTCTATTATGTGAAAACCTTGACTTAAGGGTAAGGTTAAGATTGTTGAAGCGTAAGTTGTAATGGTATCCTTCAAAGTAAAGGAATGATGCAAAAAAGGTTAGTTAGCTGGAACGGTATCATATTAATCCTTAGGAAAGTCATCATGAGCTTCTTGTCTCCATTGTGAGGTAGCCCTAGTGGACCTTCCTTGGTAGGGTAAATGTGATTGGGTTATGAACTTGTTATGGAACCCTTTTATGAACCTAATATATGAATTACTCTATAAGAACGAAGGCTAGCACTGAGTAAGTATGGAAAGGGAAAGTAGTTCTAGTTATGTATGAGAATAGATCACAAAGCATGCCCTTCATATTCCTTAACCATGTGCCTACATAAGATGTGTTATGTGGAGTTCCTAGTTCTTGTCTAAGACCATTCTTTGAATGTCCTTTATTTGATATAGGATTCTTAATGAACTAATAACTTATGTTATCGAGTATGTAAAGGAATAAGTACCTATTTAGAGTACTTAAGGGTTGTCTAATTAAGGTGTGAAGGAGGCATAGGAATGGTCACTTCGTATCTTACCTAGAAGAGTCTTAAGAATGACTCTAATTTAGGGAAGATGTTGCTTTTGTGGACATGATCCAAACTTAGGAAGTTGTAAGGATTATTTAGGTAGTCTTAAAGAGGTGAATCACGGACATTATCTTCTTGACCTACTTAAGTAAGTCTTTTGATATCCTTTGATGAGGAAATGTCATAGTATCTGTATGTTCAAATGTTTGATGTCTTGAATTGTGTATGTGACTCATTATAAGTAACCATAAGGGTCGTTAAGGCACATCTAGAGAGGGTGTATGGGCGGTCTCTCTTTGTGTGAATTAAGTGAATCTTAGGATGACTTTAAGTTAGGAAATTACATGCTAGAAGTATGTTATGTGTTTCTAAATTAATTAATGATGTTATTATGATTAAAATATGTTTTGAAAAATGAAAAGTTGCATATTTCCTATAAAGTCCGTTTTCATTATTTTTCTTCATAAAGTCATACTTAGTACATGTGGTTGTACTAATTCCCTGTTTTTATCTATCTATATAGTCCTTGGTAGGTCAGGATCTTTGAGAACTGAAGACTTGGACTTAGAAGATCGTTCAAGAGAAGTTGAAGTATGTCCTCACTTGACTCAAGGGCATATATGTCTTTTATGTTCTCATTCAAAGTATTGTAATATACTAAGTATATCTATATTCGTATTTGAAGTATGAGCCGTGTCCAAAGTATTATTGTGTCTTAAAATGATGATATTGAGACTTAGTATTTTCTATTACTTTTATATGACATTTTACTATGTATATGCAATGAATGATATGAAAGACGCTTGTCTAAGAACTCCAAGAGTTCGACGACGCCGGTTACAATCCAAGATTATACCCTAACTTCTAGGATATGGTTTCGGGCTGTGACAACGGTATAATCATATATTGATCTACCGTCCGTGGATCCCCTCCGTAGCTCCATACATAGAATCTTCAAAATAAGGCACTGGAACAAAATCTCTGATGCAATTGACGGAGCAACGATATAGTCTGTAGATCAGTCTATGGACTATCGATCACCTTCGTGGTTCCACACTTGGTGAAGAATTGCCTGATCTCTTTTGATTCTTTATTTCCTATCTACAGAGCTTGAATGGATCTACAGTCTGTAGATTTCCTTTTCTGCACAATTCAGTTATGTCTCTAAGTTTCCACATCTGAACATATTCACCGAAAAATATGATACAACTAGATTTGAAAAAGAACAAAATGGCCCTAGACACACACAATATCGTAAACTTATAGTACATCAATACACTCAACTTATATTCATTGTTTTTCCTCAAGCGATGCACAAAGATTCTAAACGACACTTGTATAGAAGCAAGCAATTCAAGCTTAAGCAATCACATGGCTTTCATCCTGACTGCCTTCTTTGGTGCAAATCTTTCTCTCGGACTAAATAAGCTAACTCATGCGGATAAAAATACAAAAAATATCTACCAATCAACACACAACATTCACTATTATACTATCACCAGGGTACTAATTTTCCAATAATGTAACTAGTGTCCTTATTTCAAACAAAATCCCTTTTTTACACAATGTCATATGATTTTGAGTATAAGGATTCCTTCAACGCTCATGCTCACAAGTAAAATTCAAGTACAGTTAGTGTTCAATGCCATAGGCTTGACCTTATTTTCACTGCTTAGACTCTCCAGATTAGATTCTAGGATCACTATACGACTTTCTTGGCTTGTACCATAGGCTCGGGGTCAGATGTTGTTCATTTCGGTACTTCTAGTGACTTCCTGCCCTCTTTGACATTGCATTAGGCTTTTCTACCTCTTTTTTCCCTATTTTTGACATCCCGCCTTTTTATTTTCTTTCCATTGAATTTTTTTAACCATGGATGTGACTTTAGACTTTATAGCTATTTATTTATTTATTTTTCTTGCATTTTCTTCTGTTATATTTTAACAATTCTTTACAATTTCTTTCGCACAAAATCACATCCTATTCTAGCTTTTCTTTTTCAACACCAAACTCTTTTCATACCTATTTTCCTTTAAATTTCCTCATTCATAGCCACCCTCAACTTATGGATTTTCCATTAGTTGGGGTGCACAATACCCGATATCGGATGAGGGCTAAGATTGAGGTCACTTTTGCATTAGCCGCCCTCAACTTAGGATTTTGGCCTAAGTCGAGGTGCACATGTCCAATGAGGGACCCAAGCCAACACGGTAGATTATGGGAAGGTGAGTTAGGGGTTTTGAAAGAAATAGTCTAAGTTAGGCTCAAATCATTTGTATCAAAGGGAACATTCATTTCGTTTGGTGGGATTCTCTAAAGACTTTGGTGGAATTTTTAGAACAAGGGTCTATGATCACTTCCTAGCCTCTAATGTAAATTATCTTAGCAGGATTAACCGAGCAAGTTCTAGATTAGCACAAAAACTGTTTTAACAGTTAACTATTCTCGTACACTCTTGGCACATAGTTCCATTATTAGATTATCAGATCACCCAGTTCAAGATTTATCTTAAGTCATGAAATCAAGTTAGTTCATTATCATGTCATACTCAGAGCCAACACATTCAACATTGTCTAGCCTACACAGTTTTTAAAAAATTTCACAAAATTTTGATGGGTATCATTTTTTCACAAAGCTTTTTCCATCATGCTTCATTCTTTCTCATGATTCTACACACCTAATACATGTCGGTTCACAGAAATTAAGCAGTCTCTTGGAGAAAAAGAACACATGTAAGAATACCCCGAGAGATTAATTTGAGTTGGGTTACTCAGAATTCACCCTATCATTCACAATCCATTTACCCCACCCCCAACAAAAAATAGGTGACATTGTCCCTAATAAACACAAACGTAGTAAAATCTAATGGATTTGGGTGATGCAAACTTGTGGCGCAAAGCGTCAACAAACTATCAACAAGTGTGTGGGTCCGGTTTCTCAAACTCCTGTACAACAACACTTGGGTCACCCTCGATACTTTCCACATAATCAAGTACAACACCTTCAGTATTGTTTTCAATCACTCTCACCGCACCATAACTGGTTCTCACACCATCTCCCATAGTAATCAGGATATCAGTTACGGGCCTAGAACTCGATGCCCAGTAATAGTCATATGCACACTCTTCAGGCGAAACTTCTCATCTACTATCAAATCCCTCATTCCAGAAGGTTCTTGGTACTCAGGTAAATCTCAGCACAACATTTCATCTGCAAATGAATGGTTAGGCAACGCGTGCCATTTATACCTTAGGGGACATGTAGAGAGTGTGTGATCCAATTCAAGGGTTGGTTGGAGGATCACCTTCATGTTATAGAGTTCGCCTACATTAATAGTTATCATTCTAGTATTTAGATGGCCCCTTATGAGGCATTGTATGGCGTAGATGTAGATCTCGTGTTGGTTGGTTTGAAGTTGGTGAATCATTCTTGATAGGGCTAGATTCGGTTCATTATGCTACGGAATGTAACGACTAGGGCGCACCCCCTAGAAGTTAATGGCGGCGTCGACCTCTCAAGGGTCTTAGACAAGACTCTTAGCATTCATTCATTGCATAAACATAAAAATCTCGGTAAATTTAAAACTTTTGATATCACATTATAAGTTAGAACAGTTCATAATTTCAGTAACACCTTTGACATAGGAAATCCTTGAATCTTAAGGATCTTCTTTTCAACTTGGGAAACATGTATCCAAGTTCATACCTCTTAGAAATATCCTCTATCCATCACCACCTACAATTTGTGTAAAAAAATGAAGAAGAATGGTATTTATACCAGAATGCACTAAGTATGATAACAATGCAAAAACTTGAGTTAAATAAGACAATTAGTTAGAAATCATGCACCATGTCTTTATAGTAAAACTTCATGAACATTGATAGAATAAGCACGATATAGTTCACATACTTCATATAAACATAGATATTACCCATAAGAATATTAAGGCCATTTCATCACATTTAAAGATCATTTCTTATGGCACAATCTACACATAAGAACCATAACCTAAGATAACCTACCAATCTCACTAGTACAATGTACAAGTAGCATCTCATACTACAACTCATACCAAGTGATTCTAAGAAGTTACCCTAGACCTCGGCACATCTCAATCAATAACATACCACAGATTGATTTAACCTTAAACATACGACCAAAACATACTTCGCCAATGGTCACATAAGAACTCTATCATTTAATACATCTTAGACATAACTCATTTATTCATATCATAGGTAAACCGCCCTCAGAACCCCTTCACAAGCTTACTGGTGCAATGTACACATGAAGTCCCATACCCCCACATATACCAAGCAAACCCATTTAAAAGCCATAAGTGCAATTCTTATACGTCTCATAATTCTAGTCTTGTAATAAGTGATATAAAATATTTATGTAAATTCATACTTACATACATGAACAATAATCCTTACTTCATAAAGGAACTCATCATAACTTCCCTTAGAGTCCACTTGTGCAATTTATAAGTAGGGTCCATAGTCCTACCTACACAAAGTATTCTTTCAAGGAATCATGACAAATATTTATAATCTTATCTTAGTTGATTTCTTAACTTTTAGGATACTTAGCCATAACTTACATAGACCGTGTGAGCTACATGAAATTTTGTGTCATATGACCCCACACCGAAAAAGGGCGCTCTACTTGCCAAGGTAGATAGTGCATAAATATCTATCTAGGTGGATCTACTAGATTTATCTTCGGGGCCACATAGTTGAGGGATAGTGAGACTGCTTGTAAAACCCGGTCTATCGTATTAATGGGAAGGCTTACATCTCATGAGTAATCACATGAATGACTCGGCCTATTGCATTAGCGGGAGGGTCTTCTTGCATGTCCATTTTGTTCTATGTTTAAACTCTCTTTAATATCTTTAAGCCTTTATTAATCATTAGTTCATAAGATTAGGCTTGAGGGAATTTATTTGTCATGCATCATAGTTCAAAGGTTTCTAGGATGAGAATCTACTTTAATCATAGAACCTATATTATGTGAGAATGTCCTTTCACATAATTCTATCATTCATACATTCATGTGTGTGCGCATACATGTTAGAAATACTTTCACATAATACCTCTATAAAACACATGTTCATAGTTCATTAATCATATAACTTACATGTATAGTGATAGGAAATGGCGCATATGAGAACTATACTTTCAATTGACACCATGAATCTACCCTACTCATAATTATGCATGAAAGTGTGTATTCATATTGGTCATCATGATCACATAAGAGACACAACCTAGATGTTGAGGAAACCATCCTCCAAGGATCACAATACATACCTCAAGTCATGAACAACTCACATAAAGAGCATTTAGGGAGAATAGACCACACACCCATATTTCATCATAAAATACAAGAACATATTCAATGTTAAAATATAAGACTCCTGATCATGCATAAGATCACATATTCACATAGGGTTACATAGGTAGGGGTCATACTACAAGAGTATTCATAACAACTAGTCATATAGACCATACCTAATCCTAACATGATCATCATATATACATAACATTATCAATATACGTAGGTCATGATACTAGAATAGAAGACTATAGAATAACTTCATACTTGTGATCATCATAACCACAATTCACATTACAACAAATGCCTTCAAGGCCATGATCATAACATATAAAGATGTACATGAAGGTAAACACCAACACCATAAGTAGACCGTACCAATCTATACAATTCAATGTCAATTTTATACTAAACAGAGGAACTTAGATCAACCTACCAGTTCTTTAAGCTATGATCACCATTGATCAATGCTCAAAAATTCATAATCAATTGACATAGATAATATTAGGATTAAGCAATACAATATAATTGAATTATGATTTCATCCTTAGCTAAACAAGATCCGAAGACCCACATTATATCATAATTTGAGAAATTAGGAGGATCATGGGTTGTTCATGGAATTGGATTTGTATACATCATAAAATTAGTAGCTAACCATAAATTCATCATTGAATGTTTTTGGAAAATGTTTGACGATGAACTCATGGCTAGATTAAAAGATAGGATTTTTGACCCTTGAATTATGTTAAAAAACCATTGAAAGAACTCCTCATATGAAAGTTTAATTAATGATCAAGGTTTACCATACATTAATACAAGATAATCCCATGAAGACCTGAAGAAGAAACCATTAGAATCCCTCCCCTAGCTTGTTATTGAGCTTGATCTCCAATGGAGTAACTAGAGTGAGTTTGTTTTAAGAGGGGAATGTTTGATTTGAAGAATGAATTTTCGTTGGGGTTTTCATGTAATTGACCAACTTAAAATACCTAAAAACACCTAAACTTACTGCCCATACTTTAATTAGGACCTGGGGTGAATAATTCACCCCTTCACTTGGCAGCGTGCAGGTAGTATTGCAGGCACCAGGCGATGGTGGCAAGGAACGGGTCATTGTTTGACTAACGCCCCATCTTACTGCTCGATTATGGTGACTGAGTCTCCCATCTTGGGTTCTGATATCACACGCCTAAGTGTGGAGCAATACCCCTTGTTGACGGGCGTCAACCACATCGTGAGGCGCCGATGGCAGGCATGGTTTGACACTGCCTAGACAATGTTTTGCCAGCCTTTTGGATCCTCCTCAAGGACGCTTTGAGTGGTCCTTTGTAACAACCCTAAAATGTCTAAGCTAAGTAATGCTTAATGTATCTAGAATGCCTACGATTAGACCGGGTTCACATGGATTGATGTGCGTAGAACTAGACCTCTGAAACCTTGCAACATCCAAGCCAACTAACTTGGTGAGTTAGTTGAGCTAGGAAAGGTTGGGTCCATCCATGTAGAGCAACCGAATATGAAGATTTACCCGGATGAATCTTAACCGAACTTAAAAAGGGGTAATCATAAATTTGGAGGGTCAAGGAGTAAAATGGTCTTTTACGGGCTAAGGGTGGTATTGTAATTACCCTAAATATTTCATTAATTAATTAATTAATATGATGGAGGGGCAATTCAGGTAGGAAGGGCCAAAAATTACCCTTTGAGCGAAATCTTGCTCCACCCGGGTTCGAACCTTGGTGGAAGCATTAATTTAATTGATTTATTGTATTTAGTGAATTAGTTAAATTTATTAATATTTAATTTGATTATTTAATTAAAGGAAAATCAGGTTTTTAATAATAATAATAATAATAATATTAATAATAATGAGGAGTCCTAGTTTGACTAAGTCACCACCTAACTCTCCTAATCCTAATCGTCTCATTCTCACGTCTCTGACTCTCATTCTCACGTTTTTTATCAGCAAAAGAACTGAAATTAATATTTCTTCACTCTTGAAGAACTTACACACAAAAACTCAAAAGAGCTAAGCTAAAAACGAAAATCAACAACATTCTTCTCGACGAATTAGGTTTTGGAATTTGGTGGTGAGGCAGTGGTGTCGTGGAATAGGCAGCATTGAAACAAGATTTGAACGACACTAAGGTATGGGTTTTATTCTCTCTTGGCCCCTTTTACAAGAGACCCTTATGGTTCAGTTTAATCGCAATTGAAAAACTAAGGTTGTCCCCGTTGCATGCCCCAGTCATTAGATCCTTTAAAAGATTCAAAGAATGTGTTGGTATGTCTTCAGGTAGATAATTTTAGGTCTGGTTGTGATTTTATATTGAATGTATATTTGAAAATTATGTAAGGAATGAAAGATGTATTCCAGAAAAGTGTTTTACGTTAATTGTTTGAGCATGGGTGTGCTGTAAATTAACTATGTTGCTGCCTGAAATTTGCATGTTTAAAATGTTGTGTTTTCGTGTATGAAAATTTTAAAAGTGTTATATTCATATACGGGTGATGTTGCTGGAAAAATGTCACCCGAATGACTCCAAGAATCAACATAAAAACTGAGAAAGATGGATTGAAAGAGATCAAATCTCCAGCTTGCTGGAATTGTTGGTCTTGGCCAAATTTGAAAATTTATCTATGTTTTAAAGAATTTTAAAAAATTTGAGGTCATTGGGAATTGAACCCAAGACTTCACCAAATGTGAACTACATAAAAATTTCATGAGAAAAATGAAAGGAAAAAATAAATGTGGAGAGTGGACATTGAACCCACAACCTCTTGAATAGATGAAAAAGTTAGGAGAAAAATAAATGTGGAGAGTGGGGATTGAACCCATGACCTTTTGAATGGATGAAAGAGTTAGAAGAAAAATAAGGAGAAAAATAAATGTGAAGAGTAGGGATTGAACCCACAACCCCTTGAATAGGTGAGAAAGTTAAGAGATAAATTAAGAGGAAAAGAATAAACTTGTGGGGGATTGATCTCACAACCTCCATGCCTTAAACGAAACAGAGAAGAGGAAAAGAAAGGAAATATTATGGGACTGATGGGGATCGAACTAGGGTCCCTTAAATCTAAAAAATGCAATCATCAAGTTTAATATCAGATTATGTGTTGCTCAAGGGATTCAAAATTCAGTTCCCTTGCCCAATTCCGTATTGACACATAAGTCATACGTAAACAAATATTTAATGAATGTTGCCTCTAAATATCGAAATCAATATATTGGAATATCTATAAGATGCATAATTCTTGTACCTTATAATCTTGGGTAAATATGAATCACTTAGACAAACTATGAATGAAATCTCATGGACTATACGTATGGATCCACAAGTCTAGCGTACTTTTGAAAGTAAGCAAACCTAAGATGGATGTAATGAAATGATGTGAACCTAGGAGGTTTATGTAAGAGTGTAAAACATACTAAAAAGTCAAGTGCATTGGCATATGACAAAATGAACATTCACACAAGGGGAGTGTAGAATGATGTAACGTCAAATCTCAATCATACTCCAAAATAAAGTGTTAAGAATTAATTAATATTTAATATGTAAAGAAAAAAGTGACTACATGACTATAGACTAGTGCAAGTGAGACAAGTTGCATCTACGCCTAAAATAAATATCACTAAATGAAATGACTAAGAGATTATATTATCTTAAAGAAAAAAATGAATTAACAATCAAAGAAGTGCTACATGAGCATAGGCCGTATAGTGAGACAAGTTGTTCGTACGTTTAGAATCAATGTCCTCATTTGAACGCCCAGAACATATGTATTTATACGATGAACAAATTACTGAAAGTTGAGTAAAGACATAATGAAAAGATGTTAAAAAAAGAACAGTGTGTCTTCACATATGAGGCTAGTGCAAGTGAGACAAGATGTACCTACGCCAAATATTAGGGTAACCAAAAAGTACCACCAAAAGAGTGTTAAAAATTAAAGGCTATCTCAATCACACTCTATCTGTAAGTGTTAAGGACAATTCACACTACTACGTAATGAGAGATGAGAAATCCTCGGATGAGATATGATGCCTCATGCTAAGAAATCCATCTTTTATGATGTATGAATATGAATGGAAGGACTTATAAATGAGCACCGATAGGCTACCTATGAATCCGATTCCTTGTGTTTGACGAAGGCAAGAATTTGTGTATTCTCATGATATGAACTGTCCATCCATACTGGTATGAGGTTCTCCTTAGATCTCCTCATCATTGAACTATACTGCCAATATAGGGTTCCTTCAAGGTTCGACTCCCTAAGCCGCTACATGGTTTGGTTCACTTTGGCCGGTGATCCCACCATCTTTAGGTGTGGGGTTAAACAATAGGATTTCATGATGCTCACATTATCTAAGTTCGGTTAATGTTAAAGTTACCAAAGAAAGAATGAGGTAATCCTTAAATAATGCACACAATAAATTGAACGATACCAAAGGTGTTAGGATAGGATAATCAAGAGGGGATCTAGACTAAAGTAATGACACTAGGTTATTCTTGGTCATTGCACAGCGAACCCGATGAAAGTCTTAAACTACATCCTAGGTATATCTGGTGTTTACACTAGTATATGAATGAACTAAAATAAAGTACGTATGTTTGCTAAAGGAGGCTCCCTAGTTAAGGTCCCATATGTTGAGCCCTCGTTTTGGGAAGTCCTAATGTCAAGTCCATGATTCCAACGTCTCATGGCATATGAAGGATATGAACTATGTGATATGATATGTGCAATATGTTATGTGTTGTTTACAAAATGATATGTATGATGATTCATGTTATTCTCATAGCATGACTTTCCTTATCCGAATTGGCAAGTACACTGACTTGACTTTCCATAACTCATATCACTTATGGAGAGATCTCATTAATCATGCATGACCGTAGGTGTGTTCTTGCAGTACCCATACTTAGTACAGTAGTGTCCTAATGCCTAATACACTCTTTACTTTAAGTGCAGGCACAGGTGGACGCCCAGTTTTACAAGACGACGCTGAGCTATCCGACGTGAAGCATTCATCTGTACGTTGTAGGCAGGCCCCTCCTGGCTTTCGAGGACGCTTTCGTGTATATTCTAGCTTAGATGTAGGGTTCAGCTAGTGGAGTATGTTCCACTACGTTTCTTTTCTTTCTCAATTATTTCATACATTGTTATTTGGTGCCCATTCTGGGAAACTTTATATTTTATGCAGATATGACTATTCATTCAGTTGATATCTTGGTATTAGATGTTGTTGTGAATGATATATGAACTGATGTAGATAAAGTCATATCTGAGTATATGTATCCTGCTAATTCAATCTTGCATACGTTTAAGTAATTAAAAGTTTCAAAATTTTCCGCTAAATTAACGTAGATATGTAACGATACTAGTCGGCCTTGTCTTTGACCTTTCAGAGGTCAACAACGCAGGTTTCAGCTAGGGTCTAGACTCCGATCATGACATCTTTGGGGATTCGTACCTGGACGTTTTGACCTTAAATACGATTATATACAAGTTAGGGTCCTAACCTATAATATTAGGCACCAAACAATACATTAGCATATAAAGATACACTAGAACACATTAGCACATCTAAAGACTAACTTTTGAATGTATTGGACATTATTGGACATTCTTGGATGCTTTAGGGCGTTTGATAGACAAACTATTTCAAATCAACTATGCAAGTTTTAAATCACTTTATTAACATATTATTCATCTTTTTAGACACATGTGAGGCTCTAGCTACCTTAGTTCATTTTGAGGGTCTTGACATGGAAAAAGTTCATCTTATTAGAGATAGACTAAAGACATATTATAGTCATTAGAAGTCATAAGAATATGTGAAGATGAGGGACTTAGAGTTTGAGATTGATGATTGGGTTTTTATGAAAGTTTCACCTATGAAGGGTATGATAAGATTTGGCAAGAAAGGGAAGCTCAATCCCAAATATGCAGGTCCTTACAAGATGTTGAAAAATATTGTTAAAGTGGATTATGAGTTAGAGTTGCAAGGAGATATAGAAGTAGTCCATTCAGTCTTTCACATTACCTTATTGAAGAAATGTGTGAGTGATCCAGCATCTATAGTGCCATTAGAAAGTGTGGCTGTGAAAGATAGTCTCACCTATGAATAGGTGTCCGTTGAAATTCTTGATCTTTGGGTTTGACGGTTGAGAAACCAAGAGGTCTCTTCAGTTAAGTTTTTGGGGAGGAGTCAGTCCGTAGCGGGAGATACTTGGGAAGCAGAAGTAGTTAGGCCAAGTAACCTCATCTATTTTCTTTTGATTCCATTCTAGTTTCAGGTAACAGTTCCTCTCTAGTCTCTCATTATAACGACCCAAGGGTATACCCTAGAAGAAATGGTATCCTTAAGTCGATACACAGTGCACTCGACCTCTTGGTGGTCTTGTACAAGCCCTTAGACATCATTATTCGCATATAAACATGAAAAGTAGTACGGAATTAAAAAATTTCACAACAATCTCTCAATATCTCTTTTATAGAACACAATAGAAATTGCTAAGTTTCATAGTAGCCATCTTAGACTCATGAATATATCTTTGGGTCATATCCATACATATATTTACTATTTCGTAAAGCTATTTTTGTATCATATGGTATAAATTGGCTTGAAGAACATTTCTTCCTCATCTATTTCAATCACGGATGAAGATCTAGTCATAGATGCCCATGTTAATAAACCTCAAACTACTCATAAATTTGTTGAACAACTAGTGTCTTATATTAATGTGGAGTTAGCCAACAACCTCAATGATAAAGTTGATGCAGAGGCTGAAGAAAAACATATACAGGAACAAAAGGACAAAGATGTAAAAAAATCAGATACATTAACTTAAAGTATCAAATACTCATTAAGGTGTCTTAATGTTTTTTGATACATCATACCAATCATCCAAGTTCATCTTGGATCTCATGATACATTCATAAGTGTATTATTTACATTATGTTTAAATTTCAAATTTTTCTTATTCACAACTAACGTAGTATGAGTTCACAATGTTGATTCATTATTATTTGATTCATATACTAATTTACATAGGATACTAATACACTAAACAATCAAAGAGGCAGAGAAAATGTATCAGAACCTCCATCCACATGAGATTTTCTTGTTAAAGGAAGTCAATAGTATATGTTTATGCACATGATATATTACTCACTGAATGTATCATTATAGCAAAAACAAATTCATAACCAATCAGGATGATGATGTAGAGGGAGTAGAGGTAAGTATCATGTAATATTCTATAGATCTATATATAATATAATATAGTATAGAAATATATATAATATATATATTTTAAGTATCAATATTCTTAGAAGTCCTACTCACTTTCTTATACTTAGTTCAATCATCCAAACGACTTGAATGTATGATACATTCTTAAATTTATTAGATAGATTATCTTCAAACATCAAAAGAATCATAATCACAACGGGTGTAGCATAAGTTTAAGAAGTCGATACATTATTATTTGACTGAAATCCTAATACGCACAGGATGTTGATACAATAAAGGAACAAAGAGACATGAAGCTTGTATACAAGGAAGTTATTGTAAATACAACTTTATATATATGAAATATTAATCATTGAATGGATCATTATAAAAAAATATTTTGTATAACCAATTAGGAAGATGAAGTAATGTTCGTACCAAAACATCTAAACAATTAACTGATAAATTGCAACATAATATCCCACTTCCAGATAAAGTATCAGTACAGATTGATACATCAATAAATTTTAAATATATTCAAGGAGTGCTTATTGAGTATTGAATGATATAATTTTTTTATTTTTACTCAAAGAAATATAGGATTCGACCAATCGATAGCCATTTCTTATGGAACCCAAGAAGCTATAGAAGCACTATTTTCTGGCCTTCAGACTGTTTGATTGTTCAATGATTGAGTATTGTCAAGTATAATATATCAAATGAAACACACCAATTATTGTCGGACAGTAACTTACCTATGGAAATATTAAGAAATGAAATTGTCTTGTATGAACAAACAGAGACCCCTATTCAACGAAATAGGATGTCATTACAGATTTTGAAATTACCCGATTTGACTGAATTTGGATCCTGTGACAAAGGAAAATAGAAGTTAATTTAGATGTTTAACCAATCGCACATTCAACAGATGTTGTATTTCTTACCAACCTCTGTCTCATTTATTGAAAGAATATTGTGGATTTCAAAAGGCCTCCTTAAAACTCATGATAACAAGTAACACTTTGATATTTTTATATGGCAATATATCATATTGTTTTAACTTGTATTGAATTGTTATATCCATACAGAAAATCAAAAGATGATCAATACATAGTCAAATCATCTTCATTGAATTTTAATACATGGACTTTGTAGGTTCTTTTCCCACGGGCAAAAAATAGTTTTAAGGCATATCTCAGCTAAAAATGTTGAATATATGAGGTATGATGAAAAGATAAATCATGTACATTTATGATACATTTGATATTTCGTATCAATATATTATTTATAATATAGAGAAAATACATAAAATCACCACCGAAGTTGTCCCGAATTTTTAAAAAAGAAAATCCTTAACTTTGCGGTGTTCCTATTACCAACCCCATTGAAAATTTCACAATATATATTACCCGTAAATCCCATTTTCAGCAATACCACTGCAAACAAAAATAGTTGTAAATCACGCACTAATAGTCACTTGACCACATGTGCAAATAATTTTAATTATTTTTATATAATTTCTTGATTTTTGTTTTCCTTTTGTCTTTTTTTTTCTTTTTTTCCTTGTTCTCTTTCTTCTTCGCCTCAATCCTATATCTTCTGTCATTTCTTCTTCTAGAAGAACAGTCGCCAAACCCACTGTTGTGGGAAGGAATTTTCCGGCAGTATTATTGATTTTTTGTTAAACTACCACCAATTAATTTATTTATGAAAATAAATATCATAAAATATTCAAAATATCACTAAGTCAAAATCTGACATTTAGATCACCTCCTTCTCCAATTTCTTACTCCCAAATCGAGTTTTCCATAGTTTCACTATTCCCAAATTTCAAACTTGATTTGTAGGAGTAATAAAATCACCAAACTAATTTGTTTATTAAAATAAAAAAGAACAAGAATGAACACAATAACATTAGTTCAGAAAAAAAAATGAGGAGCATAGATGCCCAAGAAACATTGGTAAGCTAATGATAGTAGGGAAGATGAGAAAAAAGATTTGAAAATTAAAAAATATTCCTACTAAAGCTTTAAAAAAATTAATACATGGGTTTTGTATTTTTTTCAAAATAAGTCAAATTGGGAGTGCCACATGGCAATATTACGTTGGTCTGAAGTTGTATGAATAGTCCTTCATGTGCTCAAATTCCATGACAATACGACTGGTGTTAAAATTAATCAAAAATGTATATTTAATTTGGATTTAGATATTTTCGTGGGGTAATAGGACACCCACAAAGTTAAGGTGTCTTTTTAAAAATTTGAAACAACTTTAGTGGTGACTTTATGTCTTTTCTCTATAATATATAAATATCAAATCATACAATATACATTATATTAATGAGTGATTTTTGTGCTTTATCATATTGACTAACATTTTATTTTATTTTTCATTTATGGCAGTACATCAATGTAGTTTTTTACTACTTAACGAAGAAGTCAAAACTACGCAGCCCTAGATTTAGCACAGTCAGTTGTTTATTCAGTACATATGTCAATGATTAAAACACAAGGTACCGCAACATCCCTCTTGATGATAATTTAATTACACATGAGCACATGGCGTGCGGGACAGTTGTATATGCATTCGAGAGGTCAATTAAAAATATAATCAAAGAAATTTGCATCCCGGCTAGATTACCGTGGCATCTAGCTGATGATATATGCATTTTGGTGAATTCCGATAGAAAGTTCCATTGGGTGTTAGATGTTGTTTAAAGAAAGGTTCATACGCATGTAGTATTCTTCATTGAGTACAGGAATCACTAATAAAAAATTGTTAAAAAAGGCCTCAAGAGGACTCTTTTCCAAAAAAGAGAGCTCAGCGATAGGTCACTATAATGTAGGTATCTTTTTTGTAGAGAACTCATGAAGTCGCAAAATAGAGACCTCCCGAAGTCTCCAAAAAAATTTCAAAATTTTCTAAAAAGGGACCACATGTGGTAGCTAATTTATTATTATTTATTTATTTATTTGTCAACAAAAGAGACCGCATGAGGTCACTATTTTATTATTTATTTTTATTTTATATTTATAGATAGAGACTTCATGAGGTCTATATACTTATTATTTTGAATAGAGACCTAATGAGGTCTCTTCTATCATAACACAAAAGATAAATAGCGACCTCCTTGTCACCTTATTTTGATGAAACGAGACCTTGTGAGGTCACTTTAATGTATTTCTAAGAATCAAATTGCATAAATGTGACCTCATGAGGTCTCCCCTTAGCAATTTCTTAAAAATAAAATGAAGTGAAGTGACCTGAAAAGATCTCTTTTCTAGAAAAAAAAATTGGCACCTTATTAATGCTTTTGCAGCTTCCCACCTGTCATTCTAATTCAATATATATTCTAATCAGCCAAATCAATCTCAAACAGCTGCCAACGATCGATTAATACAAAAAAAATACATTTACTAATATTATGCTTCAACTCAAAGTAATTCAAATTCCAAAGAACAAACATAAAAGTCAGTTATATAATAGGATTTCAAAGATATCTAACATTAAATAAACACATAATAAGTCTCATAAAATAACCTTAACATAACAACTTTAGACTATTTAATGCAACTCTAATCTTCAATAATGCGGCAATGAGTTTTCCACATCTTCCTCGTCATCTTCCTCACTACTAGACTCCTCCATCAAATCTCTTTGTTTACCATATGGTGGAGGTTGAGATTGAGAGGGTAGAGGAGGGAAAGGGACATCACTGGGACAAGGGGTATTCCCTCCTGAAGCAAGTAATGCATCAAATTGAACCTTATGACCCGCAAATTCTATGTCCATCCTCCTTTCCCTAACCTACGAGGCTTCAACTTGACTAGATAGCTTAGATATCGTATGCTTCAAATCAAGATTAGTCTTCCTCAATTCATCATCATGGGAACTAGATAGGCCTTCTAGCTTAGAATAAATTCACGAAAGGCCCTTTGCGGCATGCCATAAGCATATCCATATCTAGTTGGACCACCAACATAGTCCAGCCAAATTCTCTCTGCCTGCTCTTGGCTAATTGACATGCCTTGGTTGTCTTCTGGTAAAGTTTGGTGGAAATCCTCCAAGGTTTGAAGATTTTGATTCTAAATTGAACGATAAGAATGTTAGAATATAAATTTGAAAATAAAGTAATTATTATTTTAAATTAGAGGCCTACATAGGTCTGTTGAGCTCGTGGCTCAACCCAAACGTCTGGATCTCCATGATTTTTCTTCTTCCTTGTGTGTGTAAACTTGAATGCTTCAGCCTGAGTTCTGATACTCGCAAAACTTTTACTTCTCAAATGAGAAGTAAAGCGGTCGCGTCAAGGAAATAACCCAACTATGAGGTGGGATCGTTCCCGACGAGAAAGTAGTCTAGACTTGACTTTACATTGTTATTACTATTGTCGGTTTGATAACTTCCTTAGAAGTACAAAAACATAAAAATGTAAAAAGGGGGTTTTACTTCAATAAGTAAAAAAGAACTAAAGAAATTTAAAAAAAGACAGGCGTTAACACCTTCCTAATGTTAGGGTTTTACATCATTAATTAAAGTACTAGTGGTTTTACGTGTTTCCCCATAGGTTCATAACTTGATATTGCTAACAATACAATTCCTTTCCTAGTTATCTTGCATGCAATGATAGTTTATGTTATTTCTAAATCCTTGGTCCCGGCCAATCTAGAAAATCTACACTCCGAAATCATCAACTCCGCACCTTGTCCGGCTACGTGTGTTGTTTCCTAACCCTTATCTTCCCACCACCCATATTAAGCATCGTATTTGATAGTTGACTATTTACTACCCACACCTTTCTTCGTACCCATCAATACTAGCCTAGTAGTAGTATAACAACTAAATCTATGTTTAAATAATTCTTTTTCTCTTATTAGCCATCCGTTGGTCCGGCAGTAGCATTAAGGCGAGTTCTCACTTGATCATCCGTTAAAAAATACTTCCTACGCGAAAGAATTATTAATACCATCTCAGCCACTATTCAGAATTGTTATGTTTAGCTAAGTATTTATCCTCATTATTTTCCTATGGTTCCCCGACCCCTGTTATGAGTTTTAGTTCTCATCGCCATAACACAATTTCAAATATATTAAATAAGAATTCATGTAACTTACTTTCAATGAGAAATAAAAATCCAAAGAGTGCCTTGCATTTAATCACCAAAAATTAACTTGTAAGAATCTCCTAATATCAAAACCTATCAATAACGTCTAATAATTATTTCCTCTAATATTGCAAAGTCACTATCAGGTTCTAACCTCAAAAGAGTTTTTCGAACTATTTATTAAAAAAGACAAAACCTAATAAACAGAAGTCTAACTGCTGGACAATCTGCTCAAAACGCGCTTGGGTCGACTACCCATCGCGTACGACGTCGTGGTTCATGACGGATGCCGTCGTGGGAAGCCTCTGTTCCCCGTACTTGTGATTATTCTTCTACTTTCTTCTGGCTGCTTTCTTCATTCATTTCCCCCTCAGCAGTGTGACAGGACCTTCATAGCACAACGGTCCGTCGAGGGTCCGCGTTTCAAAAAGACGTCAGATTCAACTCTTGAATTTGGGTACTTGAATCGACTTCTCTGATCTTCACGACGGACCGCATGGCCAGAACGGACCGTCACAAGCTTCGTAATCCCACATGTGTCAACTTTCCCCATCTTCCTTCCGCAGCTTTCGTCTACGCTGCTGCCTACGTACCGTACAGCATGACGGACCGTCCATAAAGCTCCGTAGTGGTCTCTTCTGCATTTTCTCTCTCATCTCTCTCTCAAATCTGCATTTGGCTGTCCCCTGGACAATTTTCCTGCAAAACAAAGAGAAACTATATGAAAAAATTATCGACAAAAGGGCTGTTGGGACCACTAAACTTAGGAAAAGTATTAATTATACCGTGAAGCCAGGTTATCTCAACACCCTCAACGTAATTCCGTTGTGTGTCTCAAGGCGACGCACTATGACTCACTACACAATCTTTCTACACTAGTATTTCATGTTTTAATCCTTTCAATCATTTGGCTTATCAATCCCGATATCTCATCAAATCTATCATGCTATCACTATTAGGCTTGAATTTTGTGGGATTCGAACATGACACACGCTCACCATTCACTAACACCTTATCCTCTTTCAATATCTTTCTCACCGAGGTTCTAACAATTTCTGGTATGCAACTAATGGTCCTCACTTTAGAACAAAATCCTCATTTTTTTCACACAATGATTTTAGTTGAGTACTAAGGATTACATGTCCACACGTCGCCTCTAGAACAAGTCCACTCATTTAACTATTTCCATAAGCTGCCCTTATTTTTCACTGCCTTAAGTGCGCTATAATACAACCCTTAGGATCACGATAGACGTGTTCTAGCTTGTGGGTAACATAGCTCATGGTGTCAGGTAGGGTACATTTTACAGGTAACTCTCAGGTGTACTTATTTGCCCTCTTGACATATCACAGCTAAAACCTTCCCTTTTTAATCATCTTTCTCGTTATCCTCGCCCTTCTCTCAATATTCTATCCCTGTTGCTCAATTCCCTCTTTCCTTTCTCTTCATTTGTGTAATGACTCTCTTCTTCTTCTTCTCTTTTTTTTATAATCTTGTAACTTTTTCTTTTTTTCTTTTCTTTTCTTTCAACTACTTTTGAGTCACTTTAACTTTTGTTCTTTCTCTCCCCCCTCTTTTTGTTTCTTTCAATCCCACTTTTCCCAGATCATTCCTCTTAATAGCACCCTCCACTCAGGCTTTGCCATGAGTCAGGTACACAATACCCCAATTGGGTCAAGGTCCAAACTATCGGTTTTTACCTGCATTAGCCACCCGCTCAACTTATGCTTTTGGCATAAGCTGAGTGCACCATGTCTAGGTAGGGACCAGGGCCAACACTGGTTCCCAGAAAAGGATATTTGGGTGAAAAAAAGTCTAATTAAGCTCAAATTATGTGGAGGTCAAGAAGGATAACTTTCATTTGGTTTCTTTTATTGGTTATAAATGGGCTTTCCTTGAATAAGGGCCTAAGACCTTTCCTAATTGTTGTTACAGCTTCCTTTTATTAGCAGGACTAACCAGCAATCTAGCTCAGTAACAATAGTGACTATTCAAATGTTCCTATACCTCACTCTCTACTTAACATGTCATCACTATCGCCAGATCATTAGACCCTAGTTTGAATAAAGACTTAGTTTACTGCAATGGTGTAACTCTAGGTTCATTCTTAGAGCCACACATTGTCTACTATGCCTAGTCATCGCATTATTTTCAGTTTATTACGGATATCAATTTAGCCATCATGCTTCAGATTCAACTATGTACAAAAGATATAAATCGTAATTGGTTCCGTGTCAACAAAAAAATTATCAAGTCTTTGGGAAAAAGAACTCAGGCAAGAACACCCAAAGAGGATAGTAGTTGGGCTACTCATACTTCACCGCTACACTCACTTTCCATGTAACCCACCCCCACAAAAAATGCAATTGTCCCAATGCATAAAAAATCTAAGGATTAGAAGGGTTAAGGTAAGCAAACCTGTTGCGCATAGCGCCGTCGATCAATCACAGAGCTGATGACTTGGATTCCCCGGTTTCCCACAGCAACTCCCACAATCCTTCTGCAGATCTTGGATCACCTCAGTGTTGTCCTCAGTCAAGCAAACTCCTCACCCGCAGTAGTGCCATGACACCCTGCTTTCTCCGGTACATTGCGGCAGCTAGACTCCCCATCCCCAGCCGCTAACTGCGATGCTCATGGCTCTGGTGTGGCCTCCCCTCTAGCAAGTGCTACAAGTCGTCTCCTCGCGGCATCATCTCTTCTCGGCGCTCCGTCTTCCTTGCTCGCGCCTCATCCCCTGATCTTGTCTCCTGCGCGCTCTTAGCACTCTCTTACCGGAAGATGTGTGGTGAATGTCCTGGAGTAGGAAACAAGCCGCCAATACAGTATCCGCAGCAGGCTCGACAGCTCCGAACTCCCGCGTCTCTAGGATCGTGCTGATGTCCTGCACAAGCAGTTCTTCAAAAAAAAATCCTGAAGATTGATCAAAGGGTCTTATACTCGGAGGGCTGTCGGCTAACTCCTTCATATTGCAAAGGAATCTAGTCTCTGGTTACCTCACAATCTCCGCTGCTCGGCCCTCTCCATACGGCGCTTCAGACCTCAGCCACTGACTTCTGCATCCACGGCTCTATATATGCAGAAATGGCCATTTTGTTGCCTGCCATTTTTTTGTACTCGAGCAAGTGGGGCCGGTGTGGTAAAGGGATCTGTGCTACTACCCCTGTCGATAGACTCGATCCGGCTTGGTAGTGGCTTTGGATCCCTGTTGTAGTGGGGGCGGTAGGCCTTGGGTGCCCATTCCCTGATATACTCGTCCCCAAGTCTATGTCATCCTATCTAGTGTTGTGGGAGTATGTCACTTTTCTTCTCTGGATGAGGCTCTCGCGCCTCTTTACCTCGCTGTGGGACAACTCATTGGCCTCGGTCCTCTCTTATGAGGCCCCAAGTACGTCATCGTAACCGGCGGCGTCCTCAACTGTATCTTTGTGCCCTATGGGCAACCCTGCAGGACCTGCAAAGGGCAAAGATCGATGCACGAACGGGGTAGGTTGTATGTGACTCTTCTTGTGAAGTCCCTCTTTCGGGCTGTACTGCCTGGAGAAGGCCATGCATGGGTCCACCTCGAAGCCTGGCTATCATCGCCGCCTCAGCACTCTCTAATGCCCCAGGTGACTATGTTTATCGTGAGAGCCGTGGGGGAAAGGCAGTGACATCCTCGATGCAGGGTCCACAACGAAACTTGGGCGCACGAACTTGCCAGGTTGGCCTTTTTTGGATGGCCCCCTTCGTCGCTCGGTGACCTACCAATTGGCACCTTTGACCTCTCTCGTTCTGGACTGAAATGTTTGATTCTAGAGTTATTCCAATCACCTCTTTGGTGGTCTCTCCTTCTTAGTGCTGATCGCGTAGAACTGTCCATCGCCTTCAACTATCTGTCAGCGATATTCAAACTCGGCATGATCGGGAGGTCCGAGGTATTCACTCGTCCAACACTCTCGCGTATCGGGAAACGGCGGGATGGCTGGCAGGAAATTGTCCACTCTGCAGACAGCGCCCTGACCTCGAACCTCTCCATGGGGCCTGTTTAGTGGGACTGCATGCCCGCCTTCGAGTCTGTATCTGGTAGATCCTACATAGACGCGTACACTCCTCGTCGGAACCTCTCCCTCTCCTCGCTGTTAGCGTTCCCAATGGGACGTGCTGTCCACTCTACTGTATGTGTATCTTCTGTGCGAAAGGGTGCTCTCAGCTTCAGCCCTGCTGCCCTACCTTTCCTTTGGGCAGGTTTTGATTTAATCTCCGCATCTTGGGGGAGGCTACTCCCTGTTTAGTTCTTCGATCATGACTACAGCCGCCGGCACACCCGCCGCTCCAGGTAAGTGTGCGAATCATTTACTCCATTTTTATCGGTCAATGAACTGCGTCTGGAGTAAACTTGAAACGCCGTCGACACAGGTGTCACCTATTTACTGTCTTTTCTTAGCATTTGCTTCGTTTTGTTAACACCGATTTGGCTGTCCCTCTTCTGAGTGGGGACCTGACTGGTGCGCCTGATTGGATCTAAAACTGTCAGTCCTCAATCAGACGGGGCCGACGCGTGCAGCCGTGGCGGTTGCGGAACCTCCGCAGATCCTTAGCTTCCCTCGGGACCAGTATCTCCTAGAGCCAGACGCTCCCTTCCCTCGTTTTTTGTGGCTGACCAGAGGGTGTGCCGGTCAGTGTGGCGTCTCCTCATCAGACTGTGAGGCAGTGACTACGCCGACGCCCCTCGTGGGCCGGTTTGGCGCTGCTGGCGCACTAGTGTAGCTACAGGGAAGCGGGCGGAGGTGCCTTCTCTGGTAGCACATAATTCCAAGGGTCCCTCTTCCGCTCATTATCAATACCCGATGATCAATCGTTGCAGACGGGGGGCACTCCTAGACTTTGGATCGCCGCGCGTCGTAGTTCGGTCTTGCTGGGTGCCAGATTATAGTACCTGCAAAGAGCACTATTTTGTACGAGTAATGTCAAACAGACAGCAACTCATATGACATTAAAATTTGAAAATAGTTGTAGTGATATTGAAACTGTATCACACAACGGGAACCGATGACGGTCCCGTCGTGACGAGGGACGACCGTCATGGATGTCCGTCGTGTTTATACTTGTTAGATTTATGGATAGGAACCCTGAAAGTGATCTCTGACCAGTGCATCGACGGCAATCAGGACGGACCCGTCGGAGTACTACGGTCATCAAATCGAAGTTCCGTCGTGGACACTTAGACAATGTTGCGAGACCCTCATCATGGGTCTCTGACCATTATGACGGTCGTGCAGGACGCCCGTCGTGGTATGACGGTTTCGTCGTAAAGTCCATCGTAAGACACTTGAAACTTTTTGAAGACCCTTTAGAAACAGGTCTTCTAACACCATGAGACGTCGCGCAGGGATAGACCGTCGTGGTATGACGGTCCTCACAAAAAAAAAAATAGTCCGTCCAAGACACTTGAATTGTTGAGAGACCCTTAGAAACAGTGTCTCTGACAACCATGACTGTCGTGCATGGACGGACCGTCGTGGGTATGACCGGTCCGTCACCAGAGTCCGTCGTAGACAACTTGCAAAAATTTTGAGAGCCCTTAAAGAAAAACAGGGTCTCTGACAACCATGACGGTCATGCAGACGGACCTCGTTGGTATGACGTCCGTCCAGGCACGTTTAGCAGTGTGTAGCGCTTGTGCGACGGACCCTATGACTGTGCCTTCTTGATCGACGGTCCGTCATCGGGGTCCTCGTTCTGAGTAAGCGTCTTGACTTGGGGTGCCTACTCATCCCGAGAGCCCACATGGTTTTTGGTAGTTAATGTGGGCCTATATGTGTCCTATACCCACGACTAAAAAAACTACCAAAGCACAATCACCTATAGTATTGGGGTTATCAACAATGGCACATATAGAACATTTTGAACCTAGGTTTAGACATACGAAGATAAATGAAACAATATACGACACAAAACTAATTCATACTACCTACAAACCCGAAAATCCCAAGATAAATATCGATAAATGTATAGACCTACCTGGAAAATGTAGAAGAAGACAATGGAGAGATTCGTTGCAAGTCAACACGACGTAATGATAATGATAAGGCTGAGGTGATTTGGGAGCAATCGGTCATTGAGTGGGAAGTGTTGGAATTTGAAAGAGAGGGGAGATGAGGGAATAATGAATAATGTGGGGTGGATAATGGGGGTTGTGGGGTATGAGACGTTTAAATTGTGAAAGGGTCCATCACGGGTCGGGTCGGGTATATTTCATAATCACGCGACGGTTCCATCGACGACGACCGTTGCGTAAGGTACGGCCGTCGTAGGTTCCGTCGTGTGTGCCCTAATATTCAAAATGACAGAACTGGTACGAACTGGTGTGGACGGATACCCACGACGGTCCCCGTCACATTGCAAACTGTCAGTCGTTGTTCCTCAGTGGCTACTGCGAAGTCGTGTTCTGCAGAATTTCCTTGCCTTGTGATGTGCCCCGCAAATTTTAAAACCCATTAATAGAAAAGAAAATGCTAACCATATTAAAAAGACGATAAGTATTGGGTTGCCCTCAAAAACGCCTGATTAGATATCGCTGCACGACTGGGGCACTTTATTAGCTCAGACTTCACAAGATGGTAACGCCTCGATCACATTCATCCCGATTCAGCATGTGCCCGAGATAGATTGTTAATATATCCGCTGTCAATGATCACCGTTGAAAAACCAAAAAAAACCCCGCCCGCCCTCCTTGGTTTCCAACTCAACTGCTCATGAGGGAATAGTTGAGGAACCGGTAGTACCCCGTCGAGTTGGCTTGAGTTTGCCTAGGGAGGGACAAAGCGCAATTGGAATTGAATAAAAGCACCAAAATCCCCGACGCATAACTCCAAACTCTCGTTTTGCCAATTTGGTTTTCATCGGTACTGGTCTTTTCCCTTTTATTTTGTATATGGCTGAACTTTCCGAGGCTTTCAAGCGAAATTCTCACGTTCCTCAACCCATTACCGTTGCTCTGCAGCTTCGCTCGCAATCCATTTTTAACTTATTCATAAGCCCACCTGGCTTATGCTCTATAACTCAACCGTGGAGTGACAAGGTTTCCCATATACCAGTTGGTATGGAGAACATACCAATGGGAGTCTTATATGCTGTCAGGTGGCCCCAAAGACATCATCAAGCCGCCCCTTGACCAATCCGGTCTACTAAGCGTTCACTGTTTTAGAACAGTATAGCTGTTTGATTCTCTCGATTCACACTTCAACCTGCCCACTAGTTTTGAGGGTGTAGGAGTGGCCACATTATGATGTGCGAAACCCCATATTTCTCCAAATAACCCTTTGAATAATCTGTTGCAGAAGTGGGAGCCCACCCATCACAATAATAGAGCCCTTTTGGGGTGCCAAAACGAGAGGAATGATTACTTTTTTCATAAATGCAGTTACTACTCTTCCCTTCATTCTTGTTTGGAGTGCATATGGGCTTCGACCATTTCGATACATACTAACTCTACTAGAATGTACTTTCATCCCATGAGAACTCACAAACGGGCCGATAAAGTCCATACCCCCACACATCAATAACTCCATCACAGAATGGGTTTTAGAGGGAGCTCTGCTTTCTGAAATACCACCATCACTTGACATTTGTCACATCTTAGCAAACCAGGAGCATCTTGAATGATGAGTGGCCAATAGTAACCACATTGCAATATTTTGTGAGCGGTTTCCTGATACCACTGTGATTTCTGCGCCACAGAAGAAGTGCAATGCCCTCCAATACACTTCAACTATTTCACATCTGGCACAACAACGCCGAATAAGCCCCGTCGGCACAAGTCCACTCCTATACAAAGTATGGTTCATCCAAAAGAACTTCTTCATCATTCGTACTGATTTTTCTTCTTTGATGAAGGTACATAATCTGATGAACATATCACTAAGCCAGATTAGTTCGCAAATCTGCGAACCATGGAATCAAGTCTGGGGATGCAGCTCAATACATGTTCATCGGGGAAAGTATCATCAATGTCCAGTCTGATCCCTAACCTTCTCATAGCTTCATCCTCTAGACCGAGACAAATGTCAGCAACTTTGAATTTTCTCAGTTCCCTTTTCCCCATCCGCACTTCAAAATCAAATTCTGCAAGCAGTAATACCCATGCGAATCAACCTTGGTTCGCATCCTTTTTCCCATCAAATAATCTCAATGCTGAATGGTCAGTATGAACTATAACTCTAGTACCTAGCCAACTAGGACGTATAATTTCTCAAAGCAACTCACTACTGCTATATAAATGTTCTTCCCTTGCCAATTCACTGTCGTTCTCTGAGCTTCATTTAGGCTTTACTACTAGATAGTAAATGGGGTTAAGGATTTGTGTTTTTTTCTCTATCCCATGTACTACAGACACCAAGAGCTACTCACTATCATCGCACTTACCGGTTATCCTCAATTGGACTGCTCCAATCCGGGGAAATCATTATAGGCGCATGACCAGGACCATGTTTCTTGTAGTTCACCGAATGCCTTAACAAGATTCCTCAAAACAAAATTTCCAATATTTCTCCAGCATTTGCCAATGGGTGTGCAATCTTTGGAAAAGTCTTTGTGAATCTTTCGTAAAAACCTGCATGCCCAAAGAAAGCTCTCACGGCCCTTTCACAGATAATTGGTGGGGCACAGTCTCTCTCTCTATTACCCTCCACTTTACTCGGATCAAACCTCTATGCCCTTGTTCTTGAATGCGATGACCCAACACAATACCCTCTTTTACCATGAACTGACACGTTTCCCATTTTTAGTCCAAATTGCAGTCGTCACATCTCTTAAGAACCTCAGATAACAATTGTTTAAAAAAGCACCGCTCTCATGAATCACCAACCAACAGAAAATCTCCATAAAAACCTCTATAGGATCCTCCACCATGTCGAAAATATTGACATTATACATCTCTGAAAGGGTTGCGGGTGCATTGACAACCAAATGGCATTCGTCTGAATGCAAAATCCATATGGACCATGAAAGTGGTTTTCTCTGGATCTTCGTGCAGAGAGAATCTGATTTACCCGAATACGCCCTCAATAAAACAATACCACCCTTTTCCTTCCGTCAAGTCTATCCAACATCTGATCCATGAAGGGCATGGGAAAATGGTCTTTTTTTTCATCCAGAGTTCCAGTTTACATAATCCATACACACCCTCCATCCCGTAATCGGTCTCATTGGAACAAGTTCCATTCTTTTCGTGGGGACCACAGTCCCATCCCCCTTTTTAGGACACACTGAACCGGGCATCCCACCCAACTACTATCGCGATTGATAGATTACTTACTAAAACCTTCTTGTCCCGCATCCAACCACTTTATAATTTCCTTCTCCTTCTTAAACCTATTGCATAGGAGGATTCAAGCGTCTCTGAGTGCTCAATACCTGCTTATGAATCAGGCTTGTTGGGATTTTTATGAGACAAATACCAGGAGGGATCCCAATAATGTCCGCACTGGTCCACCCACATGGCTCGTTTGAAACCTTTTTAGAGTACCTTCACCAAACGCCTGAACCTGTTGTTTTCATGAACCAAGTCTGATGCAATGACTACCGGTAAAACACACAAGCACCAGTTTCCTAAGAATTCGATACCTAGATGAGATGGGAGAGCTTTTTATAATTCAACTGTGGAGCTTCCTCTTAGAGGGTTTCGCGGGTGTAGACTCGCGATTCTCATATCGAGCTCAAATTTCTTCGGTTTAAAACGAACATCACCTCGGTCAAAGAGCCGCGACTAATGACTCATAATCTTCAATTCAATCGCTATCGAAAGTTCATTTCACTTCCTAAGCTTGACACCCTAGACGTCTCTTCTATTTGTGTCTCAAATGTCTCACCCATGTTTGTATGAAAGCGATGCCGATTGGAGCTCACCACTCTGCTCATGGACCTACAAACATTAAAGGTCACTCCTCATTGTTAATCGAAATTTCATTTCCCCTTTTCCATGTCTACTAATGCTCGTCCCGTAGCAAGTAATGCCCCCCCAGAATAATGGGCACATCAAATCGACCTCCAGCAATCCAAAGAATAACAAAATCTGCTGAAAGAATGAATGCTCCCACTTTTACGCACCATCGTTGATTAATCCCTAAAGTCATTTTCTGTTGATAGCCATCAGTAGCCGCATCGCAGTGGGCTTTGGGTCACCAAAACCCACACTTCTTGTAAATCGAGAGGGGGTCACTGAATTTATCTTGCCCCCCAAATCACATAATGCTTTCGCAAAATGTACATAGACCAATGGTACAAGGAATAGTAAACCACCGGATCTCTTTCTTTCTTTGGACCAGAGATCTTGTACACTAGCACTACAATGCTTGCATTCCTATCATGTCCTCAAAAGTGACCGATCTTTTCTTGTAACCAGATGCTTTTCATAAATTTTGGCGTAACCGGGCATTTGTTCTAAAGCTTCTACAAGGGACATTGATAGAAAGTTTGCTTCAACATTGTTATAAAACGCCGGTATTTTACCATCCCTCCATGTCTTTTTCATTTCACTAATATCTGAGGAAATGGGGGTGGTGGCCCCTAGGCATAGGATTACCTTTTTAGGCACTGCAGCATCTTTTTGCATTGTAATCCCCTAATTCACATCAACTTCTACCACTTTAAGCAGATTCTGTTGTCCCTTATTCTCATCAATTTCATGGTGGATCAATGGTTTTGCTTACCCCGCAGTAGTATTGCCATACCGTGTCCATCATTTTGCGGATTTTGGACAGTGTTGCAGGCAGATGCCCCGGTGCCGTGTGTTACAGTTGCCAGATAGTGGCCAATTGTACTCAATTGCTTATTGATATGCATGGGTATCTCAACTTTTTGGCCCAATCCCCGCTAAATCATTTTCTCAACCTTTATTGTGCTCATCACTAGCAATCGAACCTCTCATCATTTTATGCAACATATCCTCGACTTCGTGACATCTACCTTCCACCATCCCCTAGAGTAACTTTCGATTTTGATGAGGAACATAGGGTCCATTCCGTCGTTTCTTCTATTACTAAGTTTACCCTGTTGAGTTGGTTTTCGGCGATTGGTAGTTCCATCTCTTGACATAATGACAATACACGAGTGTAATTACCATAGTTCCGACCTGGGTTCCCTTGACCTTGCGCCAATTATCCTGATTTGAGCCTTGGGCGCGTGGTCGGAAACCCCCCATCTGTTAATTTAACTGCATAAGATCCTCCTCATAATAACCACTCACTCATCAATTTGAGGTGTGGTTTTAGCCCAAGGTAGTTGACTGCATTACCCTTTTCTGCACCCCCAGTGACATGTTTTAGTACAACCCAAGCCCCATTCTCATTGGCCATTTTCTCAACGAATATCACCGTGGTTGGGTTGTGAGTGGATTGCACTCCAAAGGTGTTTGTCCTCTGTATCAGATTTTCTAGTACTCCAACTTGTTATTCGGGGAGATTTTTTCAATTTTCAGCGATCTCTGCATTAAGGAAGGACATCTCCAACGATCCAGCCTTCTCTAGTGTCCAATAACCCCACGCTTTGTTGTATATCATCGTGTCCCCTATAAAGAATTAATTCTTTCCTTTCATACTCCATCATCCTATACTGTGATTTGGAACACTTCTCAAGAATAGGTAATCTATCCCAAGAACTACTAACTGACTCTCCTGGTAGTGCACCAAGTTATTCACCCTGTCTTTGTGGTTTAGTTTCTGGAGACCGGATATGAGCGTGCTAGAAAGAACATCCTCAGTTGATTCCCAGTAAATATGGAGTTGTATGGGAGCTCAGTGAACCTACCATACAGCCTCCTCCCGTCAGTGAGAGAGGAAACACTCTGACCTATCACATCTAGATCCAAATCAGGCCCTCCCCCCACAACTTTTACACACTGGCCCTTACGTTAGGCTATATGGGCATGTGGTATCCCCTCAAAGGTAGCCCTGAAAACAAACCTCTGGCAAGTTTTGGGGAGCAATTTGCATCAGACTACTATTACCACAAAGAGTGTGTCCTGGGAGAGGGAGGCAAAATAGTAGCCCATACCGAATCTGCTAATTTATCATAGCCTCTATAGTATTCTTGGGGCCGTGGAGCGGGTTCTGTCCCCTCTTTATGTTCACGCCGAGCTTCGGGTAACATCTGACCATGAGCATCAACCGGGCTGGGATGTTCTTTTTGTATCACCTCATCATTGATTTTCCAAATTACGATTCCTGTTTCGCAGTGTACGCTCTACTCGTGATCGGAGGGGAAAACAATGGTTCTCGTCCTCTCCGTGTATTTGGGCATACAAGGAGGTAGTTTCTGAAAGAAATCAAAATAATAAAACAAGTAACATCAAAAAATATCAACTAAACTATGTAATAAGTTTTAAATTAATCTAAAAGCTAATTCCTCCCCGGCAACGGCGCCTAAATTTGATTTGATACGCTCAAACTTACTTCTCAAAAATGAAAGTAAGCGGCATCGCGTCAAGTAAATAACCCACTCGTGAGGTGGGGATCGTTCCCCATACGAGGAAAGTAGTCTAGACTTAACTTTAAACTTGTTATTACTATTGTTCGGTTGATAACTTCCTTACAAGTAAAAACACATAAAATGTAAAAATGGGGGTTGTACTTCCTAATAAGTAAAAAGAACTAAACCGAAATTGAAAAGAACAACTTAACCACTCCTAATGTGGGTTAATCAATTACTTAAGTCACTGTGGTACCGTTTCCCCTAGGTTCAACTAACTTGATAATTCTACTATAACAATTTCTTTCCTAGTATCTTGCATGCAAAGTGATAGTATGTATTTCTCAATCCTTGGTCCGCATCTAGAAAATCCTCCACTCCGCACCTTGGTCCTGCTTACGTTGTTGCTTTCCTACCCGTATCGTTACCCCATATTAGCATCGTATCGATATTTGCTAGTTACTAACCTCGTACCAATTAATACTAGCCTATTAGATATAACACCTAATCTATGTTCCTAATTCTTTTCCTATATCTACCTCCTTGGTCAGTCCATAGCATTAGCGAGTCTAAACTTGATCACCTTAAAAAGACTTCTAAGCGAAAGAATTATTATACATGCAAGAACTATTCTAGAATTGTTATTTTAGCTAGATTTCATCTCCTTATTTGCCGATGGTTCCCACAACCCATTAATGGAGTTAAGTACTCATCGCATAAACACCATATTCAAGATATATTAACATAATAATTCATGTACTTACTTCAATGAGAAAGAATAAAGTCCAAAAGATTCTTGATTAATCACCAAAAATTACTTGTAAGATCTCCAATTAATGCAAACTAAATCATACAGTCTAATATATGATTTCTAAGATTGCAAACTCTAACTATCAGTTTCTACCTCAAAAATAGGTTTTTTCGAACTATTTATAAAACTACAAACAACCTAATTAAACAATAATTCTAACGTTCTGAAATCTGCCAAACGCGGCTGGGTCGACGTCCACAACGACGGACCGTCGTGGTCATGACGGACCGTCGTGGACGCCGTCGTCCGCATTACTTGTGATTTTCTTCTGCGCTTCTTCATTCCCCTCACGGCAATGTGAATGGACACGTCATAGGCACAACGTCCCCCTTCGAGGTTCTCGTTTCAAAAGACTCACTCTTGGAATTTGGGGTACTGGATCACTCACTCTCGCTATCTTTCATCACGATGGACCGTCATTGCCATGACGGACCGTCCAAGCTTCCGTAATCCCACTATTTTGTTCGTTCTGTTTTATATCCACATTTGTCTCTTCCCCATCTTCCTTCGCAGCTTCTCTACGCTGCCACCCCTTACGGACCGGCACAGGCATGACGGACCGTCATAAGCTCCGTAGGTGGTCCTCTTCTGCATTTCTCTCTCAAAAATCTCCTCATTTTTGGCTCTGATCAGATTCCTTTCCTTCCTGCACAACAACGAGAAACTTATATAAAAATTAGACAAAAAGGCTTTGGAAGCACACTAAACTTAAGGAAAAGTATTAATTATAACCGTGAGCACGGCATATCAGTTTACAGACCTCTAATTGGATCTTTTCTACCCAATGAATCTAACTAAGTTATAATCAACAGTAATTGAATATTAATGCCTACAATGTACTTAATTAAGAAAAATGACGAGTTTTTTTCCTAAAATCATCTTTCCACTATATTCTTAACTTTAAGTACATCCTCTTAATGTCACGGTTAATAGAAAACATCTTTCAAATATATAAACATTAAAAAACTCTATCCAATAGTTAAGACCATTAAAAATCTAATGGAGCGGGTTAAATTCACTAAAAATATCTTTAGATTTGAACACATCATTGACGTAATGCCATTCTCTCATTTCTCTGAAAAATGAATTTTAACTTTCATTAGTTAAAGTGTGCTTCATATTCCTACCTACCATCTTAGTAAAAGATGTGGATCATCACTCTATTGTTACGATAGTTAAAAAGAGGGTCCTTTAACTGAGCCTCCACCTGAACCAACAATTCTTCTTGAAGCTAAACATGTGTCTTACACTTTTTGATCAAGAAGCTACTAAAATTTACAAATTTAAACTCTTTGAAATTAATGAAAATGATCCCTCCATCTTTGATTTAATTTTAAGAATAAAGCAATAAAGTTTCAGATCTATATGATTCTGAGGGAAAGACACTTGAAGAACTTAAATTTATTGTTCAAGAAGCTATTAAAAATGAGACCTTTAATACTAAAACAATAACAATAGATTCTCCTAAGAAAATATCTTTCTGGGAAGTGCTACTAATGAAAGATTTATATGAGCAATGTCATTTTGTTCAAGTTTATTAGAGCTAGAGATTTTAAGGTTGAGGAGTAAATTTCTATGTTAAATAAAGACGAAATGCTAAGATTTATATAGAAGAAAGAAGATTGACGATGACGCATACCAGTTTTCTCCTCATTTCCTTGACTATGTGCCCCGCTTGTGTGTAGGAACCACCCTTAGTAGATGATCTGGCCTTCTTGCCGATCTCGCTCATCTGCTTGAACCTTGCATTCGTCTCCCAATGTTCAACTAACTTTTCCCAATCCTCAGATAGAATCCATCGAGGCTTCTTATATTTTTTACGATCTTTCAGAAACAAACTAGAAAGTAGACACCCAGCTTTCTTGTGAAGGTTTGCATAAATTTGAGTCTCGTGTTCCGGAAACCAAGCACACTTTTTCTGCAATGACAAGATACATTTTTATAAACACACATTATTGAAGACAAGTATTTAAATAGAGTTAAAGCAATAAATTTTAATATATTCAAAACTCCAAAAAAAAAATCTTCTAAGATTAGCTGGAATCTTGCCCTGACTCGAAAATGAACCTATATAAAGATCATTAATAGTGCGAGAAATGATCCTTACAGCATCATCTGGATTAAAACTATAATAAAAGTTTAAACACTTAAAGGTTAAAACTAAAAAAATTAAGAGATAATCTTAAACTAAAAATATTTTATAAGAAAATATATCATATGTGTAGTCGTCAGGCTCGATGACCAGTCTATTGTATATATCCCTCACACCAACTTGTGTATGAACCTGATCATGTGTGGCTGATTGATTTGTGATAGGAGTGTCAGGGCTGCTGCCTTGAATGTGAAGACTAGATTTGTGATAGGAGTGTCAGGGCTGCTGCCTTGAATGTGAAGACTAGACATCCCAAGATTTGAAATAGATGTTGATGAAGGTTGTGAGTTTGTTGGGTTTAATTAACTGTAGAATAGACACTGGATGTCGGTCGCTGAGACTCGGGAGGCAAATGAGTGTATCCATTTGTGGTAGCATATCCGGATGTGGGCATCATCAAAGGCACCTGATGCATATAGGTCGATGGAGATGAATCTATGGAGTCAACTGAATATAAGACGCGGTCTGATTTGATGTGTATCACTGTCGATCGCCTAGTAATCATGCTATCTTTTTTCTTCTTCTTTTGGGGGGCATTATCAATAGCTTTATTCTTCCTGCCACCTGCCATCTAAGTAACCAAAGCATTTCAAGGCAGTAAGCATGATATAGAGACAACTATACATCAGATATTTTCTGGTTCATGTTTCTTCAGAAGAATGGCATGACAATCATTCTGCACTTTAAATTCCACAAGATTAAACACTTCAAATTGGTGTGCTTTAGGGAATCCAGAAAAAAATCTTTACAACATAAATGTGCTCAAAACACAACATCAGTAGATTTATCAATATAAAGTATAATTAGACTTTCTATATGTGGATAAATAAACTGAATATCTAGCCTGTTAAATCAGTAGGCCAGATTGTATAATGCAAGAGATATTTATGATCATCTAGTTTGTAATATCATATTATGACAAATTTGATCTGTTTCAAGATTTATGCTACGGACTATAAAAAATCACAATATATATTGATTTTCCTCCTCTCCTAACGAGTTATCAACATGAACTTGTCACATTGCAACTCAAAAGGAAAACATACAATTGGTAAAGATAAAACACAAGTCAAATTATAATAAATGTTATTAAAATTAAGTTCAAGAAAATAAAGTTGTTCGAAAATCTAAATATAAAAAATTGAACATGCTAATTGCTATTCCTCCTCATCCTCATTCTCTTCTTCTGAACTTTCTTCGTCTTCTGTCCATTCTAATTCATCTGTCCATTCTTCCTCATCAATTGATTCATTTACCCCTTCATCTGTTAGTTCTTCTAACTCAACCTCTTCTAATATGTGTTCAGGATGCTCTAAATCATTTTCGAACTCAGCATCCACTGTATGGTGAACACTTGATATGTCTTCTAATATGAAAGGATCATATGCCCTATACTCTCTTGTGTGTCTTACTTCGATGATATTATATTATTTGATTTGTCTCGTACCGCTTTTGGGGGTTGGATCAAACCACTTGCATCGAAACATTACAAAAAAAAATTTCTGGCCAACCAGAGTACTCCATTTCTATAATCTTCTTGAGTACTCCATAATAATCAACTCCATCCTTATTTCCATCACCACCTTTCACCCAAACTCCATTATTGTTAGTTTTTTATGTTTGGAGAATTCTTCAATATTTAATTTAAAACCATTTACAACATATTTATCCATTGTATAAATCTTAATGGGTCCCCAGGATATATCCTTCAAAAATTGATTGAATTTACCATTTTTGTATCATAAACCTATAAATATTTGAGAAGTAGGAAATTATCATCAATAAAATATAAATCTTTCAAATAATTATATCATTATTACAATATTATAAGACTTACATAATTTTTAAATCATGTTGACTAATACTCAAATACTTTATCATTGCCATATAAATGCACCAAGTAGCTGTCAAAGAGGATGAATATTGAGTTAGTTCATTTACCTGGTAATTACATATTAAGTGCAAACTAATATCAACTTACTAAAGAAATTGTTTAACTTGTGGACAATTCAACAAGATATGTATCGATGCAGACTTAAACTCCATTGCATTAAGATCCCTCCTTGTACGTTTTTGTGAACCTTTGCCTGGATGATTGAAGATTGATAGTGGCTTTGCAAGAGGATTAGACTCACCACCATCGTCATGACGATTGGGTCTATTTCGCAAGCATGGCACATTAATATCAAATTATTAAGAACCAAAATTAGTTATTTACCTAGCAAGATAGGCTTCAACCATTGCTCCCTCAAGTCTATGTTTTTGCTTCATACCCCGTTTAGACTTGACAATAGTTATACATTATATTTTATCATAATTAATTTTAACAAAATATTTTTATATAGAAAAATATTAAGAGTTAAACACTTACCTCTCATATTGATAAATCCATCTATATTGAACCGGGCCTCCGAGACGAGTTTCATGCACTAGATGCACAGGAAGATGCTCCATAACATCCCAAAATCCAGGTGGAAGAATCTTCTAGAGCTTATTTGTAATTATAGGAATATTTGGTTCCATCTGGACTAGGTTGTCTTCTATTGGAACACGTCTTTGAAGAATAAACTAATTTCAGTCATAGGTTTCTAAATTCTATCAGGAAAACCACTAAATGCGATGGGGAGTAATGTTTCCATGAAGACGTGACAATCATGACTTTTCAAACCATGTAACTTTCCAAGCTCCATATCAACACATTTCCCCAAATTTGAAGCATGTCCATCAGGCATCTTAAGCTGCTCGACCCATTCACATATTTTACGCTTTTGATTCATTGTAAATGAATAATTAGCCTTAGGCTTTAAGAAAAACTTGTTCTGTTACTCCTACAACCATAACTCTTTTCGCCTAGAGTATTCAGGTAAGTTCATTCTAACTTTAACATTATCTTCTGTCTTGCCAAATATCCATTACTGTGTTAAATAAATTATCAAAGTAATTTTTTTCGATATGCATGACATCAAGATTATGTCAAAGAAAATTATTCTTCAAATATGATAACTGCCAAAATATACTCTGTTTTGTCCAATTATGAGTAACACCATATCCATCAAATTTGTAAGGTTGTTCTCTTTACCTTTGAGGTGTTGAAACAACCACCCTCTCCACAACTTGTTCTCCTCCAGTCATAGTGGAGGTGGACCATCCCATTCAAACAACAGTTTTTCTTTTAATAAAATAATGCATTTTTCATACTCCTAAACTCATGGTCCATTGGCAAGAATTGACGATGACAGTCAAACCAAGATTTTTTTTTTGACCATGTTTTAAAGCGGATGATTTTAGTATTTTCCATAAAGTAAGGACAAGCTAACTTTCTAGTTGTCATCCACCCTGACAACATTCCATACGCAGGAAAATCATTGATGATCAACATTAACGCAGCCCGCAAATTAAAATTTTGCTTAAGAAACACATCAAATGTTTCAACCCCTTGAACCCACAGTTGTTTCAATTCATATATCAAATGTTGCAAGTACACAACAACCAAGACTTTTGTATTGCAGGGGCGGCCAGGAATGACACAATTCAGAATTATATGGACTGGTATTACACATCTCAGGTGGAAGATTACATGGTGTTAAAATACAGGACAACAAGAGTAAGGTGCAGCAGAAACAGAATGTCGAGTGAATCCATCTGAACATAAACCTAATCTAACCATCTGAACATAAACCTAATCTAATGTTTCCTGGTTCTACTGCAAAATCGGGATAAGTTCTATGAAATGCTTCCATGCCTCTCCTCCATCGGTGATGACACAATAATAACCAGTGTCTTCTATTTTACTGGTGCCATATCATCAATGAGGAGGCAATCTATTTGAATGCTAAACCTTTTTAACCTTTGTATAAGAAGGTAAGTAAACGCATCGTCTTAACACACACCAACTTTGTTCATCACTAGGAGAAAGCCTTATCCTAGATTTACCCACCACAAAAAACATAACAGGATTCAAAATCAATATCTCCTTATGTATAATATGCAACCATTCTTCACAACCGGATGCTCATCGATACAGTCCTATTTGACACCAACCTCTCCGCTTTTGCCTTAATAGGAAATTATCAGTATCTCTGGTTTGGATCAACTAAATCATGCATACGGTCAATCCAGAATCCATTGCCCTTGAGAACAATTCCAATCGATTTATATTTAATAACCGAAATCAATAACAACTGGGAGTGAGGACCCCCTCACCTAAAGGAGGCCGACATGCTGATGGTATAGCTAGGATGGTAGACTAGGGATTGAGTGATTGTCACGTGGGAGGGTAGCGTTGGAGGGTCGTGGATAGGAGGCGGGAGGAAGATTTAGTGCTTTTGGGTGTTGTAGGACGTGTGAGAGGGGGAGAAGGGATACTGTAGCAGCTTCTCCAAATTGTTCAAAGAAAATTCTACTTTGATCGTTGGGAGTTTCTTCAACATTATTATTACCAAATTCAAAATCAGAATGCACCCCATACGCATCCTGAACCATTTCATTCATTCTAGAATTTTGTGTATTAGATTTCAACTTAGTACTAGTTTCACCAACAACCTAGTTTTGAAATACATCAAAACTATTATCAATTTGTCCATGACTAGTCCACACTGTGTATTCTTTTTTAAATCCAATTCGATAAGATGAAGCTCAACAATATCTGGTTTTTCATAATTCATCATTGACATTTCTTACAAGGACACTTAACCAAACCATTACGTTGAAAAGGTTCTAGTATCTTTGCATACTCCACAAAACCAGAGACACCTTCTACAAATTCAGGCCTCAACCACATTCGATCAAAATTAGTCATATAATACATATATCCAACTACGACATCAACACAAAAATCACAAATTTGAATTTGTTAAACATTGAATTAAGTTATAATTACAATCCTAGAAAAATTTTGTAACATTCTACTTAAGCATTTACAATCCTAAAGTCATCATACTTTGCATCACTAAAGAGTCATAACCTCTATATTTTAGTGTTACAAAAATTAGTTGTTCACTTATTTTCAAACCAAAAGGAAAAAAGTCACTTTTTGTTTCTATTCTTGAACTTATTTTGTTTATCTATGTAAATCTTTATCTTTAGGAACTTATAAAAAAAGAGACGACAAAAAGTTAAGTTGCAATTATACACAATATCCAACAATCAATTAAAGCTCATCTAACTAATTTTATCTCTAGTAAAGTATGTCATCAAATACAAAAAATAAAATTAATTGGTGTCCAAGAAAATCATGTGCGACCCTGAAGTTTTTAGTTGGATAATCACAACTAAACAGACAAGTCAAAATTTAGCAAATTTGATTTTTTTTAAAAAAAAAAAAGATAACAAGAAACTCAACAAACAGTAGAATATATGTATAAGTCAAGGAAAATAATTTTTTTCTTTTCTAGTTAAATCTTAAAAACAATAAACAAAAACATAAACTACAGTCCCATATATAATATTCTCACTAATTGGTGATATTGTCACAGTACATACGACTAATTTGATTTTACTTTTTATTTTAGTTCAAAATAACTTATAAAGAAGCAAAGAAAATATAAGAAGAGAACAAGAAACAATGTAAAACAATAATTATTTTTTCCTATAAGAAATTCTATAGAACCTCATTCGTGGTACAAAAGCAACACTAGTGGAAACTACTTCACTAATTACTTTGTTTTGAAATTTTCCTACTATTGATGGTGAACCTTGATTCTATCATTAACCAAACATAATCATTCTTGTGTATTGCACTTGTTGGATGACCCTCAAACAATTCAAAAGACGACTTTCTTATACATTTATGAGTATTGATTTCGTACTGTTGGAAAGTAATTTTAGACTAGTTAATATAATTTAGATCCTTGAGAGTCTACACGCATAATCATATTGTCCTTTGAGAATATTCTAAAAGACTAAATTTTGGGACCCTTAAGATTTGGAAGTGCCCTTACCCATCCTTTAAACCATCTCGACAAATCAGTTCAGTTGCACCTACTGCAGCTATAGTAGTAAATTATATAATGATTTAACAGGGGAAAAACAAAACAACATTTAATGACATGAAGCAAATATAATCATCATCTATGCTCAGAATTTACCAAATCTTTTTATATTTGAATCTGCAATCATTCTCTGAACTAAAATTATGCACATTGCTTCCATCCTACCACTCCTCTTCTTCCTCAAACTCGAGCTAAGAAGAGTATTTCACATGTGTTAATATTCACATTGTAAGTCTACACTTTTCTGTTTCTTGTATAACTCAAGGTGTAATATAATCAAAAATTTCATTAAAAGAACACATCGATCAACCACAGTACATTCAAAATTAATTGTAATCTTCAAAGGTGTATCATAATTAGACTATACACCAGCCATGAAACCCCATTCCACATACAATGTTGCGACCGGGAAATCATTATGCTAAAGTTTTGATTGAATATCATCAAGAATTACACCTTCAATTAAAAAATTAAAAGCTTCAAAATTACCTGTTAGAGTCTCCACAAATCGATCACGACAGTAACTAGGGCTTCAAAGACTGAGTGATCAGTTGCTGGAGGCTCAATCAATATGTAATTACGCATCTACACAATCGTTGTGAAGAAAAGGGAGAAAGAGATGTGTGCTAAGTTTGGGTTAAGTGAAAGCAAATGTGGGAAAGAGATTGCTATGTTAATTGAAAAATAAATGCCTCTTATTTTAAATTTTATTTCCCCTTTTTAGTTAAACTTGGTCACTAATATTTATATTTAATATTATATATTTAAAATAAGATACATCAAATTTGGTAAAAAGTATTTAAAATAAGAGACCTCATCTCTTATTTTAAAATATTATTTACCAAATTTGACAGAAAAAAGGAAACCTATACTAATTTTTTAGATATATATATATCATTATTAAAATTAATTTTTTTATTTTTTATTTTTATAGGTATAGTAGCAGCCAAACTGAATTTTAAAATAAAAGATCTATACTAATTTTTTTAGATATATATATCATCGACCTCATAAGGTCTCTTTTTTAAAAAATAAAATTAAAAAAATTACAGCTGCAAATAGTGACCTAATGAGGTCTCTTTTTAGCGACCTACATTTGACGTCTCAATGTTTAGGTCTCTTTTGTTAGTTTTTTTTAGTAGTGAATAAAATAATTGTCTGGTGAGATAAAAAAGGTTGCGACAAAGTTGTTCTTTTACCTTCGCGACAGTGGCTTTTTTATCATTTGTAGTGAATCGATCGGTCATCATTAAAAGCTTACAAGGACAAGCAGACTGGCATGCTTTTGGGACCACAACACAATTTTGAAGTTAAATTCGTTCAAGACATTATGCATCAAGAAAGAGGTAGCATGTAAGTATTAAAATAATTTTTCTTTGAATTACAAATGTATTTTTTGTTATTATACTTATATCCTTCATTTTTAAGGGGTTGTGGAATGTTTGTAGTTGTATTTGTTGAGTTCCTTAGTGATGACATCCTTATTCCAAAAATTGGTTTCTATCCAGAATACCTCTGTACACGATATGCAGCCCTACTATATAAATACCGTACTGAAAAGGCTCACGTAGGTTACATTAGTGAAAATGATCATCCAACAAGGCCAAAAAGTCATTTCACAACACCAACTCAACAAAATTTTGTCGATGTTGAATAGAGTTTATTTATCAATTGTTAGAAACTTTTTATAGTTTTATTATTTTTTAGATACATTAACTATAGTTTTAGTGTTTTTTTGTTTTTATTGTTTTAAGGTACGTCTACTCCAGTATTAGAATGTTTCTCTAAACAGTTATTTAATTTGACTCCAACTTTTAATATAATCAGTTTTTATTTACAATATAGATTGTCGTACATATTTTTCGTTTATAATTTGATTAAAATTTTGGATAACTTTTATGTATGAGATTCATTAATTCAGTAACATATTATTTATTCTAGTTAGTTCTGGTAGGAGCTGATAGATTGACACATAACTAATTCAATATACCTTATAACTTCATCCCTAATTCAATTTGGTATTTACTTGATAACTCAGTTTTAGTTAGTTGCCTATTCATTCATGCTGATACAATCGACAATTTTGTGTAGCTAGTAGTTCGTTAATTAATTTATCCAATCATATTGATAACTCAATGTTACTTATTGTGATACATTAATCGATACACTTTATTCCATTTTACATACAAACATTCTTGACAACCTTATTGTATCAGATATATCATTTATTAATTTAGCCAAGCATACATTGTATATATGATACATCATACATACAAATGTATTTGATCTATATTGACTGTACCATCCACACAAACACAATCTCCGATAAATTATTAACAAATGGATAATGGTACATTATTTTTAAAGATAGATGAAAAATAATGTATTACAAAAATAAACACAATATTGAAAATTTAACATTTCAAATTGTTGTATTGAAACTTCACGTGCTTATAGTATATCGTAATGTTATACATAGGTAAATGAAGAGAAATCAAAAAACCTAACAATATGTTATCTCAAAATAATGTATCTAAAACATAATAGTATATCCAAGAAAAAGGTTTGTCAATTTTTTTTTCAGAAAGAAAGTACAAGTTCTTCGATTGTGACCTTCTTGTCCACAACGTCCACAACGATTGTGTTTTGATTATATTCTTCTTTTCCTTTGTTTTCCAGCTAGCTTTCTGCACCTGGTGGAATGATGATTTCTTCCAAAACAAACTCTGGTATCGTCCAATCCTCCCTATCAAGCATTGAAACTATGGAAATTTCATACATGTTTGTAAATGCAGTTGGTTTATAATAATATGAGCAGTAGGAATGTATATCTAAAATTATTTTCTTCTTCAATACAACAATTGTGTGTGCATTGTTAAGTTGAAGTCTCCCACAGTAATAAATTATTCTCTCAAAGCAAACAATGTATCTTCGCCCACCTTCTTACACTAAATAAATAAATTCACCTGCTAAAGTTAAAAAATAAGAAATATATAACCATATCAATTAACTCAATTTCATACTCACATCATCCATACAACAACCTACTACATATACATGATACTCCATATATTGATACATACCTTCATTTTTTAATATTTAGAAGTGTTTAGAATCAATAATTCCTCAAATCTCCTCCCTAATGTTTCCTTGTTATAGGATGATGCAACACCCAGTATCCAAAAAAGGAACAAAAATGTAGATTTTCAAAAGTTGCAGGTGCCAGCGACAGAGCCAACTATGGACCGTCAATCGACTCCGTCGATGGGCCAGTCAACTTTTACTCCTAAGTAGTGAACGACACTCGATCGGTACGTACCATCAGTCAACTTACAGTCCGTCAGTCAAGTTCGTTGATTTGTCTGCTAACGCCCACTTCTCATTCGCAAATGACAGTCGACCAATACAGACCTTCAGTCGACTCCATTGATTGGCTAGCCAACTCCCACTTCTCAACTGCGAACGACGGTCGACCAGTACGGACCATCAGTTGACTTATGGTCCATTAGTGGAATGCGTTATTTGCCAGCTGACTTTCAGTACTCAGTCCCAAACGATGGTCGACTAGTACGGACCGTCAGTCAACTTACGGCTCGTCAGTCAACTTTTTAAGTGATTCAGATAGCTTTTAAGTTAGGGGTGATTTAGTATTTTCCTTGTTATTTTGGCCCTAAGCTATGTCTTTTATACCCTAAATCATGAGGTTTTAGTCATTTTAAGCTTAGAAACATAACTAGAATTTATCTAAGTCAAAATCATTAATCTAAACATAGAAAATTATAAGCAAGGGAGAAGAAAAATGTCAAGAACTCTAGCTCAAGAACAAGCTTCCATCATGTCCAACCACGAAATCGAAAGATTTCTCCATGGAATTCGTCACCGGGTATAGGGGATTTCACTAGTGGGTTCCTTTCACCCATTAGGTCCCTAGAGTTCAGTCAGTTTCTTGATTCCCTTATAATAAATAGACCTAGGGTTTCTAGAACTTCAGCAGATTATCATGAATTAGTTTGTTGTATGTTTCAAATCAAATTACCATGTTATTACTTAGTTTATTACATGAATTTTAGAATATTAGCTATGTATTTCTTTAGTTCTTGAATTACACATGCTAGGTCAGACATATGAGTCATTCAGTTATACATGGCTCAGTTATTAATGCATCATTATCAAATTAATTATTGCATTCTCAGTTTGCATGTTCAGTTTTGAGCTATCCAATATTACAGATGCTCACTCATAATGTGTTAATCACTTAATTCATTGGGAGTAGCATAGTACCGAGTTGGACTAGGGTTCAGCATACCCGAATAGTCCTAGAACTACTATTAAGTACGTTGTAAGTCCCCTATGTGGCCATTAGTTTAGTGATCACACCAGCATGCCTCGATACCTTTGGCAGGGTATATTGGTCCCTCTCTATGGGGCATATACATCGTACTCCACATTTATCTCATGTGGTTATATTATCGGTTATTAGTACCTCTTACTGTTCAATCAGACTTTATTGCATTGACCATATTTATAGTTAAGTCAGTATTCAGTCTCAGCAGGTTATAAAATTGTTCATTGCATCCAAAGAGATCGGCATTTAGTATATCATGTTCAGAATATTATACTTGTGTTTGTTCTTGTTCAGTTATGTATTATTTCATTGTAACTCTATCCTACATACCTAGTATCTTTCAAGTATTGATGCATATGTGCGCTACATCTTCTCGTGATGTAGGTTCAATTTCTCAATATCCAGATCACACTTAGATTAATTCATGGTCTCCAGTTCAGGAGAATCAATGGTAAGTACTCATTCTCTGAGGACAATAGTCATAAGATCTTTTCAGTATTGTTAGTCTTTTATTTTCAGTTTTGCTAAACTTAGCTGGGGCATGTCCTAACATTTCTCAATTAGAGTCTATTTTCAGACATAGTTAGTTTCAGCTTAGTATTGAGTTAATATCTTCTTTGTATTAAACTCATCAGTTTTCATATATCTAAATCATAGTATATAGATATTTCCCATCTTTTCATTTTAATTATTATTTAGCTTTCGTGTCAGTTTATTATCTTTAGTATGTTCATGATCATGTCAACAGGGTTATATTGAGACCACTTGTGGTCCTAGGTCCCGTGTTCGTATATCGAGGGTAGCTCGGGTCGTGAAAAACTTGAAAACAGAGCACTAGGTTAAAGTGTCCTAGGATGTCCGAAAAGCCTCACCAAGTAGACCCTTTCATGGATGTGAAGTGCACCACATCTAATGAGAATGAGGATACAAAGTGATTTAGGAAAATCCTCATTTTCTTGTTACTCTTATCGTGCATAAGGTATGATATAATTCCATTCTAACTCGACGTCCTACGTTTCAGATTATGTTTCCTGGTAGAGCTAACGCCAGGAAAGCAAATATAGCTCCTCCAGTCCTAGAACAAGAAGTATCAAATGTTGAGGCCATGAACGACATTTGGATGTTGGCTCAGAGTGTGGCAACTAAAACAATCTGGTTCATGATCTTGTGAATGCAAATGGTGGATCAGCAGCAGCAAGGGTTTGTGGGTTTGTTAGGATGAATCCGGCTGAGTTCTTAGGATCGCAGACTAGTGAGGATCCTCAGAATTTCTTAAATGAGATCAAGAAGATATTTGAGGTGATGCAGGCCACTCGAAATGATTGGGTTGAGTTGGCATCATACCAGTTGTAAGATATGGCTTAAATCTGGTACACTCAGTGGAAAGAGAATAAGGGTACAGATGTAAAACCTATTACTTGGGATTGCTTAAGTGAGACCTTTCTGGAAAGGTTTTTCCAAATAGAGGTTAGAGAAGCAAAGTCCCAGGAACTCATGAACTTAAGATAGGGTAACATGACGGTCCAAGAATATGGGATCAAGTTTAACCAACTCCAGGTATGCTCCTCACATGGTTGCTGACTCCAAGGCTCAGATGAATATCATATAAAATGAAGTTTCTATCATATGATGTGCTATGAAAAGTTTTAAGTTTTTCGTTAAATTTACTATGACAATGCGATGAATGATAACTATGGGCTTGTATAAGACCTCAGAGAGGTCAAGTACGTCATATTACTTGTAGGAGGTGCTCCCGGATATGACAGTGTCACCTATGAAGGGGGTGATGAGGTTTGGCAGGAATGGGAAGCTCAGTACTAGATATGTAGGCCCTTACAAGATCTTGAAAAGAGTTGGTAAAGTGGCATATGATTTAGAGTTTCCATCAAAACTAGCAGTAGTGCATCCAGTCTTTCATATCTCACTGTTGAAGAAGTGTGTGGGTGATCCAGCCTCCGTTGTGCCATTAGAGAGTGTGGCTGTGAAAGATAGTTTTTCTTATGAGGATGTACCAGTTGATATCGTTGACCGTCCCTTCAGTCAAAGTTTTATGGAGGAGTCAGTTTGTAGAGGGAGCTACTTGAGAAGCAGAAGCAACCATGAAAGGCAAGTATCTTCGCCTCTTTCTTTCTTATTCTACTCCAGCTTGAGGTAATAGTTTCTCTTCAGTTTTTCAGTTATTCATGCATAAATTCTATCTTAGTATCATGTTCCTTCAATTTTTACTTGCAATTCCAGCGTATTTGCATGTTCTTAGAACTTAGTTCGGTTAGAAATTCAGTTCTTGGTGTTTAGCTGTAGGGATTGTAGCCCTCTCCCTCCATTTCAACTAGTTTTCTTTGTTTGAGGACGAATGATCCCAAGTGGGAGACAATGTAACACCCCGTATCCAAAATAGACCAAAAAAGCAATTTTCAAAAGTTGCAGGTTCAACAACGAAGCAAACTATAGACCGTCAATCGACTTACAGTCAGTCGACTTACCGTCAGTCGACTCATCTATAGGCCAATCAACTTTCACTCTTCAGTAATGAACGACGGTCGACCAGTAGGGACCATCAGTCAACTCTGTTGATTGTCCATGTAACTCCCATTTCTCAATCGAGAACGATAGTCGAGTAGTACGGACCATCACTCGACTTACGATTCATCAGTCGACTTCGTCGATTGTCCATCTAACTCCCACTTCTCAGTTGCGAACGATGGTCGACAACTACAAACCGTCAGTCGACTTATGGTCCGTCGGTGAACTCTTTCGATTTTCCAACTGACTTTTAGTTCTCAATCTCAAATGATATTCGACTAATACAGATCGTTAGTTGATTTATGGTCCGTCGGTCGACTCCGTCAGTGATTCCAACAGCTTTTAAGTTAGGGGTCATTTGGTATTTTCCTAGTTCGTTTGGACCCTAAGCTATGTCGTTTAGACCCTAAATCATGATGTTTTAGTCAGTTTAAGCCTAGAAACAAAATTAAAACTTACCTAAGTCAAAATCATTGATCAAAACAAATAAAATTATAAGCAAGAGAGGAGAAAAAGATCAAGAACCCTTGTTCAAGAATGCAGCAAGTTTCCATCAATGTCAACCCCGAAATGAAAATACTTCACCATGGAATTCATAACCAGATATGTGGATTTGACTAGTGGGTTCCTTTCACCCATTAGGTCCCTAAAATTTAGTCAGTTTCATGATTCCCGTATTATTTATAGACTGAGGGTTTCTACAACTTTAGCAGATTATCATGAATTAGTTAGTTATATGTTCCAAATACGATTACTATGTTATTACTTAGTTTATTGCATGAATTTTAGAACCCTAGCTACGTATTTCTTTAGCTCTTCAATTACACATGCTAGGTCAAATATATCAGTCATTCAGTTATACATGGTTCATTGTTAATGCATCATTATCAGATTTATTGTTGCATCCTAAGTTTGCATGTTCAGTTTTGAGTTATCCAGTATTATAGAAACTTAGTCATAATGTTTTAATCACTTAATTTATTGGGAGTAGAAAAAATATCGAGTTTGACTAGGGTTCAGCGTACCCAAATAGTCCCAAAACTATTAGCCAAGTAGGTTGTAAGTCGCCTCTGTGGGCATCAGTTTAGTGATCACGTCAGCATGCCTCTATACCTTTGGCATGGTATATTGGGTTCTCTCGATGAAGCTTATACATCAGACTCCACATTTAGCTCATGTGGTTTTATTGTCGGTTATTAGTAGCTCCCACTGTTCATTCAGACTCTATTGTATTGACCATACTTACAGTTCAGTCAGTATTCAGTCTCAACATGTTATAAATTGATCATTGCATCAAGCTAGCTTAGCATTCAGTATATCATGTTCAGAATATTATACTTGTTTTTGTTCTTGTTTTGTTCTGTATTATTTCATCTTTACTCTATCCTACATACTTAGTACCTTTCAAGTACCGACGCATACGTGCGCTAAATCTTCTCGTGATGTAGGTTCAGGTTTTCAACATCAGATCATGCTTAGATTGATTTCCGATGTACAGTTCAGCAGAATTAGTGGTGAGTCCTCACTCGCTAAGGACAATAGTCATGAGTTTCTTTTCGGTATATTTAGTCCTTTAGTTTCAGTTTTTCTAGACTTAGTTGGGGCTGTCCCAGCATTTCTAGTCAGGTACAGGCTATTTTCATGCATAGTTAGTTTCAGCTTAGTATTGAGTTAATATCTTCTTTGTATTAAACTAATCAGTTTTCATATATCTCAGTCATAGTATATGGGTATTCCCCATCTTTTCATTTTAATTATGATTTCGCATCCGCATCAGTTTATTATCTTTAGTATTCTCATGATCATGCCAGCAGGGTTAGCTTTGGATCACGTGTGGTCCTAGGTCTCGTATCCACATCTCGGGGGTAGCTCAGGGCGTGACAGATGCTACTTCTCTATTTTTACAGTTTCAAAAACGGAATAGAATTGTAACTTCTTTCAAAAAAATCTAGTATACGCAGTTGTCGCGCCTCAACAAGGCAACCATTGATATATTCCTCTATGTTAAAAGTCATCAATCTTCCCCATTTACTGTTGCATGAACTCCTGACCACTTTTCTTAACCAGCATCCTCAAGATACGTCTTAATTTGATTGTCAACTTTAACAACATTAGCCATCAGCTTATCGAAATCCTATTTTTGATAAGCCTTGGCCATAGAATAGAACACATCACTTAGTGTGTTTTTGCTTTTCTTAAAGTTCGAATAAACTTTTTTCCGAAGGTGTCATATGCATGCAAAATGAGGAACATTTGGAAAAATAATATTTACACTCTTCCTATAATTTATTTTTCGGAAAAGGACCTAAAATACCCTCATAGTATTGAAAATGGTACAAAATTATCTTCATACCACCTAGTGGCTGCCAAAATACTCTTCTCACCACCTATTGGGTCAAAATTACCCCTTTGTCATCCACTTTTGGTGCAAATTGAACCACTTATTTAAGGGTTAAATATTTAACTATTTAAATATTTTTTAAAATACGTGGCGCTCAACTATGTTATAATTTAACTTTTTAGTATAATTTTACTTATAAATCAATCCACTACCACCCATTGAATAATTAAACTCCACCAATTAATTAAACCCCGTCACATTATTAAACAAAAACAGAAAAAGCTACTGCCCCAATTGAGCTTTTTTAAAAATTTGCTGCGAAAATATCTATAGAAGTAAATCATCATAAAATCAAGTGTCTTAAATAAAAAATTACCGATACACTTAAAAGTCTGAATACGTTCATCTTATATCTTACGTCTCATTCTGTGATGTTACTTCGTGTAACTTTTTTTTAAAAATAATATTAAAGGTTTTAAAACAAAATCATAATATTTATGTAAAATTATAATTTTAAAAGTGCATGAATTAATTCGGGATGTTATACTCTTTACCTTTTAATCCATAAATTTGCGAATTGCAATCTTCTACCAGAATGCTATTGAAAGTCTCCTCCTAAATAAGTGGTTCAACCTAAATCTAATGGGGGTTGGTTTCGATTCGGACCACCTAATTTTGGATGTCATTTTCAGGATATAATTTCATCGTGTTTTAGTATTGTTTCTGGCTATTTGATTCTATAATTGGAATTATTAATTTGTGGGTTTTGAGTAATGAGTGAGCGTGGGTGTGGGTTTATTAAATATATTATAAATTAAATTATAATCATAGTGAACTCCAAAGTCTTTAAAAAATATTTAATGAGTTCATATTAGAAACAATAAAATAAGTGGTCAATTTGAACCCAAAGGGGATTCGCAAGGGTATAAGGGTATTTTGAGCCAAAGGGATGAGAGAAGGACAATTTTTGAGCCACTAAAGTGGATGAAGGGTAATTTTGTACCATTTCAATACTCAAGGATATTGTAGGCTCTTATTTTCTTGTTTCTCTTTAACTAAGATTAGGTCAAAGGTATAGTGCTCTAAATAGGTTGTAATTCATCTTTTAAACTATGGTTTTCCTATCATTTATTTTTAAACTAGATATAGTCAAAGGTATAGGGCTCTAATTTAACGCATGAGTTTATTTTTTTGGAATATTTCAAGGACCTCCATCCAGTTTAGTCTAAAAATTCACCTCCCTGTGTGTGAGTTTTTACGAATATGTCTACATCCCTATTGTCATTGTCGTGTAACCATTTTTTAAACTATTTAAATAAATTACGTATATATCTAATATATATATAATATCTTATATATATATATATATATATAATGTATTTGTGATTTTTTCTTTTTTCAAGCATTTGTTAAAGGAGTTTTGTTTTATATAATATTTATAATATGAAGAAAGAAATTAAAATATATAGAATTGGTAAAATTGTCAAATCTAAATTAATATATATTTATTTTATATAGGTTTAAAGAATGATTACAAGAAAATGAAAATAAGGGAGATAGACGTAATATTGTAAATTACATGGGTGAGTGTTATAGAGAGAAACCTGAAGTGAGGTCTATGAAATTATCCCTTTATTTTATTAAATCAAAGTTATTAAATTCTTTTTAAAATCACGTGACTTACTTAATAACGCATTAAAGGATTGAACAATTCTTGTTATTGAAAAAGTAAATTAATTTTTTAACATTTATTTTACAAGTTATAAATGGAAGATGTGTAGATGGTTTATGTTGATGTTGGTAGTGGTTAAAGAAGAAGGGACAGTGTAATAAATTAAAATGTTGTTTTGACTGATATGGATGAGTTTAATGAAGATAAAACAAATTTGAGATATTTTTATGATATTAAGAACAAGGACATTATATAACAGAGATCAATTTTTGAACTTCTTTTCACTACATAGTAAATAGGTAAATAATGATCCTTTCCTTTTTATTCTATTTATTTGATATATATTCAGCGAAACATAGCAATAACTTGCAGAAATAAAAATTAAGATGGTTTGTTTAAAATGAATCAAATTTGCACAAATTGTTGAATAACAACAATAGTTTTTGCTATCCAAGAAAATACTAACAAGATTTTGTGTCATGAATAAAAAATGTGCAATGTTTGCCAGCCTTGTTGGCGTTTCACAAATTTAATTAAAATTGTTGATGATTAGAATTTTGACATAACGATGTCACGCATGAATTCTTCTGGTGCTGCAAACATAAAATATAAGTTAGTAGTTGTACATTTGATGGAAAGAAGCTCAATTCTCAATTCATTTGACAGCAAATGGCTGTGAATAATGCAATATGTAAAGGCATTACCTTTACTTCCTGTGAAAAGGTTGAACTGTCCTATAGCCTGTCTAAGAAACATTTCAACTCCACTTACAATGAGTGCTCCAGCAGCCTCCGCATCTTCCAGTAGAGTAGTCCTTCGTGGTGTATATACAGCATCAAACACCACTACATAATCCTTTAAGCTTCCCTACAAATAACCATCAACTTACTTATTTTTTTGTTTGTGAGTGATAGTATAAAGCGGAGTTGAAATGTTTGAGATACCTCAAGCACAGGTATCCTATCTTTATTTGGATGCATTCCTATAGGTGTTGCATTCGCAAGGATTGCACCTTTCTCTGGCTGAAAAGAAGATAATTTTTCAAATGGCAGAGCTTCACCACTAACTGCGGCAGCAAGAGCTTTTGCTCTATCAAAATCAATGTCAAAAATCACAATTCGAGCTCCCCTGCTCTTGGCTCCGAATGCAAGAGCTCTTCCTGCACCTCCAGCACCCACCAACACAAACATTTTCCTAGCGAGTGAACAAGGAAGTAAAGCTTCTCCATTTGCTATGAAGATGCACCAGTTAACCTTTAATTAGATAAGTGACTACCTAAAACACAACACACTGAACAAAATGGTGTTATACCTTTCAAAGCATCCTCGATGGCTGTTATAGAAGCCTCACAATCTGTGTTGTAACCAATTAACTTCCCATCGCAAGGCCTCCGTATGATAGTATTTACAGCCCCTATGGACTAATGGAACATCACAAAGGTAAATTATATTAGGTTGAGAAAGCAGAAACTTGATGTATCTCATTAATATCAAAAAAATTTCTTGAGAGAGAGAAATCCTGGAAGAAAGTGTCAAAAAGATCTCTCTAGCCGGTTCCTTCTAATGCAAACCCTAGGCTAGTCGAAACTGTAATAAACATATTTTTGAGCTGTCAGGAGTCTCCTTGATCTCTGAATTTACATTCAGGATCATATAGTGTTTTGATGATTGACAACTTATGTACAAGGAAGAATGAAGTACAAGAACCCAATTCTTAACATATAAGATAAATAAAGATATGGATACAAAAGAACAAAGACTCCGGACAGACAATCCTGCAAAAGTATGTATGTCTCTGTCCCACACAATCGTCTAGGCACTCATTGTGGAAAAAATGGACACTTGCAAGATAAGTGCACAGCCAGATTCGGGGCAATCGAAAGAAACATGCAATATCTTGAGCAAAGGAGTGATCCAGAGATGAAGATAAGAAGACCATCAGATCCAAGTTAGGCTGACGCAAGACCATGTGTGGAGGTCTTAACACATGAAAAAGAAAAGAAAAATATATCCTCCTACTGAAATCCCATGAAGAGGGAGATTGGGGCAAATAAAAGGAAGTAACCACTCCCAGAAAATGAAGATAAGAAGACCATCAGAAGAAGAAATGTCGCAGGTATATGATAGAAGAAACAAGTTCTGAGGTGCATCAGAACTAAAGAACCTAGTTCTCTGATGGTCTGGGCACAAATCAAGAAGAGTTAGCACCAATATGGTTCTACAGTTGTCAATGATTCAGACAAGATGAGAATGAAGAAAAGTTGCAGAAGATAAGGGCCAATATCCATTCAGACAGATGGCTATATATTTATAGCACGAATTTCTTGAGAACAATGATGAAGGAACTGGTTCTCTATCAGGAACAAAGCTCCCTCCCAGCTTGCATTCAAGCACATGTAAATCAAACGTGCCTATTGAGATTTTTTGAATTCAAACTCCCTACAGATGATCAGTTGTGGAGAATGGGCATTGCAGTCGTATCTAGGTGTTGGTGTTGTAGACAGACACAACAGTGTTTCGGACAGGTACATTTGCTTAAGAAGTATGGAAGGTATTCACATCTGAAGCAGGTTTGCATTTGAACCTGGTTCAAATTCATAAGTAATTAAGGCATGGTGGTATGCGGACTTCTCCTTAAGCTTAAACCTCTCTTTAAAGCTGTACTAACATTGATAGCATGGGAACAATGGAATAGACGAAACAAAAGTATGGGGGAAGAGTAAGCTTCAACAGAGTGGTGCATCAGATCAATAACAATTTATTCTATCTAGCAAAGGTGAACTATCCATGGTTGCATAACATCCCATATCTATGGTCTGATATGATCAAATGTTTGGAAGAATATAAACCTATTTTAAATACAAAAACAGTAGCATGGAAGTCAGGCAGCATGCTCATGAAGGATGGTACAAATGCAACACTGAAGGAGTTTCAAGAGGTAACCCTGGGCCTAGTTCACTTGGCTTCTATTTGAGGGACAGTCAAGAAAATTTGATATATGCCAAGTCCAAGAAATTGAAAGATGCAACAAATGTGGTGGCTGAAGCTAGAGCTATACTGGAAGGCCTTACATATTGAGTATAACAGGAGTTGCACCCCTTGATATTGGAAACTGACTCGCTAATGATGAAGAAGATGGTGAATGGAAGCAGGGACCCACCCTGGCATATAGTGGTAGAGGTAGATAAGATCAAGAAGATGGGAAGTTTCAATGTGATCATACAACATATCTTTTGATAAGGCAATACACTAGCAAGTCAGTTTTAATTCCTTCTCTGAATTGCCAAGTGTAGGAATGACCGAATGAGAATTTTATACCTAGAGACGGCACATATTCTTAATCTTAGATACAAGACAATACAAAGAAGAGAATCCGACAGATAATAGATTTACATATAAGCTGTTCATTACCTGTTATTAACAAATCTTCAATGTGAGGCATTAGCTTAGCTTAATCTATTGAAAGTCTATCAGTACATAGTAATGTTGAATCCAACAGATACCAAGAAACAAGAATCAAGAAGGAGCAGCATACACTTGAAGCAGAGCACAGACAATGAGAGGGACCTTATAGAACTGAGTTTGCAGGGGATACCGAATGGTCAACCATATGAGTTGGTGTGGATTCTGGTTTAACTTTTGCTTTGAAAGATCTAGTCGGCTTAAGTTTCATAGGACCTGGTGAGAGGTTGGAGGTACTACTATATATAATAGCCGAAGGAGAAAAGAACCACACGACCTAGAAAAGCCATACGACAGAGTCCCGAGGAAGATTCTACGTTGATTCTTGGAGGCTAGAGGTGTACATGTGGCATACACTAGGACGATTAAGGGCATGTAAGATGAAGCAAGACGAGGGTATGGAGAGTGGGAGGAGACTAGGACCACTTCCTAGTGGTGATGGGTTTGCAACAAGGATCAGATCTTAGACCATTTTTGTTTGCCTTGGTGATGGATGAATTAACACGACATATCCAAGGGACCACACTAATGACGGAGTTAACACTAGACCAGAGTTTTGGAGACAAATTCTGGAGTTTTAAGGGTTCAGGATGAGCAGGACTAAGATTAAGTACTTATACCGTAAGTTTAGTAACATGACCAATGAGGCTGGTTTGGATGTGAATCTCGATACCTAGGCCATTTACAAAAGAGGAAGTTTCAAATATCTTGCGTCTACAATCCAAGGTAATGGGAAAATTGATTAGGATGTAACACAGTGTACTGTTGCAGGGTAGATGAAATAGGGGGTTGCACCCGGAGTCTTGTATGATAAGAAGGTTCCACCAAGACTTTAAGGTAAGTTCTACTAAGTGGTGGTTAGATCAACTAAGTTATATTCAGATATTTAAAATGGCAAATATGAGAATGCTGAGATAGATGTGTAGACATACCAGGAGCAATGTTTTGGACGGCGAAAGGCGATAAAAGGCGACAAGGGTCTGCCTTGCCACAGGGCGAGGCGAACGCTTGAAGTGCGGCACCATTTAATGCCAAAAAATTAAAATATTTAATTGCATATCAAACAATAACATATTAGCAATTTTTTCAATTTAAAAACTAAAAATAGATAGTACATACTAAAAAAAAGCCTAGAACTTGATAGAGAAAAAAAAGAACAAAAGTCAAAACAAAGGTAAAAGTGACCAAGTCTGAAGAAGAAATATGTATTGGTTAGGCTTTGGAGTCGCCGGAAAAGACACCGGAGGATTCTAGTCGAAAATCCTAAAATTACCTTTTAATTTTTAAAACCCTAAATTGGTCGCCTTTTTCTAAGAAAATAAAAAGGCGACACCTTTCTAGCCTTTCTCGCCTCTTGCTCTAGCCTTTTGTCATTATGGCATTGCCTTTTTAAGATTGTTTCACCACAAAGCTAAAAGGCGATGAAGGGTCGCCTTGCCTCGCCTCTTGCCATTGGCGACGAGGCTATCGCCTTTCACAACACTAACCAGGAGAGAGAGAATTAGAAACGAGAATATGTGAGACAAGGTGGGAGTGTCCCCGGTAGAGACAAGATGAGGAAGGCGAGGCTAAGGTGGGTCATACATGTGAAGAGAAGGCGCACAGATGCCCCAATGTGGATGTGTGAGAGGTTAACTTTGGTCGGTTTTAGGAGGAGGAGAGGTAGACCGAAGAAGTATTGAGGAGAGGTAATATGGTGCAGATTCAACTTACTGAGGGCATGACCTTAGGAGGTTATCGAGGGCACACTACTGACAGCTCATATACAATGAACACACAAGGAAATTCATTTATCCTTTTGTTTTCACATTACTTAAATTTCTGATAATTCCTCAAGAGACTTCTATGATTAAACTCAAACTAGAATATTTGTTCTTACCATGAGTCCATAATCAAGAAAATATGCAAGTCTTCGCTGCAGCTAAATTTTTTCAAGTGTCATTACTGACATATAAGTTACGCTATAATGCTTCGCCCCAAAACATGTTTTTCAGGACATCAAAGTCTCGATACGTCAACCATTTTGTTCCATATTCCATAAATGAATTAATGATACAGTTGAAAGTAGAGTCGCATACAAACCTCAGCCAATGGATCGACTTCATCACAAAAGCTCACCACTGCTTCCTTGTATGGAATCCCAACACTACAATTCATAATAGTAGGAACACGTAAGGACTCTATATCCAAGATCTCTTAACTAAAATTCAACAATGTGTGGTAATTTTCTTAGAAACTGATAGCTTAATGACCAGTGCAAATGACATACCTGAAACCAGCAAAGTCGGGACTTGAGTAGACCCTAAAGAACTCCTTAAGATCATCCACAAACATTGGAACATAAATTCCATTATAACCCACATGTCTAAACGTTGGATTATGCAAAATAGGTCCTTTACTATGACCCACTGGTTTAGAAATGAGCCCAAAAACTTTAGTATCATTATCCATGAAATCAACTCCGTAGGCTTGTCTAAGGCTGGCAAGAGAAGGAAGACCAGGCACTGCATTACCATCAAGAGATCCATATAATAGGACACTACCGAATTTTGGGCCCAACAGCTGACTTATGAGACCTCTTTCCCCAACAGAGTAGGCGATAAGCGGCACCTGCAGAGTAGGCAATAAGTAAACACTTTTTCTTTTATTCTGTGTGGATAAGCAGACAGTTTCTGTATCTTTTACGTTATGTTAGTATTACATAACGTGATATGCAGTATTAGTACCTGGCAATGTGAAAGCAAGTGAAACGTTTTCTCTAGTTCTGTAATGTCATTTGCATTTGTAACAATTTTGAGGATATCTGCCCCAGTAGATTGCATGAATGCAACAACTTGGCTGAGGTCTTCTTTTGAGGTCGCATTGTCCACGAAGCATGATGTAATTAGTTTACAACCACTACTCCAACTCGACTTTTCATTTTTTGCAAACTCACTAGCTATCTGAACAACAATACAATGAGAATAAATTAGGAAAATGTGGCAGTTAAGATAGTTGCTACCATTATGAATCTAATCTGGAAAGACAAAACATACTACAAAACTACAAGTTGGCATAGTTACATACAAAATGACAGTTTCTTACTCATATTAATGCTCAACCACTGACATTAAAATAATATTTTACTTACTTTTCCTTTTAGTCAGTTTAAAAAAAAAATGAGATATTTTTTATTCAGTAACAAGTAAACTAGAAAATATCTATTTTACTTTATAGTCACACAAATTTTTATAATTTATTTTGAATCACAAATTTTTACAAAGTCTTCATTTTTTTGTTTAACTTTGTGCTGAGTCAAATTACCTTACATAAAATCAAACTGAGAGAGTAAAGTACCTTGAGGTCCAACTCAACATAATCAGCTCCCAATTCTTTAGCCAACCGAAGGACTTCCAACTGTTTGTGGGCATCAGCTTCAAAGTCATTTCTTTCCCATATTGGCCTGAACATCAACATACATAATCACTTGTTGAAATGACTTGATCCTACGTGCTAAAAATATAATTATCTTTATTTTTACGTAATCAAGAGTATTACATCATTATTTTTTCTTTAGTTAAAATATAAACTAATAAAAATGTTTTTTTATCTATACAATAACTAATTTCTACAAGAATGTGCCAAAAAAATTTTAAAAAAAAGCACTTATGTTTTCGGAATTGAGAGAGTATTTTTACATCAATAAATGGCTTTACGTCTTGTGCTCACAATTCACAAATAAATCCAAAAACTCATAGTGACTTTTAAATTTTTTGTTTTATATAAAAGATTCATCTCAATAAATTTTATGGAAAAAATAAATTAAATAAGTTGAGTTATACAAAAAGAATTCATAATTGAGTATTAAAATATTATCTCCAATTTTGGTGCATTCTAGTTTTCGTTTTTATTGAATTATAGATGCTTCCGTTTTTCCTTTCTCACTAATCTGACCTGAAAATGGGAATTATGATTTATTTATTTTTGAAAAACAAAAAATGAAAGTTGAACCTTGTTTAAGGTCCAAGTCCCCATCCATTAGAATATAATCTTCTATCTAACAAAATAATTTTTTACTATTAATTTCACATACTCCTAAGAATAAATAAATAAATAATAGCGTAATATTACTATTTTATCATTTAACTTAATTAAATTTAATTTTCCTTTATTTGGTTTAAGAGGAAATGGATACGGAAACATAATCTCCACTTTGTTTTCATTCTCATTTAAGATGCCTCCGTCTCAACAAAATCTTTCCTTTGTTAAAAATGATATTCCCACATAATCTCCCTAGTTTTGGTTCTCTCTAATTTTCTATTCTCAAAATTAATGCTCCCTAATTTTTTTTTTATAGCTTTAAATAATAATATAAAAAAATAGTATAGTGAATAATTATTATTGGATAGAAAAAAATATTTGACTTTATAATTTTAAATTTATAGGCGGGATGTTGAAATTTAAAAGTAATCAAAAACAAAAGTTGGTTCATTTATTTAGATATATTAAAATGAATAAAACAAATAAATTGCAATTGAGAGGATAATTACTGTTCAATGGAGAATATACTTATTCAACTATTCAGGAAATTTTAAATGAACATTATTAAAATTCTAATCATCGAATTTTTAACAAACTTGGTTCTGTAAGTGCCAATTGTCTTGAAAACAGGGAAGAAGTTATAAAGTAGAAAATTTAACTTTCTCAATAAAGTAAAATAAAATTACAGACAACTAATTAACCAAACTATTAAAAATATTCATCCACCTGTAGATGTGCTTTAAAAACAGTTCTATTTTTAATTTCTAATCAGATACTGTCCAAATAATAAATAAATGAGGGCGGAAGTTTGGGACTTTCTCTGTGAAAATAACAAGTTTCAAATACTCTCTCCTGACCCTAAAGTATTTTTTTTATTAAAACTTAAAATTGAATTACATTATATTAATTTAATATTTTGTATTAAAATTTTAAATATTTAAAATTAAATGAAAAAATATTATGAATTATATTTTTTTTACAAATCAATACAATAATTTAACTTTAAAATGTTAATTTTTATCGTTCAATTCTGCAAATTTTTTATAACAACTAAAATGTTATATTTGAAAGTTGGGCGTGGACTTTTCTGATGGATTTTTCTGACAAGTGACATCAACAATTGGTATTTTATTTTTATTTTTTTCCAACAAATTCTTAATTTGAGCGGAAATTGTGGCCACTCCCCAAAATAGTAGAAAAGAATGTTACTTTGCTTATTTAAAAATATTTTTTTATAAAGAATTTATTCTCAAAGGAAATACTATTATACCATACAAATATTTATTTATTTACTTTTTAAATATCTTGTCATATTGAAAACAAGTCAAATAGTTAGGGGTGTGCAAAAACCGACCGACCAATAAATCGAACCGATAAAATGTTATTGGCGTTTTTTAATGGGTTAGAAAAATAGTTATTGGGTTAGTGGGTCGAGTTTATAATTTTCCTATGGGTTATTGGGTAAACCGATACCCAATAAGACGATAGTTATTTACTACTTATCCGTCCTCAATATTAAAATACATAATTTAATACATAAATAGATTCAATAGTAGCTTCAGGCTATGTTGATTTTTTGGTAGGAAATTGGTGAGAACTTTGTTGATTATCCGATGCGATCAAACAACTGTTCAGATTTGTCTCAATTAATATTTTTTATTTTAGTTTTAATTCTAGTTCGTAATTGTAGGAGGAGAACTTTTGCAAGTTTGTGAATGTTAATAATTTGATCAACATTCAAAGTTTTTCTATTATGTTTTAGCGGGAAGTTGGTAACATTAATATAAAACATACGCTCTATTAATATATTTGAATGACAATTTTCTTATTGGGTTAACGAAAACCGAATCGTAACATAAAAAACCGATAAACCGATAAAAAATTTCTTATGAGTGTTATGGGGGTAGCATAATTTAAAACGAAAAGTGATAAAACAGAACCGATTATTATGGTAAAACCGAAATCGAAACGACGATGCACACCCCTACAAATAGTAATGTCAAATCAAATCAACAAATTAATAAAAAGAATTTGTTTTTTGGTGTGATATTAAAAAAAGTCAAACCAAATTAAAATTAAATCGATATAATATACATAATCTTATTTATAAATAAATAATAAACTATTAGAGTATACATTCTACTTCTCAAATATTTTTAGTGAATTTATAAAGTTTTCAATGTTTAGATATATTATTCCAACTTTAGGTTCGTATTCAGATTGGAAGTTATTATCATATTGTTATAGTTCTTTCGTATACAAACTTAACAATCTGATTCGTAAATATCTTTCTTTTATATTCATTTTAACTATAGCCTTTAAATCTTATAAATTTAATGTAATATACTCAAATTAATAAATTCTATTGTTTTTCAAAGAGTATGTTTTTTTAATGTTTTTAAACTTTAGAGATAGATTAAAAAAAGAAATACCTGTAAAGAATGAGAATAGGGAGTGGCTTATTTTTGAAGAGAAGTTGAAGATGTTTGTGAGGTTGGAAATTGTGGATACCATCAAGCCTAATCTCAACACAATCTGCACCTTGTGATTTAGCCTCAACCATTTCATCAATTAATTGATCCACTGATGTCGCCATTAATGGAGCACAAACCATGGCGGAATTCTTCAACAATCCAACACTACCCATTATTTCCCCTTTTAGGAATTAAAACATAATCCACTTTTAGGGATTTATAGAGAAAAAAGAATGTTGAATTTGGGAAATTTGTTTGTTGTTGAGTAGGTTGGTGAAAGATAGGTAATAGATTTAAGTAATGGAATGGGGTTGGAGAATCTTGTTTGGAATGGAACCCAACAACTTTGAAAACTAATTAAGATAACAAAAATTGAATCATTTGATTTTTGCATACTGCGCCAATTCCGTAGAAATAGTAGGTGGCTTGCTGCCTCATCGCTGACTATACATTTATTTTTTTAACTACATTTGAATTCTCATAGAAATTATTTTTCCTTCCTTCAGATATTTCTGACGTGGTCGTCAATCTGTTGGCTTAAATATACAATTGATATTCACCACGTGGCTTATATTTGTTCTTATTTTTAACAGTTTTCCTAAATTAAGATTATTAAATATTTATTATATTGTCTAATTTGATTTCTACAAATTTAAATCATACTTAAATAAATTTTAAAAAATCATACATTGACCTAAGCTTGAAAATAGTTTCAAGAAATTATTAATTTCTTAATAACTTTTTCATAATATATTTTAAACAAACTTTTATTTTATTATAACGCAACTCATAACTAGGGATCCGAGTATCTAACTAAATTCATACTCATCCCCTGCTAGATTGTCTAAATAATAAAGGATTATTATTGGTCATTTAACATACATATTAATATAATTCATTATTATGAATTATGGTATAATATGTATTTTTTATGGTATAATAGTCTGATTACTAATTGTATGGGCATGACATTACATTCTATTTTGTTGGCTTTTTTGTATGAATCTTTCTTCAATTATTGATTATGTATGAAGTCTGATTATTGTCTGGATGAAATATATATGAAGTTGATTTAATACTTGTATGAACCATGATATCACATTTTTGACTGATTTCGTTTTAGTATGACAACTATATACATTTTGTGTCCTATGTATAACTTTGTACGAACATGTATGGAACTATTTTAATAGAGTTTTATTGTAACAATTATATGTTTAAAAGTTGTTATATATATGTTTTTTGTATGACTATGTATGATTCTTGTTAAACTATATATTAGTATAGGAATAAAATTTGAAACCGGCACAAAATGTGGGTCGATATTATTTATAGTTGGACACTATTAAGAAATCACATTATTAAAATATTAATTATATCAAATTCATTCCATAAAATAAACATGTGTGACAACAAAAATTAATAATAATGAAACATTTTTTAACAGGATAATTTGAAAATGTCTTTATGGAGGTACACCTGACGACATCTACTACAAGTATATTTGACCTTTAAAATTTAACAATCGGCAAACTCTTCAGCGTCAACAAGCGATTTTATATATTGATCCTATTGGTATCAGATGCCATCAATTGGCTTAAAATATAATTGGGGTATCCCCGGCCCCCCCCCCCCCCCCCCCCCCCATTACTCTCGCAAAGGATAGAGTCAACAGGGATGACATATGCACTCTGAAAAACTTTCAGGGTTATAAAAGGAAGACAAAAAATATGGTTCATGCAAGTATCCTGTTATCTAAGAATGCAATTAGATGACTGGTGAAATCTCCCTCAACTATTGTGTTTAATTTACTATGTACTCTTTGGTCTCCAACAACATGCATACATAGCAACTATTTGTGGTATCACCTAACTGGAAAATCAATGCTCATTAAAAACAATTCCAAAAAAATATGTACAATAAAAAAAGAAAATAAAAATTTAATATCAAAATAATATTACATTTCATCTTATAAATGTCAAAAAAATTGAACAAACATTGTTTTACAACAGAAACAGACAAACAAACTAGCATTTCATATTCATACCAATTAATATGCAATTCAGACAACTAACATAATGTGATCAATTTTAACGATTTTTTCACCAACAATTTCGATTAATATTATACATATCCACAAATACATAAAAAAAACCCCCCCAAAAAATTCCAACAAAAAACACCCCCCCAAAAAAAAAATCAAAAAAATTACCAACAAAAAAACAAATATATACAATTTTATCACTCTTAATACAATGAATTAACAGAGATTACTAAAAAAAATCAGAAAACTATAAACAAATACAACAGCGGATCCCATCGCCACCATGTTTAATTAAATTGATATTATTGTCCATCAAATAAATCACAATTTTTTCACATAAAAATCACTAAGTAAGGAAAAAAAAGGAGTAAATATGCCAAACAGGAGAATGAGAATGTGATAGAGAGAAAAAAAGGAAAAAAAGCATGTTTTAATTTGATTTAAATTATTTGAGCATTTAAGGAAAATGAATAATTTAGATCTGTTTTGAATCCTTAATATGTGCTAATTGTTTAATGATCCATTATAATTCTAAAATTATTCAATCCCAAAATGGTGCGAATTACAATTAATACATAAACGCTGTTTTACCTTTTTTTTTATTTAAAAAAAAATAAAAATTTAACTGAAAAATAAAAATAAATATTTAAACATATTACTTAGTATATAATAATTACTTATAGTTATTTTAATTTAATATATTTTCTATTATATTTTATAACTCGATAAAATTGCCTATAAGTGATGTATTTGAAAAAGTATATTTTAACCGATATAATAAGCCTTAAATGTATATGAGGGTTATTTTATTATTTTTAATGCGTGTGGTGAATATATAAATAAAATATTTTTAATCTAAAATATGTAAGTATTATATGTAAAATTCAAACATTCAGGTACTATATAAATTTGTATACATTGTTAGAAATGTATTATTTTGTTCTGATATACTAACTATCAACTTTACAGTAATGTATAATATCCAATTTAAATTATATTATAACTATGATTTATATTCTATACAATTTTAATACAGATCTTTCAAAACTTCACTTCTTCTTTTTCGATAAATTACCCTCACGAGGCTACCAATCTCCTTTTAAAAGAAAGAAAGTATGACAACAATTTAATGAGGAAAATAGTTATTTCCCCATGAGTAAATATGATGCTCTTTGTTTCAAGTAGTAGGACCAATATAAAAATGCAGCAACTAGTTTAGTTTTAAAAAGTTAGGTTTCTGAAAAATGACAAAAAAAAAAGTAGGTGAGTTCTCTATTCAAGTCAGGCGGCATTTACTGGGGGGAAAGACTTATTCCAAGAACTTACCTACACACAATCCTAATCATATTTTGATGTTTTTTGTGGGGCAATAAATAAACAAATATAGGAAATATTAAGGTGAAAATCATTGTTCTCTTTGACTTTACTTAAATTAATACTTTCATTTTGAAATAGATGATCCCACCTCCTAATATCTATTATATCTTATATATATATATATATCAGAGTCCATACTAGTATGAGTTTAATATATATTATTTTTATTAATTTATATGATACAAATAAAATTTGAATTGTCAATTAAGTTTTCAGTATTTTTTGATATATTAAGTTACTAATTTTTGAATACGTGCAACATGTGTTATTCAATATCATTTTTGTAAATGATATAAATGATGTTAAAACGTGTAAGTAACAAGTGACTAAATTTAGAAAAGAATATTTGTTTGTATCTATAAATAGTCAATTGAATTGGTATATCATTTTTATATGTAGTTCTCATATATCTTATACTCAGTGATGCACTTTCCTTATTTTCTTAAAAATATTATGTTAAAATATTAATAACATATAGTTTATAGGTAAACTTAAGTAACGTTGATTATATTCGTAATTTTTTTTTTAAAAAGTTTGTGTCTTATTATTTAGAAATTAGTATCTTTCTTTTTGTATCCACGTATATATCAATATGGTGTTTTCGAACAAACATTGTATTTCATAATGTAAATATTGATCAACATGTCTTCTTTAAGATGGATAATGTATCGTTGTAATTTTACGGGGTACACTTAGTTTAATATATATTATTTTGTTGTGTTAATTTATATGATACAAATATAATTTGGATTGTCAATTAAGTTTTCAGTATTTTTTAGATATATTAAGTTACTAATTTTTGAATAAGTGCAACATATGTTATTTCGTATCATTTTCGTAAATGATATAGATGATGCTAAAACGTGTAAGTAATAAGTGACTAAATTTAGGAAAGAATAATTGTGTGTATCTATGAATAGTCAATTTAATTGGTATATCATTTTTCTTATGTGGTTCTCATATATCTTATACTCAGTGATGCACTTTCCTTATTTTTTTTAAAATTATTATGTTAAATATTAATAACATATAGTTTATAGGTAAACTTAAGTAGCATTGATTATGTTCGTAATTTTTTTTAAAAAAAGTTTGTGTCTTATTATTTAGAAACCAGTATCTTTCTTTTTATATCCACGTATATATCAAGATGGTGTTTTCGAATAAACATTGTATTTCATAATGTAAATATTGATCAACATATGTCTTCTTTAAAATGGATAATGTACCGCTGTAATTTTACGGGGTACACTTGAAAAAATCATATTTATTTTTAATATATAATTGTATGTACAACTTTCTTTGTTTGATTCAAGATTATGAATCCTTTAAATTTTATATGAGAAAATTAACTAAATTGTTTAAATATAATAGTATTACAAAATATAACATAATCAATTCATATTCACAGACAAGCTTGAACTTATACAAATGGTTGAAAGAATCCAACTGACTTGGCAGCATTAGTGGAGCAGCTGACTAAAGTGGTGCAATTTTCTAAAGACAATGACACAATCCTTGTTTATGATTATGCATTTGATATGTATATATGTGATGAAATTCCAAAGCCCAATTTGAGATTAAGCTTTACTTTGTTTTCTAGTGAAAGTTTCTGTTATCATTTGGTCAAACCCTATAGCATGTAACAATATAGTATATATGAAAAAACTCATAATGTTTGTATATCAATTTGTTAGCAATTACTTATTGGCTACAAGGATCCATCTACTTCTATTACTCTTTTTAATTCCGCTACAACCATACCTCAATTACATTCTTCTTAGAGTCGGCATATGCATTCTCACTTTTTGTTTCACTCTGTTTGGACCTATTTCATTCTAGTATTTACTACTAGTTTATGGATCTCTAACAATACAAGTTCTCTATATTTCCTAATGAGACACATCTTCAAAAACTAAAAAGATTCCTAGTCAATTGGTCTAATGTATGTTTACCTTCTTCATGACTAAGAATAATTTCAATGATATGACTATCATATTTATTACTGTAAAGATTGGATTCATTCGTTATAGAAAAGCCAACGGAAAAAAAAATTGGGGTCACAAAACTTTTTGGCAATAACTTGAAATTTTCCAATCTAGTCTAAATTTAGACGAAATCGGAGTCATTAAGGTGTATAGAAATATGATAGCAATAGGGTGAATAAATTATGATTTTGATTGTATAGGTAGTAAGTTAACTCATTAAGGAAACTCTACAACTTTACAAAATAAAATTCGGGCGAGTAGAACTCCGGAAATTGGCCTTGGCGTGAAGGTATTTTCTGAGCATCGCGGGTTAGAGGTGAGTTGTGAAATCGGGATTTTTGAATTCTTGGAATGACTCACTGGTTTGAGGAAAAACCTCCATGTTGGGGAATTTCGCCTCTTTGGCGAGGTCGCTGTATCGGGTGAGATGCGACTTTATGCATTAATATACCCCTAAATGACTTTATTTGGTACTTTTCAATTTCTAGAGCTTAGAAACGAACTCCAGGCGACTCCTATTAGTTTTCACAATTATTGAGGCTAAAGGTAAGCTCACCAAATTCATATTTTTGATCCGTAGAACGTAGTAGAATTGGTTAATAATGAATGGGAAGGGTTTTGGTATAGATTTGATGATGAAACAACCTTAAATTGGATAATTGGGATCATGAGTTTGGTCTAGGGTTCATAGAATTGTTATAGTTTCGGATAATTAGTGATTGTTTGTTGATTCCTGTATTGCATTGATTGTTATAGATGAAGAGCAAGCGGAACGAATCCAGAAAGGGAAATATCAAGATTCTTAGGGTTTCAAGTTTGTTTCAAGGTAGGTGATGGTTGTGATTCTATGATTGTATGATGTATTATTGTTATTGCTTCATTATGATGCATTGTATGTATGCGAATGTTGCATCGTTAAATTCACACTTGTTGAAAATGAGATATATGAATAATTATTTGTCATGAATCATTTCTTGATTGTTTGATTGTTGAAAATATACTTTTGAATGTGATTGTGGTGTGTTGATGGATCGGATTTTCACGTCCGACATAACTAACTTGGATCGGATTGCCACATTCCAACATAAAAAATGAGATCAGATTGTCACGTTTTGACATTTTATGGGATCGGATACATCGTTTCGGTGCACTAAAGCATGTGCCCAACATATTTTCTTCCTCATTCTCATCAAAAGAATCATCACCCAAATCACTATCATTATCCCTAGTTGGATTAAAGTCTGATGCTAAGGCCTCTTGTTTCTTCTTTTTGCAATCATACTTTTAGGTACAAATTTCAAAGGTTGTCAACTTAATTTTCTACTCAAAATCGGAGGTGAAACATGCTCTTCTTCATCAACCAAATCAGCCTATCTAGGAGTACTCATCTCCCTTTGCTTTTGTTTCGAGACTTCATGAGCTGAGATGTTCAATGTGGACCATGAGTAACTGGATCGCTGAATTGGGTTTGAGCAACAGGGCAACCTCACTTTCTCGAATAATATTAGCTACTTCAGGACTGGAGATATATGTAGAAATCATAACACTATCATTTTTTGGTTTACGTGCTACATACTCCAATTGGCGTGCTAACTAATTGTATATTATTATCAAAATCGGATCGAATCAAAGTTTGCTAATTCATGGGATTAGAATCAACTAACTCTAATTCTTTCTCCACCTCGAGTATTTCAAACGGATTTGTACAAACAATGCCCTTCAGTGCATTAGATTGCACCACTAGATAAAGTTAGTTGTTGCTTATTTTTAAGACATGGAAATTTACTTCGACTTGTCGAGGACCCAATACACATAGAAATTGATTTATTTTGTGCAATTGTGTTCCAATTCCCAGTTGCATTCTCATCACGACCAGAAATTTCAACTTGCAAATCAACAGGTTTCAAAGGTTGTACATAACCACATTTTTATCCTTCAAATATTTTCTGTCCATCAATTGCCAAATTCTCAAGTTGCACATCAGATTTTGACGTCTGTATTGCATTGTGATCTCAGGAGTATGCTTATCACCTTGCCTCATACTTGAATTTTGAGCAGCAACTTCCTTCTCTTTTTTTCGTTAATTTTTTGCGCAAATTGTGCATCATTGGATTGATTTGTATCCATAACGAGAGTTGCTCTTCAACTTCAACACAATCAGCTGAATTACAACTTTGTTAATTGGGAGAAGTATTTTTCTTTCGAGAAAACTCATTAGTTTGAGGAATTAAGGATGACATTCGATTCCCGAAAGAGTAGTCGTCCAACACTGCTTTGCCCAGACACTGGCCAACACCAAATTTTGATCTTGAACATCACTTTTTTCAGCCCCTATATATAAATCTTTAATTGTTCCTTCATCATCCTTTTCACCAAGTTCCAACCTATTTGAATCAGCTTTTTTACCATTGAGATGAACACGAAGATCGCCTCAAAGTTTTTCTCCTTAAATATGATTTTCACTGACTGTGGCATCAACTTGGGAAATAAATTCATGTTATTGCAATGGAGGTTTCAGACTGAAAGAAGAGTTCCATTTTTGTCTTCTCAATGTATTTACTGAAAACTTCATTGAACCTTACTAGTTTTGTGGGGGGAAAAGAGCAATATATTTTACTCTTCAAATAAGGAACCGCAACAACACATGTCAACTTTCTAATAACCCAATGTTACATGCAACCTTAAATCCTAATTGTTGAGGCATTATTTTCCCTAGATCTGGAAGTTCAGGCCTTCCATGTGAGAATTTGGCTATAAGAGCGAATTTAAATTTTCTTACGTGATAAATGTTTCAAGGTCTTTGGAGTCAAAAAACCACAGTGGGTTCTCCATGTAAAAGACTAACTGATTTGAGAGAATTCTCAGTAGATTGTTGATTTCTGTACGACCTGTATTAGTGTTGACGTTTTTCTCCCCCACAACCATAGGCTGGGGGAGGGCGAAAAAGCCATGTATGCTATTCATGCCAAATTGATAGAACAGAACTTTCGGGTTTAGGGTCCTCCTTAAGTGATCTAATCGGTTTAGTTCGGATTATGGTTCGTTTGATTTTTTAACCATAACCATGAACAACTCTTCTTGTAATAGTAAGATTATATGTGTCATTTTATAACGAAAAGTATATCAACTTTAAATTACAAAGTTGCGAGATCAAGAACTTTTCCAAAAAAATAGAAGTAAATGTCAAGTGTAATTTGCATCACTTTTTGAAGTGCCGTTATTTCATAATTGTTTTTTCGTTCCAGTTAGAAATCAATTTGAAACCTAAAGCAACAATGAAAGTAATTTTTCTTTATAAAAGTACAGAACAATTGTGGGCTTAGAAATAGTTTAACTTTACTGTTTTAATCAGAAGATATTGGTTTGATAAATCTTGTTAGAGTAAATTTCAAAAACAGGAAAGACTAGAAACATCATAGGCTCCTTACTATTACACTTTTCGTAAGTGGAATTACAATCCCCAAAAATATAGCAAACAACAAATTAAAGTTTACAGATAATGTATGTTTTCTGACCCCAAAAATAAAATTAAAAAAAAAGTATGAACTCTTCAAATAATAATGTCATGGACTCAGTTGGACCAGAAATATAAACAGAGAGGAGCAAATATACAAAGCTGATGAAAATTGTACCAGAAGGAGAATCTATGATTTCACAAGAGTAATGTTTGAATCGGAAGGGTCAATATATCTCCAAAAGAAACCTAAAGTACTGCCCATTATGTTCATAATGACAACTGACATTGCTGGAGGTAATGCAACCAACAGCGATGTGAAATGCGCGGTCGCTAAAACTACTCCCAAGGAGGAATTCTGCATGCCAACCTGAAAAACAATACAAAAATAAAGTTCAATATCATTGCTCCCTCCATAGGGAGGTTTTATCCCATTAGGTGAATAATCAAGTAAGTACATACCTCGATGGATATGGAACGTCTCTGAGGTTCAGCAAGACCGAATAAGGTGGATGACAGGTACCTGCCAAAGGCCCTTTATCACAATACAATTCCTATGGGATGAATGTAACAAAAAGGGGTATGTTCCTACCCTACAAATAATCCAGCAAAATGCAACAAAAGCACAACAACCACTGCAGCCCCAAATTCACTTGTGAATATTGCTTGAACACAATTAAATAGCGATGAACAGAGGACACTGACATACCAACCATTGAATATCTAAGACGAACAACACTTTCTGAAAATACACTGATATAAGAGAGGAAAAAATTAGGAAATAAAGAAACAAAGAAAAGACAGTCGACAACAACAAACATCAAGGTAATTATTTATTTTTTTGAAATCGGTAACTGTACTCAAGCATAAAGGTAATAATGACAAAGTTTCAACATTTAAAACCTGTAAGCAAGAAGTGATGAAGACTGCTAAAAGGGGAGCGAACGGTGCAACAACTTTCAGTGCTCAAATTTTCTCTACAGATAAGAACCTAGGAGAATCAGAGCAACCACCACCTACAAAGAGTATCACGAAAAGGTTTTCCAAATAAATAACCTGCAAAAACAAGATGAACTTTTACTGAAGTCAAAATGTCAAAAAGAATTGTAGAAAACGCAATACATTGAAATAAATAACTTGTATGTGCTGCTGGAAACTTAATGTAAACTGCTCAACTTCTCTGTCTTCCAAAATAAAATAAGCGGTCATGGTCACGTAAATACCAACTAGTGAGGTTGGGATCGTTCCCCCTAGAAATAGTCTAGACTTACTTCAACTTGTTATTACTATTATTTGTCAATTGACTTCCTTGGAAAGTAAAAAAATAATAAAAAGGGGGGTTTCTAGTTCTAAATGAGATGAATAGATATTGTTCAATTGTAAGAGACCTTAACACTTTGAATGTTGGATTTTCATCCTAATAAAATTAACTAGGGTTTACGTGTTCCCCACAGGTTCACACAACTTGATAATTCTAACTAGAACACGTCTTTCCTAGTATCTTGCATGCACAGTGATGAAGTTATGTGATTCCTAAATCCTTGGTCCGGCATCTAAAAATCTCACTCTCACTCAGCTCACGCACCTTGGGTCCGGCTACTTGTGTTTGCTATCCTAACCCTCATCCTTACCTCCTATTAAGCATCGTATTCGATATTTTGACTAGGTTAGGTACTTACGTACCCACTCAATACTCGCCATTGATATGTGTAACACTGTAAATCTATGTTATATTATTTTCCTATTATCACCTCCTTGGTCCGGCACGTAGCATTAAGGCGATTTCTACTAGTTGGCCAATTCCGTTAACAAAAGACGTCTAAAGCAAAAGAATTATACTGCAGATACACTATGTCGTAGAATTGTTATTTTAGTTAGGGTGTGTTAGCTCATTATTTGCCTTATGTTCCCACAACCCTAGTTATGGAGGTTAGTTACTCATGGTCATAATACAATCTTCAAATATATCAGATAAGAGTTCATGTCCTTACTTAAATGGAAAGAATAAAATCCAAAAGTTTTGCTTGATTACTCACAAAATCACCAACCATAACTGGATACTCCAAGTACTCTCACTAATAAAAGAGTCCTAATAATATGATGTCTATTATCAGGTGTCTAACTATCAGGTGTCCAACTATCAGGTGTCTAACCTCAAAACGAGGTTTTGCTAAGTAATTGCTAAAAAACAAAAACCGAATGAAACGAAGATTCTTAGTGGAAATCTGCCACATGCGTCTAGGGGTCGACGGACCACGCGACGGCCGTCGTGGTCACAATGGAACTGTGCATTGCACTCCGTCGTCCCATACTTGTGCACTTTCTTCTTCTGCTCTCTTCTTCCCGTCGCCGGCAAAGTATGATATGACTACCTTCATAGGCACAACGTTCCGTCAGGTTCTTCATATTCCACAATACTTCAACTCTTGGAATCTGGGTACGGGTCACTTCCTCTGAACTTCACTCGAAGGACCGCAGGACGGACCGTCATAGCCCAACACCGTCATAAGCTTGGTACTCCCACACTTGTCCCAGACTTTCCCATCTTCCTTCAGCACTGCATTTACACTTGCACCTACGGACCGTCACAAGCACGATGGACCGTACAGTATTGCCTCCGTAGTGGTCTCTCTTCTTCCTCATTTCGGCGCTCAAATCTTCCGCATGTCGAACTTTGGACGATTTCCTGCAAAAAAACAAAAAACCAGAGAAACTTCTTAAACATCGCACAAAAAGGCTTTTGGACACACTAAACTTAAGGAAAAAGTATTAATTATCCTGTAACCCACGGTTTCCCCCCCTCAATCTTAATTCGTTGTTTGTTCCTCAAAAAGCGACGCAACTATGAACTCCACTACACAATCTTTGACAATAGTATTCCATGTTTTATCCTTCAATGCAATCATCTGGCTATCAAGAACCGATTAATCTCATCAATCTATGCATTCTCTCACTATTAGGCTTCAATTTTGTGGGATCAGAACATGACACAGACTCTCACCATTCAATTAAACACCCCATTCCTCTTTCACTTTCTCATCGAGGTGCAACAATTCCGGTATTGCCAACTATGTCCTCACTTTTAAAACAAAATCTCATTTTTCACACAATGATTTCCAGTTTTGAGTATAAGGATTAATTTCAACACTCGCTCATCAGAACAAAGTCACATCTCATTCATCCTATTGCCATAAGCTTGCCTTATTCACTGCCTTTCGTTCGCTATACAACCCTAGGCATCACGTGGACTTTCACCCTTAGCTTTAAACTTGCTCAGGGTCAGGTAGGTCATATTTAGGTATCCTGTAGTGACTTTTGTGCCTCCTTGACCATCGCTAACCTTCCACTTTCTTATCATTTTATCACGCCCCATTTCTCATATTCATTCACCTTGCTATTTTTTTTCTTCTTCTTTCTTTCATTTGTGTAGTGAGCTTCTCTTTCTTTTTCTTGCTTTTTTTTCTTGAATTTTACTTTTTTTTCTTTTCTTTCAAACTAATTCTTGAGTCACTTTACTTTTATTATTGCTCTCTCTTTGTTTCTTTCGAACCCCACTTTCCAGAGCATGTCCTCTTAATAGCGCACCCTCAACTCATGGCTTTGCCATGATACAAGGTAACCAATACCGCAAAAATTGGTCATGGGCCATACGAAGGTTGGTTCATGGCATTATCCCCCTCCAACTTATGCTTTTTGGCATAACGATGTACACATGTCCAAGGAGGACCAGGGCCAAAACTTTTTTTTCCCCAAAATATCATTGAGGTGTAAAAAAGAAAGTCTAATTTTAAGAAGCTCAGATGATTTGGGGGATCAAAGAGGATAAATTTCATTTGGTTTCTTTTAGTTTAGCCTAGAAATGGGCTATATTGAATAAGGGCCCTAGGATCCTTTCCTAATTGCCTTTACAACTTCTTTACGCAGAGACTAACCCGGCAAGTGCTAGCTCAGTACCAATAGTGGACTATTCAATTTTCCTCACACTCCCTTGACTCATCAATCACGATACCCGATTGTCGACACCCATAGTTCGAATTTATGACTTAGGGTAAGCCAAGGTGTAACTCTATTTCATGCTTAGAGCCACACACTTTATCATTACTATGCCTCGTCAATGCGTTATTTTTCCAGTTTTTCAGGATATAATTTTAGCCACATGCGCCAGAATTCAACTATGTACAAAACGAATAAAGGCCGGTTCAACAGAAAAAGTAATCATTCTTTTGGGGAAAAGACATCGGCAAGAAACCCCAAAGAGAGATAGTTGGAATTTGGGCACTCAGACTTCACCCTAACACGTCACTATCCATTTACCCCACCCCCAACAAAAAAGCATCAATTGTCCCCAATGCAACAAATGTAAATCCTAGGTGTAGGTGAAGCAAACCTGTGCGTGCAAAAAATGCAAACACCGTCGATCAGCAAGATTGTGGGTCCGTTCCGCCGGACCCCCGTTCTCTGCAATCTGGACAGCAACCCTCAGTGGTTTCCCTCAGCAATACCGCACCATCATTAGTGCCTCCATCGGTATCTACAGTGCGGGATCTAGACCCGGCCCAGCCCGCTCAACAAGATCTGATGCTCTCATCTTGTGCGCCGCCTCGTCATCAAGTGAGGCTCTCGCTCCGCACAGCCTCCATCTCTCCTCGGCGCTCCTTTCTTTCCTTGCCTCCGCGCCTCGTCCTATGCTAGATCCCCTAACGCCTCTTGTCACTCTCTCGAGGGGAGGTGAGAATGAGAAGTAGCAAAAAGGTCTGCCAACGACCGTGGCCGCAGTAGGCGACAGAAATGGCTTAGACTGTACGACTTCCGGCACCCTAGCTAAAGCCTTTAAAGATCGGTCGATTCCGTACTAAGACGGTCTACTGTCAGCCCTAAATGATGCCACAACCAATCCCCCCTAGGGGCTGGTCGGGCTAACACTCTCAACTCTCGAAGGCGTCCAGGCTCTGGTTAGCCCTCAAACCTCAGGCGATCTTCCGCTCTTAAACTGCACTATTTTTCCCTCTAGGCAGGCGCTCTTTCCGTAACTCAGCAATCGACTCTTCTTCTGCATCCACGACTGGATATGAGGCGAAGAGTGGCCATTTGTTGTCCCTTGTTTTGGACCCTTGGCCAGCTGTGACCATTGTCGTAGAGGGGCTGTCGAGAGAGGTCGGGGCTGTGCTACTTACCCTAGATAACTGCCAGAGTAGTGCCGTGGATGCCTGTGAGCGCGCGGGCCCTATGCTACCTGTAATCAGCAAGATCCTCACAAGTGTTGTGCAGTTTGGACGGGACCCTCTGACGTGGTCCAACCTCACATTGGCCTCGTCTCTGATGAGGCGACGTCATACGGTCGCCCTGCGGGTCTTCAGCTGATATAACCGTGCCATTATTGGGCCATTTGCGTACCTGTCACAGGGAAAGATCATGCACGGGAAGGGGTAGTTGTTAGTGACGCCATTGAATTCCCTCTCGATGCATGACTTGCCTGGAGAAGCCATGTTAAGTCTAACCTCGAATCCGCTACATCGCCAAGGCATACACTTCTGCTCTATCCGGGATTCCCAGGAAGATGTTGTCAGGCATTGTGGGGGAAAAAAGGCAGTAGACAGACAGCAGCCAACAGGAACTTGCTGTGAACGAAGGTTGGCCTTTTTGATAGCCCCCCTTCTTGCTCAGTTACCCACTCGTCGGCAACCTCTCCATCAACCCTGACAGGTGCAGGGCCATCCACCTCCTTGTGGTCTCTCTCAGTGCGGGCTCGCGCAAGAACTCCATCCACAGACTATCTGTGGGGCCCAGCGGTAGTCTAACTCCGGCGGTGAGGGGTCCAGAGCATCAATACTCTCTCCGTTGAAACTGTGCGGATGGCTGGCAAGGAAATATCACCGTACCCCCCCCGACTCGACATGTTCCAGTGGGTCTTGTTTAGCGGGGGCAGCCCGCCTATCGTCTGTGATCGGAAGTCGCTACGTATGATGCGTAGAACTCTCCTGACCATTTCTTCGCTGTAATCCGTCCAACGGACTGCTGTCGCTCCAAGCGATGCCTGGTGAAGAGATTGTGGTCTCAAGGCATCGATGGGGCGCCCTATAATACCCGTCGCTCCAAAGTTAGTTTCCCAATGGTTCATTACTCCTTTAATATCATTGATGAACTTGGCGTCGGAGTAAGACTTGAAAGCCCGTCGACCACCACAACCCACCGTTTTGCTGGTCATGGCTGGGCTGGGGACCTGAGTCTGGTTAGTCCAGATGTAGAGCTGAACTGTCAGCCTCATCATGCGAGGGCCGCTCTAGGTGCACAGCGTTGCGGTTGCGGGGCCCTCAGCGAGGCCCGAGGCTTCATCGGCTCAGAATACTCCTATTGAGCATACGCTCCTCCTCCTGTCTTGCCTTCCTCCATTGTGGCTAACCCAAGGGTGTCCCGGTCCATGTTGCGCTCCTCATCAAACTGGGAGTGTAGTGACTACGGTCTCCGCCACCTTTTGGGTATTGATCTGGAGCACGTGCAGCACGTAACGGGCGGAAGTGTGGCTGGGGGCACGTACTCAGGTCACGCTCCTCATCTCCGCCGATGACCATCGGGGCAGTGGGGGGGGGGGGGGGGGGGGGGGGGGGGGGGGGGGGTGGGGGGTGGGGTGTGTTACAATACTTCAATCTCACGCGTTGCTTCTGTTTTCGGTCTTGCTTGTGCCATAGTAGATGTACCCGTGTAAAGGAGCAATATATAGTACTAGTAGGTGGCCCACAAGACATGAGAAAACCATACGAAGAAACATTGAAATAGTTTGTCTGGCTATTGAAACTTATCACACATGGGGCCCTGGTGACGGCTCCGTCGTGGCTATGACGGGACCTTGCCTGAGTGTCCGTCGTGTTTTACTTAGTCATGTATATATACGAACCATGAAAAGAGAGTCTCTGACTAGCTTGACATGTATATGCAGGACGGACCATCATCAGGTACGACGGTCCGTCTTAGGTGTCCGTCATAGGCACTTGGGAAAAAAAAATGGACGACCCTTAGCAGCTGGGGTCTCTGACCTATCATGACGGTCGTTAACCGGATGACCGGTCGTGGTAGAACGGTCCGTCCCAGTGGTCCTATTGAAGGACACCTTAGAAAAATAGAGACCCTTAGAGACAGGTTCTCTTGACCATCATGAAGGTCTTGCATTACGGACAGTCGTGGGGATACGGTCCTCACCTTGTTGTTGGGAAACACTTGGAAGAAAAAGTGAGAGACCCTTAGAATAGGTCTCTTACACCGGAACGGTAGTGCAGAACGCACCTTCGTGAAGACATGGTTCCGTCCCTCGTCGTATGGACAAGGTGCTAGTGCTTTTGGACAGACCCTACGACGTGCCGGGTCGTTGTACGACGGTCGCCAGCATCGGGGTCTCGTTTCTGAATGACTGTGACAAGCGTGTTAAAAAAGAAGGAAGAGTTGTTAATCCGGCACCCAGCATCCCCCGTTGAACCCCATCAACCCTTGTAGTGTTTTTGACTACATTTGTTGAACCCAACTACCTAGGAACTACAATGCAAAAGCACCTATGTCTATAGTGGTACATGGCAATTTCGAACATTTGTAACTTAGGTTAGACAAGAATCGTTAAGTAACAAAATACGATGAGGGACTAAGACTTAATAAATGCGTATAATTAGGAGACACTACCTTAGAAATGGAGAAAAAAATGCAACACGTACTCAGGCAAGATAGACACTCACCGCGCACCGTTGTTCCACTAGTAATACCGTTAGGCTTTGGAGATTGGATAGGGCATGATCGTGGTTGGTAGAGGAATAGATTGTTGGACGTTGAGATAGATGGCAGAGTAATGGGAGAAATAATGAAGTAATCGGGTTGAAAGAAGGTTGGGGAGTTTAAAAAAAGAAACCGTTCTGATTTTACAAAGGGTCTAGAGCCGGGTCTGTCGGGTAACCTCATTAATCAAGTGACGGTACCCCGACGACGTCCATCGCAGTTGTGATGACCCGTCATTGTTCCGTCCGTTGTGTGACCTAGTTTCAAAATAACAGACCAACTACCTGGTACGGCGGATGCATACGACGTTCCGGCGCAGGCACAACACGATCCGGCGATGTTTCCGTCAATGACCTTGACTGCTGCAAAAGTAATTTTTCTGCAGAATTTTCCTGTGTGTGCTGCACTTTCAAACCCATTAATAAAAAAAAGCTAACCATTACTACAGTGATAAGTATTGGGTTTGCCTCCCAACCAGCGCCCCTGATTAATGTCGCCACGACGGGGACACTGAGTTTACTCAGACTTCATGAAGATGGTATGCCTCTAATTCACTTCATTCGCCCCCGATGTCTTTATGCTTAAATAGAGTTTTATTCTATCTCTATTCTTTAACACCGCCTCCTCCTGGCTTTTAACTCAACTGCTCATGGGGATACGTGGTACTAGTAGCGGCCAGTCCATTGGACTTTTAGAGCGTCCCCTGAATACAAATGCACAGCCCCGACCTGTCTCCAGCACCAATTCCCAACCTAAACTCTTGTTTTGCATTTTTCCCTGTTCATCTCCCCTCTTCACTATTTTCTTGTGGATAGAAATACCGTAACCGAGTGGAGCTCACCACGTCACTCTGCCTCATGGTCCTACCCATGTTGAAGGTCCTTCCTTTCATTATTCACCGAAATGGTCATCTGTCCCTTCTCCATATCAACTAATGCTCTACCTGTAGCAGGATGGCTCCCAATAATAATATGCACTGAAAATCGACCCTCGCAATCAAGATAAACAAAATCAAAAACCGGAAAGATGACGACCCACTTTACCTTAGCACCTCATGGATATCACAAATATGGGGTCCTTTCATTCACTGTCCAGTCCAGCCTCAGTACCGCATCGCAGTGGTTTTTGGATCCCCCACAACCCAACTTTTCTTGTAAATTGAATGGGCATGAGTTTTTGCTGTTGCCGCCCAGATCACATAATGTTTCGCAAAATGTAACGATACATGATGCCATACAGGCGCATCTTCTTTGATTTTGGACCTTGTTGCTAGGAGAGTGCCCGGTTTGCCGTGTGTTCACTTTCGCAGATAATTGGGGCCACTTGCAATTCGATCTGTTTAAATCGAAATTGCATGTTGTATCAACTTTTTGCCCAATACCTAGCTAAAATCACACCTCACTCTTTAATTTGTTCATCACAGTGGGTCGAACCTCCTCATCATTTTGGGTGTGCCACATATCCCTCAACTCGCGCCATACTAAACCGGTCACCATACTAGCGTAACTTCCAACACTATTTTGCGAGGAACATAGGGGTCCATTCCTGTCATTTCTATTACCATAGTACCCTGTTACGTTGTTGTCGCAGATTGTCGTTTCTCATATCGGACATAATGACGCCTAACGATTGTAGTTAACCATATTTCGACCCTTTTGGTTCCCTTGACCCTTGGTGCCAATTATCCTGATTAGCCTTGGTCACTTGGTTGAAACCCTCCATCTTTCATTTACCTGCATAGAATCCTCCTCATAATAACACACTCATAGTTTTGTGGCGGTGGTTTTGACAAGTAGTTTGACTGTCATTTATCTTTTCTTCACCTCCAGTGATATGTTTTAGTACCAACCAAAGCTCAGTCCCTAATTTGGAGCCATTCTTCACGAATCCATCTGTGGCTGGTTGTGAGTGGACTGTACTGCGAAGGTCTCTCCTCCCTGGGATCAACTTCCTAGTACCCACGGATTTGTTATTATTCCTGTAGATTTTTTTCTAAATTTTTCCAGCGATCTCACTCAGCATAAGGAAATTCTCCAGAGATCTCCACCTGCTATATTGTCCAACCCACTTTGTTGATCACAATCCTGTCACCGATAGAAGTATTGCTTTTCATGCTCATCATCTATAACGGGATTTTGGACCAATTCTCAATGCAATGGAGGTGAACCTATCCCAAGAACTACTAACTTACTCTCCGGGGGTAAAAAAAGTGCCACAAGTTATTCACTATTCACGTCTTCTTGTGGTTTAGTTTCTTGGAGACCGGATAGTAACGTCTAAGAAGACATCCGTTAGTTGATTCCAAGTAAGATGAGTTGTATGGGAGCTCATTACCAATATCAGCCTCTGGCTCTCCCGTCAGTAAGAGAGGAAACAATCTGACATATTACATCTAATCCAATCCAGCAGGCCCTCCCTACACAACTTTTTAACACATTGCCCTTACCTTAGCTATATGGGTATGTGGATCCCTCAGAAGTAGCCCCTGAAAACAAATCTCTATCTCTATCTCTGGCATTGAGCATTTGCATTTGCATCAGACTACTCAGTTACCGGTACAAAACTGTGGCCTATGGTTAAGGGAGGCAAAACCAGTGTCCATCCGAATCTGCTATTTTATCATAGCCTCTTGTAGGCTTTGTGCCGTGGTAGCGGGATTTTGTCCCCCTCCTATTGATGTTCAACCATAGCGCGAGCAATCGGTTAACATCTGACCGATGACAGCAACCGGAGCTAGGGATTTCTTAGTTTCGGAATCCTCATCATTTTTTATTCTCCCAAGTTTTGATCATTGCGTCAGGTGTACTCTCTAACTCGTGATCGTTACGAACAAGGGTTCTATTCCTCTCCGGTTTTGGCATACAGGAGGAAGGATTAGAAAAGAAAATCAAAAACAATAAAACAAGTAAATCAAGAAATATCAACTAAACTATAGAATAAGTTCAAGTTATCTAAAAGCTATTTTCTTTCTTTTTCTTCGGCACTGCTCCACAATTGATCCGGCTGAACTTACCTTCTCAAATAGAAGTAAAGTGTCATGTCAAGTAAATACCCAACTAGTAGAGGTTGGATCGTTCCCACGAGGAAAATAGTCTAGACTTCACTTCAACTTGTTATTAACTATTTCTGGATCAATAACGTCCTTGGAAAGTAAAAAAAACATAAAAGGGGGGTTCCAGTTCTAAATGAGTTAAAATAATAATGCAATTGTGAGAGACACTTAACAAGTGCTTTGAATTTTGGATTTTTAATCGATTAATCAAATAACTAGGGTTACACGTGTTCTCCACAGGTCACAAGTGTAATTCTAAACGATACACATTCTTTCAGTTCTTGCGTGCAAGTGATACGTTGATGGTATTTCTAAATCCTTGGTTTCCGTCATCTAAAAAATCTCACTCCGCATCCTGGTCCGGCTACGTGTGTTTGCTATCCTACCCTCATGCTTACCACCTCATATTAAGCACGTATTCGAATATTGACTAGGTTATTACTTTCGTACCACTCACTACTGCCATTAGATAGTGTACCTAAATCTATGTTCCTAAGTCTTTTCCTTTATCTACCTCCTTGGTCCGGCAAATACAGTAAGGCGATTTCTCACTTGTGGCCATCCGTTACAAAGACTTCGATGCAAAGCAATTATTAATCAGTCAAGACACTATTCTAGAAATTGTTTATTTTAGTTAGGGTTTCTCTCTTATTTTGCTTATGGTTCCCCACAACCCTGTTATGAGTTTTGTTACTCATGGGTCATACATACAATATTCAAATATCAGATAGAGTTCATGTCCTTACTTCAATGTAAAGCATAGAAATCCAAAGTTGCTTGATTAATCACCACAAATCACCAACAATCAATGATAATCCAAGTCTAACACTACTACAAAGAGTCTATAATATGATGTCTAACTATCAGGTGTCTAAGCTCAAAAACGGGTTTTTCGCAGTATTTTTATAAAAAAAAAAACAAAAACCTAATTACAACACGGATTCTAATAGCTGGAAATCTGCCAAAACGCGTCTGGGTCGCGGACCGTCTTGGGGTCACCACGACCGTCATGGACCTGTCGTCCCATACTTGTGGCAATTCTTTTCTGCTGCTCTCTTTCATTCCCCTCTGCACTGCAAGTATGACTACCGTCATTAGCACAACGTTCCGTCGAGGGTCCTTCGTTCCCCAAGATACTTCTCTCTTGGAACTGGGTACTTGGTATCACTTCTCGTGAACTTCATCACGACGACCTGCAGGACGGACTGTCAAGCGCCAACGTAACCGTCTAAGCTTCTTATCCCCACACCTTGGGCAAGACTTCCCTACATCTTCCTTCATCATCTGCACTACAACTGCCACCTACGGACCGTCATAAAGCACGACGGACCGTGATTTCTCCGTAGGTGGTCTCTTCTGCATTTCTTTCTTCTCTTTCGCTCAAATCTCCGCATTTCAGCTTTGGACAATTTAAATTTTTCCTTAAAACACAAAAACTTATATAAAAATTAGCACAAAAAGGCTTTTCGGACACACTAAACTTAAGGAAAAAGTATTAATTATACCGTGAAACCACGGTATATCACTTAACCGCATCCACTGGAACATATGTGCCTGCCAGAATCATTGTCAAAAGGGGAGTGAGAATAACTGCTCCGAGTGTGGTACACAGTGTCATCACTACTGATAATGGTACATCTCCTTGTGCAATTAAAGTTACCTGCAATACTATCAGAAAGCAAATATGAACTTTGCAGTAAGTTAAATACAGTAAGCCTATGGGTTTTCTGTTCCGTAGACTATGTTATTTGAACGTATAAATTAAAACATTAGATTTTTCCATTAATCTAACAATTCTTGGGCATGTTATAAAATTCTCGCAATCAAATGACCGAAAATTCCAGACTGAAGTTGGTCTAACTGAAATTAAGCTTTGGCAAGAAGGGAAGGAATGTGGTAATAGAAAATGGACAATGCTTCTAAGGGTCTTTCTATGTGATAAATGCCGTAGAAAAAAGCACCATATTTTCAATACATGTTTCCCATTTGCCAGTCATGACACCATACCGTGTAAGAAATCACTCTTTTATTCTATGGGCTCAATAATGCTGCTAAAATGATTTACTATTAACCGGGGCGTCAGAAATCTTTTTTTTTGTTTATTTTCTTAAAAAGCAAGGTTGAGAGATCTATACTTTAAGACTGCAGATTGGCAACGGTAATTCAAATGATTTCGTTAATTGCCCTATACTATCAAACTATATACCTCAATCATTTACTAGGTACCCATCTAGTGGTGCAACAACAACAACAACATGCCTAGTGAAATCCTCAAAGTGGACTTTGGGTAGGGTAGAGTGTACACAGACCTCACCCGCTAAGCGGTGCAACAAGTTAAAAAGCCAAACTAAGCACATGCACGTATATGATAAAGTTTGCGATTGTCTGTGTCCTTTACCAGTTGTTTAGGACTGATTATGTTTAACGACAGTAAATTTGACTATAAAGGTAAAGATCCAAAGGGGCACATGTGATGCAACACAACAGAAAATCATCTTCAAGAAGTTAAACATAAAGTAATGGAAGCGAGAAAAATGAGAAACCAATCATAAAGGACATGCTTTTACCAAGTTAAAATTGTGCCAAAACAAGGAAGCACTCTATATATGTATACAGATGTAGTTGTAGGTTCTGATCTAAGTAGAAACGAACCTAAAAGTTATATAGCAAAGCACTAAAACTCCATCAAAGGAAATATATTATAGGTTAAGTTGGTTATTCATTGTTATTTGTCGAGGCCTAAGGGCGTAAACTAAATGTAGATCTAGATCCCTGTCACTGTCTGTTCATCAGAATCAGTTAGAGCAATGATGGCTCATGCAAGATTAACCAATATTGTAAATTCACATGAAAGAAGTAGAAGAAATCTATCTTTAGCACTCTGCTCAATGGAAATTCATGACAAATAGATTCAGATTTAGACAATCACGGATTGAAAGATCTGTAAGGATTGAAAAAATGTGTGCATTTCCTACACAAATTCATGCTTTAATAATTTCCATGCGTTTCTTTTAAAGAAATTAACCCTAATGTACTATCTTAATAAGGATAATAACACAAGAGAGAGTCATTCTTACCACATTGGATGCAGTACCCCCAAGGCAACAAGCAAGCAATATTAAACCAATGGAAACTGAAGGAGGAAGAGCTAAATATTTGCTAAGTATCACTCCAAAGGCTGGCATAATTGTATATTGTGCAGCACAACCAAAAAGTATCTGAAAGATGGAAGAACAAAGATTTTCAGCCCACATAGTTATGCTTTATACCAATCTTTTGAAACTTATCATAGATTAGTCTTTCAACGAGAAGTGGGAATCTTATTTCACACATTATAATTGGAAGGGAGTGGGGATCACCCAAAGAATAGGAAAAAGACTGTATTATTTACAACTACAAGGAGCATAACAGAAGGCACAAGATTACATAATTGACAGGTAGAGGCTTCTATTTTTCGTTTCTTTTGAATTTAGTGCTTGGAGCATAGTCAATAAATAGTTCACTCTTCTTCTCATTGATATCCTTCTTATATGACTGGACCACTCTCTAGCAACATATGGAAAAAATTCAACTAAGTATAAGCAATAGGATTGTGTTTTAATAATTATTGAAGTCACTCAGTGACATTAATTGTGTAATAGCAATCTTAAGAACAAATTGGAATAACGGAGTTGCAAGTTAGAAGTATTACATTTAAGTGCATTAAATTAAACACTTAGAGAAATTGCAGGAAAATCTTATTAGGGAGGTGGTAGGGGAGGTGGGTGAGGAATAAGGGTGAGCTTGAGTTAAGAATGAGGAAGGATAACACGTTGTGGGGGGTATGGGCGAATGGGGGGTGGTGTGGGATGGGATGGGGGGGACAGAGGGTGAGACATAGTGGGGAGAGGGAAGGGGGGTGGCCTGCCGTCTGGCCAACATTTACATGTTAAATTATTCAATCAAAATAAAAAACAATTCTAGCAACCAAGGATGTGTGACCTTTGAAGTGGGTGAAAATCATAAGAGACAAGCTCGGCAAAAGTTTACACTACCTACCAATGCAGGAGCAATAGGACACTGACTTTCATCAATATATAAGAGCCTATTTACAGCATATAAGGAAAAACTAGGGACTTTTAACATTATTTGTTGTTATTTTGGTTTAAAAAGGTTATACATATATATAGTAACTTTACTTCAGATGACATTTATACCCTCCAACTTTGTGTATGTATAATTAGACACTTAGTTTGTATAATATAAACAAGTGTACACACATGTCCGACGTGACATAATATACATGAATGCTACATAGGGTACAAAATTGCCATATAGCCTATGTTGTTCATACTCTTCAAAAATACCAATGGGTGCATGCTAGATTCTCCAAAAGCAGTGTATTTTTGGTGAATCCGACACGGGTGCGACATTGAAAGTGAAGAGTCCGCGTAACTAAGCATATAGGACAAATGTGTCTATTTGTTCAATTTTATACAAGTATATTTATGCACACCCAAAATTGTGATTTTTACATACCCAAGCCAAGCTAAGGGTTTTGTATATCATTATTCAATAGCAATAGAGTGGGTTAAAGTTAATAAACACTTCAAGAAGAGCGAACAAAATAATGGCAAAATTAGCAAACTATCAAATCAATAACTTAATTAGTAAAAACTCACACTTAATTTTAAAAATATCAGTTAAAATGTCAAAAATGTCATTATTTTGAAAACTAATATGTATCTACTTAAACCCCTATTTTATCTCTTAAAAGGAATACTTTATTTACATTCTTGTAACCCTAGTTCACTTTTCCCAAATTATTTTCAATTTTAAAAAAGTTTCACCAAAATCTGTATATTTTTCTCCATATCTCTCTCTTTCCCTATTTATTCCATAAGTCAAAAAATAAATTCTCTCCTCCATATTTTTCATGTTCATATTGCTTATTCACCTTCACATCTTTCTTCTTTTTCAACTCAATTTTTTATTATCTTCTAACCGAAAGGTCTTTTTTTAATCTTCAAAAATCTTTGGATTTAACAAATTCCTCGAATGTTAGGTATTTTCACATCGTTATTTTCTTTCCTTTTTTAGATTTATTTTTTCTGATTTTTTGTTGTTTAAATCATTGGTGAAAGTAGGATTCTTCTCGTTTAGAACTAAAACACTCTTCAAAGAGATTCTAAGAGACACTATTCATCTTAGTAAACGGTTTGCTAGTGATTTTCCATCATTTGATCTATTAATACTCAAAAAATAGTGGGATATTTAAGATCTGCTTCTAAAATGAGGGAATATAAGACACAAGAAAAAGTCTTCATCAAATTTCAAATTGAAAACTTAACTTGGTAAGGGTATAGGACAATGACACGAAGATTCAAATTGTTTGATGAAGAGGTATTAATATATTTTTCATGTTTAATTTTGCTGATAGTTGAAGTTAATAACATTTGTTCAACCATTTAACTGAATATTTTGTAAATTTTTTGTTATGTAACTGTGCAATCTTTTATTATTTGATTTGTATTTATTTATTGTATTTTGGGGTCATTTTTTTATTTTTATAATGTATTATTTTTTCCGCCTTCTGTATATTGTTTCCATTTGTAGATATTCAATAATTTATGAATACCATTTTACAGGACCACATGACATTTATCTTTATTAATGAACTTTGTTGCAGTTGTGTTTGTCTGCTCTAAATTTTTTATGTATTGGCATTTTGCAATTTTTTCTTAGAATTTTATATCATTTTCTCAAATAATAGTCAAATTATATGGTAGCTATTAATATTTTTATCATTCAAAATCTCATGTTGGTATAGTTAGAATTTGTATTTGTTTTCTAATTGAATCCTCTCAAATGTATACTAACTAATATATTAATTATTTACATGAAGAACAAAATCCTATTAGTTTTCGTTTATATATATCAAAAATTTCAGAATTTTATCCGTTCTCAATTTTTTGTATTTAAAAGGGTATGTATACAATAAATATTTGTATTCATTCAAAACTTATTTTGTATAGTTTATGATTTGAATTTTTTTTTTTTTTTTTCTAATTTGTGAATTTATTCTAAAGGTATGTGTCAATTAGTTTATACATTTATTTAAGAAAGATTACAACCAAATATTCAATTATTTCTTTTCATTTTATATTTCTTCACTTTTTCATCATACTAATTTTTGTATTTATATATGGTTATACAGAAAAATTCTAATAAAACTTAGAATAAATAGAAATACAAATAAAATACATATTGAAACGCAATGAACACATACAAGATTTTAAGAAAAATAACTACAGAGGAAAAACATATATGATACAAAAAAAATTTCTTAAATAACTATATAGATAACTTGACATCCTATTAAAATGATACAACTTACAAAACACTATAATGAATATAAATAAAATATTGTGGAATGAATATAATTTAAAAGGTAAAAAAATTATACAAAAAAAAGAACAAGTTTAAATTTATTTGAAATGTACTGATGCGAAAATTAAGTGATCACTTACCTTTTTTTTAAATATTCTCTCTCTTTTGTTATTAAATAATTATATTCTTTAAATACAAATAATAAAAATATAAATAAATACATAATAAACTAAAATTTGACATTTCTACCAAATATTAAAAGTGTTGTTAATGAGCCGCCTCTTAAATGTTAAAATATTGACATTTTGAAAAATTTATCAAAAATAATTGGACAACAATTAAATTGTCAATGGAAGGAGAGAAAGAGGCATAAACTCACAGAAAGAGGCCTTTGCAAGAACAAGTTATGCAAATCTTTGAGCTCCAAAGTGAGACCCATTGCCAACATTATAAAGCCAAGAACTAAACTATACGAAGTTGGTCCTGCATTAACAAACCATGAAAAAATGGATGGTCTCAAACAAGCAACAACTACTCCAATAGTTACATAGACAGGGTAAAGACTAGCAGCAGTTGATATCCATTCTTCCCATCTAGATTGAAGAAGAACATTATGAGAATATTCTTCAACAGCACAATTCACACGCAACTTAGAAATTTTTGGCCTTAATGAAATCATGGGTTTATTATATGGGAATGAAGTGAGTGGAGAAAAGCAAAGAGATAGCGCCATTCTTCTATTGAACCAAGTTTTTCTAAATAATTTTACAGATTCTTCTGATTTTAATAGTTGATGTATACATTTTAGAGGGAAAAAAAAAGAAATTCATGGGAATTGCTGTCAAGAATTTAGTGGGTCCAAACACCATTTTGACATAACAAGTGTATAGTGGGTGTGGTGTTGACAGGAAGAAAAATGATGACTTCAATTATTGTTATATCATAAACTATCTATTTTTATCACATCATTATTTTCTTATTATGCCATGACTAGACCCATCAAAATGGGCTTAGCCCGTGAGGCCGGTCCAATCCAATCCTTGTAATAAATGAAGTTGGACTTAAAATTTTTGGCCCATATATAAACGAGGCTTTTTAGCTGTCTCATTTGGCCCGTTGGCCTCGTATGCCCAACCTGCAAGCCTCTGAGGCAAGCCCCTAGGCTATTAATTTGTAAAATATTTTTAGATTATTTTTAATAGTGTTTTATTTAGTTTGTTACGGATTTTAATGACTAATTATTTTGAAAATAAAAAATCAATTATTTTTGTCAATATCATCTTGCATTGTGAATTGTAAATGAACAGATGAACTTCCTGTAGGAATAATATCACTTGTTGATTCAAATGTGATTTGATGGTGAAAAGTAAGAAGCGAGTTGTAAAACATTAATTATGAGAGTCATGTATATTTTAGATTTAGATTTGTTAAGTATTTAGAACGCCTTGTGTTTTGCTGGAACTCTTTTCAAACCACTAGTTGTTTTTGGAGAGATTTGAGGAAATGATCAACCATTTATCCGTAATCTTACGTGGGCTCTATGTATTTTTGTAAGTATTCATTTAAGTGTTTGTTCATAAAATATATTTTTTGTAAGTATTCAATGATTTTGTGATTGATAAATAAATTTTTGTATGAATTGATTTCGTGTTTATAGACATTTACATTCGATACTCTTTCCAAGAGAGTAATATTATTCTTTTTTTGGTTGAAGGGCCAACCCGTCCCAACCAGTGGCCCGCTTAGGGCTGGGTTGGCCGCTATTTTATTGGCCCTTTGTTTAAAAGGGCCAGCTCACCCCAACCCATTTAACTCTCTAACCCGTTAGGGTTGGGCTGAGTTGGTTTGGGCCAGCCCATTTGACACCCCTAGCTATGACTATCTATTTTTATGAAAAAATTAGTAAAGTAGTAAAAAATATAACATAATTAGCAAAAACCTCTATACTTTAAAAATATTAGTAAAAATGTGAAAAATGTCATTTTTTTTTAAAAAAAAGATTGTGTATCTTAATTTACTTCCTATTTTATCTCTCTTTCCTTTGATTACACGTTTCCAATTACTCACATACGTTAATAAAGAAATATTTTATCTGTCTCTTATAGTTACCTATTAGGATTCTACTCCAATATTCATAATTTATTTCTCTCACTAATATTAGCCTATTTCTCTTCAGTAATTTTTTTCTTTCAAAATTTGTTTCCATAATCATCCTTTTAATTAAGTATTCATCCTTATCCTATTTTAGATTTGTTTTCTGAGTTTTTAAAGTATGTCAGAATAATTCTTTGTAGTTCAAATGTTGATTAACTTTGATCACCTCTAAAAATAATATCCAATAGTGTATATAATTATAGAGTTATCCACTTTAATCATTAATGTTTTTTGCGGGGATTTTTCATCCTTAATCTATGTATTTTCACGAAATAAGATGACGTAGGATCCACTGCTAAAATGAGGAAAGAGAGATGATCACAACAATTGCTGAAACCAATGAAGAGTGTAAAACCTTCCTCAAATTCAGAACAGAAATGGAGATTTTTCATCTACTCATGGAAAACTTGAAAAGGACCATAAACACCAAATAGTTAATGAAGAGGTATTTAATTATTTTTGCATGTTTAGTATTTTGAATGTTAAATTAAGTTGTTAAAGGAACCATATTTTCAATTATTATAGGTTAGTATGCAGTTTGATCTTCTTTTGTATGTGTATTCAAAATTTATCTAGTATGTTTTGCGATATTAAATAGATTTGCAAATGTCTATAGACACTGTCCACGTTTGTATTTGAGAATATTTTTGTTAATTCAGTATATATATTTTGTATTTCCATTTTTTTTTTGTATTTATGAGAATAATGCTATTTAAATATTTTCTAAGTCAAAGTAAAGATATATACTAACTGTATTTATTGTATACATTGACAATTATTTCATTGTTTTTTTTATTCAACTAATACTCCTCACATTTTCTTTGTATTCAAATTTTAAAAAAAATCTATCCAAATCATTAACAAATACAGAATTAGAGATGTTAACAGTATATCCAAGTTAAAATGTCAAGTCATTAACAAATACAAAATTAAAGATGTAAACAGTATTTTGTATCCATGTCTAAAGTTACGTATTTATAATAATTCTTGCATCATGTTTTGAACAAAACTGTTTTTTCAAATTTTAATGAAGTCCGCCAACATATATGATGCGAAACAAATATTAATTATTAACAAATACAGAATTAGAGATGTTAATAGTATTCTGTATTTAAGTGAAAATGTCAAGTTATTAACAAATACAGAATTAGAGATGTTAACAGTATTTTGTATCCAAGTCTAAAATGTATGTATTTTTAATATTTCTCGCATCATGTTTTGAACAATTTTTTTTCCATATTTTAATGAAGTTTTCCAACATATTACTATCTAACTGTTGGAATATGTGCTCCACTACCAGTCAACGGAACTAGGTACCTTTGACACGCAAAAACATGCAGAAGATTAAAACAATAGTGAAGAACACAACACAGATCATTTAAACTAAAACCTCCTTAATCAAGGGATTAAAACCACGACCTATCACACAGTATTTTCATCACCATTTTCACAGAGAAAAAGTGAAACCCCGATTACAACCAAGGGATAAAAAGCTATTCTCTCACAACCAAACAATAATTCTACTGCTTGAAGAGCTAAGTAGATTTTTACTTCTGTGCCCACTAAGCTATCACCATCTAGACACTTAGGATTCAATTAGCAACACAACCACAGTTGCCCACGAAATCACACACTCTGATGCCTTGGATTTGTACTAAGCAACACCAAGTTGCCACTAATCACGTTATGACTCAACTAACTTATACTTTTCACAAACCAAAGAATCCTGAATCCTTAGATTAGGAACAAATTACAATGTAAGCATGGAAGAAATAATTCTAAGAGAACTAAGTAGCTTGCAGCTCAATCAGGTCCCTGTTGCTCTTAGGATGATCCTTCTTGATGATGGCCGTTGCTTTTTGAACTTTTGGATTTTTGGAATCCAAAACTTTTGTTCTCCAAAACTTGTGTTTGTGTTGTTAGAGAAAAGACTATATTCAAATGGACACAAACCCTTGGGACGAGGCTATTGGCTGAGATCGTACTGTCATAAAAAGTTGTGCACCAACCCCTCATACTTGGCAGTTTTTTGACAGCTGTCTTTTCGTCCTTTTCATGTCGCAGTCTTGCGAGGAACAGGTCCCTTGCAAATTTCTTTGTGAGTTGTTGAAAAGGCCAACCTCTTCCATTCTGATTGGTTCAGTACGCTGGCGCCTCACCTACCACTGACAGGACAACTTTACAGTTGTACACCATTTTGTATCAGATGGAGAGAAATCTACCTGGGACCAGGTCCCTACATTTGTGAGATACTGAAACATACAATCTCGTCCCTTCTTCTTATTGGTGTAGGACACTGCACTTTTCACCTACCACCTGACATGAAAACTTTTACGACGATACCCCATTTGTATTTGGATGAGAGAACTCTGCCAGGGACCAGGTCCCTGCATTAGTGAGGATACAAAACAAGCCATTTTTGTGATAGCACACAAACAATACCTCATAACACTGAGTTTATCATTCATCTATGGTCAAATTTCCAATAACAACAGCTTTTGTTCCTTATTGAATCGATAAAGTTTGTTAAATCATCAAAACTTTCATACAAGTCGAGCTAGTCCTTAACTCAGCTTCGACTACATTTTCCCCCTTTTTTGGTGATAACATCTTATTTCACCCGCATTTCCCTTATCAAAAAGAATTCTTAGTGTAACTGGAGTTTAATCATCTCGTAAGGTTTGTCAAATCATTACTACAAATAGCATTTTCCCCTCCTTTTTGATATGACCTGCCTATTCATCAGTTCCCTCCTCCCCTATAAAAAAAATTCTTGGGTAACTGAAGTTTAAAATCATCCCGCAAATTTTGTCAATCATCAAAAAAACATCAACTATCATCTCTTTTGATGATGACAAACATTTCTTCCCCCTATCGACAGCACCAGTCCTCGTCAGGTAGCAATCAACAAGCATTTATATTTCACCGCTCATATTACCTATCTCTTCAAGTAGCTACCATTGATATCTTCTATCGTTGTGACCATGGTCTTCTTCAAGTAAATTTTAACTCGTATTGTTCATAACCTTCCTTACAACTTTCCCCCTTTTGACATCATAAAAAGGGTTTAAAGCAGTAAACCAAGTTGACAGAAATACAGTTCTTGCAAAATTCATGGCCACTTGGGCAACACTGACATTAGTAAAAAGGCATAAAGTAATGAAATAATTTAGTAAAACAAGCATTTACATCCATAAAACAGAAGATTCAAGCCATCAAAGCATTGCAAGTATGATACCATGAAAACCAGACAATGCTTAAAAGAAGAGACATGATTGACTAAACATAGAGAGGTAGGAAGAGAAGGGATGATTTAGAGGCAAGGGATTGAAAGAATAGAATAGTAGAGCATATCCCCTAGCATGAGATTTTCAGAATCTTCTCTTAACGCTTAGTATGTTGTGCAACCGAACTTGTATGTTGAACCTTCAGGGCCAATTTTTTAAATTTTTTTTTGTGTTTTGGCACCTGGTCCTATCTGATAGTGTTATTTCAGAAGCTGGACTTTTAGACAACTCATTTCAGTATTCTAGTTAACATGAGCAACTGTCATAGCGTCCACCACCAGCCTGATTTTCTCATAACAGAAGGATTTGTAACACAAACAACTCAAGGCCTCTGAGATGCATAAAACAACAATTGAGGAATCAAAAAGATTTTATTTTACAATCAGACACCTTCCTATAAAGAATACTTTTAGTTATCAGAGTATCAGCTTATCCCTTTTCAAACATCATCTTTTCCACATCTTCATATTTCATGGGGTACTTGGTCCCTCTTCACACTAAAAATATCTTTATAAGAGAAATCTCTAGTAAGAGCAAAGAGTTTAACAACTTGAAGTGTATTTTGATAGAGGATAAAGGATAATTTAAAAATGAACTCTGATATTTGAAGGTAAATTGATTTTTCTGGGAAAACAAAAAGAAATATGGAATATAAATAAAGAGAGAGGAAGTATCATTTTGTTATTCAACAGATGATTCAGATTCCTGAATGACAGACATGTGGCAATTGCAATGGTTTTCATGCATAATTCAAATTGCAATGATAAGAGTGCTAACCTTTGAGAAAGGACCAGGTCCCTCTCTGTAGTTTGAATTTCATTGCCTAGATTTGTCCTGACCTCCCTTTTCCTTCATCCTCTTTTTCATGTGTGTATACCTATAAGAGGTATGAAATTGAACTTGCTAAAACAAACATAACTGAAAATCAAGGATACCTGCTCCCTTTTCATAATCATGAAAGAGTTGATTTCTTCAGGAAGGATCCATTGAAGAATGATTCAGCATTCGCAACATCAAATTGATTATCTGAGTCAGGTTTTTTTAACAACTTCAAGATATTGCTTGATCCACAAGAGTTAAACCCATCAAGATGCACTTGCTAAATTTTCTGCCTCAATTGATGAAAGAGCAACTGAATATTGCATTTTAATTCCCCATGATTAAAAGATCAGCCTGTAACAGAAGCCATTTCTGAGGTACTCTTTCCATCAACTAGATACCCAGGAAAGCATCACCATGTACGCGAACTCAAACAGTCTCCTGCTGGACAGAATAGGACCAGGTTCCTTGTCTTCTTCAAAAATTCTTCAAATTCTACTAGTAGCCTTCAAAGGTGATTTCTTTGTACACGAGTCGAGTCTTTGAACCCGGTTCATCAACATCCAGTTTGAAGTTAGTGCCCAAAAATTATGAATTGTCCAGACACCCAGAACATGAAACCTTTTCAGCAGCTTCTTTAATCTGGTACCAAGTCCCTTTCTTTGTTCAGACAACAATTGCCCTGATCACGCTGTGCGATCTTCTTCTCTTCAGCTAAGTTACTGTGAGTACACACTGGTCCTAACTTAGGACTTTAGTGAAGATTTTCAAGACACTCGATCTTTCATTTTGCTTGCAAAACATCATGATGACATTTCGCCTCTATAACATTTTCTTGACTTGAAGTATGTTAAGCCATTTGAGCAGTTCACAAATGTACTTTCTTGACGACCAACGGTACCTTTTTAGTTTTGCTGAACCTGTAGCTGTAAGAAGAAATCTCGAATCGTGATCCTTTAGAACCCACTACCATGAATGCGACAAACTCTTCACTCAATAATTCAAAGGTAGCTTCAAAGATAACTTCATCGATATACACTTGAATGATCAACAATTCATTTTCTTGTGAATTCAAAAAAAGGAGTCTTGACAATTTTAGCTCTTTTAAAGTCATTGTTGAAGAGGAATTTGGACAACCTATCAGCTTGTTGGGAATTCAGTTGTCATATATTGTTTCTTGCAAACTGAGCTTGATAAGTTTTCTCATTCTCACCTTCAACATTCACATTATCAGTTTGAACTGCATCATCTTTTTACATCGCTTTCTAGAGGACCGGGTCCCTCATCAGGTTCATCATCTGCATCAGCTTCTGTGAGATTGTTGGATTTATGAAGGGAATATTCTTTCGCAAGCTCACTATTTAAACAATCTCTTTGATTCTGAAGCAGCTCTGCTATCTCAGAAACTTCTTTCTTGCAACTTCTAAACTCTTCTAGACTCATCAATAAATACATGATTATTTTTAGTATACCCCTAATAAGCCTTGATTGAGGAAGAGTGTACCACAATTATTCTTTCATCAATATTGAGATCACTTCTCAATATCATCATTTTGTCGACACAACATGTAGTATTTACCACTTCAGCCGAAAGTTCTTTGGAAGATTAAAAGTATGCATGTTTCACCTAAAGAATAGTCTGATCTGCTTCTTTCTTAACATCAGTCACAACCTTTGTCATCTGCAAATATCCTTCTATGCAGACTGGAGCAGGTTCCCCAACACAGGTTTGTGAATCAAAGCAACACACACATGAGCACGTCTCTAGTGTCATACCTCAACATTCTTACCTCGAGCATTTAGTTCAGTGAGACTGTCACAATGAGCAGTAAACAGATCAACAATACACATGTTCTTGCATCTCTCATCTATCAAGATCGTTGCCCAAGAGTGCAAGTTTGTGACCACACATTCTTTCTAATAAAAACATCACATAATTTCATTCATCACAAATATATGAAACACTTGAAAGATTGTACTTCAATTATTGACATAGTACACATCCTTAATGGTGTATTCCATTGAATTTCCAAACATGTCTTTTTTTTAAAAAAATACCTTTACTTGCCATCACCAAATACGACACCTCCACCTTGAAGTGCCTTGAGAGAGAGGAAGTACAATGCTTTTAGAATCCACCATTCATGAATCGACACTGGTTGTTGCCACTTCCTCTCACAAGAATGTCATATCACGTGTTAGCGTTGGGAGCCCACTTTAGTTGGAGTTCCTAGTAAGCAGTTAAAGGAGTGATAAGAGAATTCTTTTTCCAGTGAGGAAAATTGATCTTCTTCAACTTAGGAACAGAAGCACGACCAGGTCACTTCTTCTGCAAGTTCTTCTGTTTACCAGGTCCCTTCTTCTGCTTGTTGCTTTGTTGACCAGGACTCTTCCTTTTCTTTTTCCTCTGTACAGAAGATTTTGCGAGGTTATCTTGATTCCTTTTACAAGTTGGACAATCCTTCTTCAAGTGACCCTCACGACCATAATGAAAACACAACAAATTGTCATGCATAGACACATTTTGGTTTTTGAGATTGTAACAAGGACCTTTGCTTGAATTTTCTAACCATTTCCTATCATTTTGACCTTAACTGGGATGATTGGTAAGCAATTTTGAAGATGTGGACCATTTGATAGATTTGTTCAGTTCTTCTTTGACGGGGACCAGGTCCCTCTCCAACTGATTATTTCTCTCCAAGGCCATAGCAAGTTTTGTTTCAACAGTGTTCAGACTAGCTTCTAGCTCCGTTTGCCTTCTACTAGCCTCTTCTTCTTTTCCTTGTTCCGGATTTCTCCCTCAACATCTTGATTTCTCTTCTTGAGTTCAGATTTTCAGCTTCTAGAACTATCACATTTTCTTCCACAACACACTTTGGTCAACCAAGCTACCTTTTCTTCAATGAAGAATATCTGGCTATTGTTCATCCAACTCTGTTTCAGGTATTGACTCAATGATAGAGTCAATAAAAACAGCAGCTAGAATTCTCAACTTCTTAACACAGTAAACATGCAATTTTTGTTTAAGATCGGAAAGGGTTACCTCTTTTTCATCTTCCTCATCATCAGATTTTGCCATTAAATCAAATGTGGCATCAAACACATCTTTATCACCTTTGACTGCAAGCATGGGTACATCTACACGACATTCCAATTCATCTGACTCACTTGTGAAGTCTCCCCATACATCAAAAGTTTTCTTCATGATGTAGCTAACTGTAACTTTTATTACTTTCTTATCGGGAATCGGGTCCCTATTTCTGACTTTCTCTTCTCTAGGTCTTTGATATGTTTTGACTTCAAACTTATGCATAGGGAAATCTCTGATGAAGTGCCCTGGCTTTCCGCACTTGTGGCACGAGGTTTGATTCAACAGCTCCGTTTGAGTTTTCTGCTTTTGTCAAAGCCTTATGTTTCTTTTTCCCATTTTTTGAAACCTTCTTGTGAGGCATGTCATGTCCTTATCTTCATAATAAATTGACTCAAATTTCATCTGATATCTAGTGACTCTCTTTTTTCTTCAACTCTTCTTTGATGCTTCTTGATTTTGTTGAGTGAGCAACCATCTTTCCACGGAATCTTCTTGGTGTTAACCAAAAACTAGAGTCCACCAGCTTGATACCACTTGTTGGAATATGTGCGTCCACTACCATTTCAACGGACCAGGTCCCTTACACAACGCCAAAACATGCAGAAGATTAAACAATATGAGAAACAACAACACCTTCATTTAACGTTGAAACCTCCTGCTCAAGGGACTACACCATATCTTCACAAAGGATTTCAACCGTTTTCACTAATCTTCATAAGCAAAAGTGAAACTGATTCAACGACGTGAGAAAAAACTATTAATCTCACAACCAACATAATTCTACGGCTTTAAGAGCCTAATAGCTTTACTCTGCCTGACTAAGCCTATCACTACTAACAACTTAGGATTCCACCTAAGCAACACCAGGTTGCCCACTAAATCACCACGCTCTGATGACTTAGGAATTTTACTAAGTGCAACACCAAGTTGCCCACTAAATTAGTTTGCTCAACTAAGTTAGACTTGTCAACAATAAAATAATCGCATCCTTTATAGATTAGTAACAATTTACAATGTAAGCATGGAATAAATAATCCTAAGAGAACTAAAGTAGCTTGGCAGTCTCTATCAGGTCCCTGTTGTCTCTTAGGATGATCCTTCTGAAGAGGCCTTGCCTTTTTGAACTTTTGGGGATTTTTGGAATCCAAAACTTTGTTTGCCAAAACTGGGCGTGTGTTGTTATAGAAGAGACTATATTCAAGGACAGCAACCCTTGGGGACGCGTTATTGGATGAGAGCCTCTGTCATTAAAAGTTTGTGCAACCAACCCTCAAACTTGGCAGTTTTTTGACATCTTTCTTTCGTCCTTTTCATGTCCGCGTCCTTGTCGGGACCAGGTCCCTGCTGGGATGACTCCAGGTCCCTTGCAAACTTCTTTGTGAGTTTGTTGAAAAGAAGGCCAATCTCTTCATTATGTTTGTTCAGTAAGCTGCGCCTTACATACCACTGACAAAGAACTTACAGTTGTACACAACAACCATTTTGTATTAGATGGAGAGGACTCTTCCTGAGACCAGTCCCCTGCATTCGTGAGATGACACTGAAACTTCAATCAATCTCGTCGCTCTTCTTATTTGTTTAGAGGACACGCTTTTCCCTTTCACCTTGCCTCCTACACCCAGTTCCCCTCTCCCATTCTCCCCCTCCACGGCTCTCCGCTTTCTCCGCCTCCCCTTTTCATTCACCTACCACCTGACATACAACTTATTACGACTTACCCCATTTTGTATCTGGATTAGAAAACTCTGCAGGTCACCAGGTCCCTAAGCATTTGTGAGGATATCAAACACCTAGAATACTAACATAAACAAATATCAAAATTGTATTCACTTAACACTTACAAAATCACTATATTGATCATATCTTTTCGATAAGGATACAAGTAGGTAACTAAAAACAAAATATAAAATAAAAAACAGTGTTTTTTTAGATCCCCACCCTGACCGACCTCTCATCACCCATTCTTCGTCTTCACCCATCATGGTTACCTCAACTGTACTCACCATCCTCTTTTCATGTTATTGTACTTCCCATCCTCGTTTATCATAAAAATTGTAACTGATCTGACGGCGCCCCCGCCTCCTCCTTTTCTGGTCGTCCCGCTCCAGGGTGCAGCTCTCTCTTTCCCAATGGGATTTCCGTTAGGTGAATACAATTTAATTAAAATAATAAAACAAACAAGCAATGAAAAATCATGCTCCAAAGATATATTTTTTATCTTGTATTCCAACTTCCAAAAAAATTCAACAAATCCACTATACCTAATTAATTTATAGGTTGTTTCATGGTTATTCAATTTTACAATGAAAAAAAAATACATTTTACAAAATTTCATATCAAACATTATAATCAATTAGAAAACGCTTGCCTGTGGCGAGTTACCTCTCCTATGTGTTTTGTAAGCTTTCATAAGATCGGAGTTTTATCCTTTGGCGCACCAAAAGCGCCTAAGCGGCTAGCGATTTTTCCTTGTCATCAAGAAAAAATTTAACAACTTTGTTGAACTCCTAGTAAAAAAATCCTTCTCCAAAGTTTTTGTAATTATTATTTTCTCACTGTTTCCGTTTCAAATGCTTTATCAGAAAAAAATAATTTTATTAATCAAAATAATTAATGATAGATTAAGTATGTCAATTAAATCTGAAAATAGATAAAGAGAGAATGCATCAACTATGGGATCAACTATGACTATTTAATTTTAAATTTTTGTAACTAATGAGACTTTTAAACAATTGTTCCTTTTTTAAAATTTGTCTCCCTTAAATTTCTCCTTTTTGTTATTTAACATTTGTATTTTTTCAATTAAAACAAATAATATAAATTTAAATAATACATAATAAACTAAATTTTTGACATTTTTACTAAATATTGAGAGTATTAACATCGAGTCCTATTAAATGTCAAAATATTGTCATTTTAAATTTTTTTCCTATTTTTATTCTTCACACAAAATGACTCTTAAGGATGTGTTTGTTTTAGGAGGATTTTTTTTTCCAATTTTTTCTTGTTAGGTTGCTTAAATGTTTGAAATTTTTTTTTCAAATCAATTTAGTTTTCTCAAATTTAAGGAAAATGACTTTTCTTTCAAAATCAAAGAAAATATTTTTCAAAATTATACTTCATCCTTTATTCTTTTTCTTGCTGTACCTATACCCCGTAGATAGAGCTGTCAAAATAGGCCACCCAACCCAACCCAAACCTAACGGGGTAGGGAGTTAAATGGGTTGGGGCGGGCTGACCCTTTTAGTTTAAAGGTCAATAAAATGGCGGCCCAACCCAGCCCTAAGCGGGCCACGGCTTGGGACGGGTTGACCCTTCAACAAAAAAGTCAACATTGTTATTCTCTTATAAGGAATATCTAAGAGAATCGAATGTTGACGTCTACACTTCAGGGAATACTTACAGAAATACATTTATGAATCTTACACTTCGATGAATGCTTACCAAAATACATAATAGTCAAAGTAAGATTTAGCGAGAAAATATTGATCATTCAACCATTTTTCCCACAAAAAACAAGCTAGTTTCAAGCCCATTTTGACAGCTCTACCCGTAACCCATCCTCCCCATCAAAATTTAAGTTAATTCTTTTTTTTTAATTTTCTTATTTTCAAAAATTTTAAATATATTTTTATTTTTACCAAAAAACCAGATCCCTACCCTCCTCAAACATAAAAAGAAGAAATTCAAATATTATTTTTGTCCCCTCAAATTTCAAGATCTTTTTTACCTCACACAATCCTTACCATCTCTACTCCCTAACCCACCCTCTATACCTCAAATAGTTGCTTTTAAAAAATATTTCATTTTTAATTCTACGCCACCCCCTCCTTGCCACCTTTATCATTTTTTTATAAAACATTTTTGGAATTATTTTTAATTTTAATTTTTTTTTATTTTTTATGCCGTGATGTCATCCCCCCTCCCCCTCCACCTCCGTCAATTTTTGTGAAAATATTTTCATAAATATTTCAAATTTCAAAAATTTTATCTTTTATGTCATGATGTCATCCCCTCCCTTGCCACATCCATCAATTATTTGTCTTAAAAATATTGTTAGAAATATTTCAAATTTTTAAAAATTCATCTTTTGTGCCATGATGTCATCCCCTCGTGCCTCCCCCACCCAACACATCCCCGTCATTTTTTTTAACTTTTCTAAAAATATTTTAATTTTTTTTCTTTATTACGCCCCTTCCCCTTACCACCGCACCCCTACGCCACCCCACCACCCCACCCAAGCCATTCACGTCATTTGTTTATAAAAGGAAGAAGTTGTTATTAGAAAATATTTCAGATATTAAAAAAAAATTTCTTTTATAGTCTTCCTCCCCCCCTTCCTCCGCCCCCCCCCCCCCTCCGGCGGCAAAAGTAGTTTAATGAAGGTAAAATTTAATTTATTAATAATGAATAGGGTACATATATTGGAGGGTGGATTCATAAGACTCCAAAAGGAAATCAATACAATTATTATAAGATATAAGTGATGATCTATACTGCTATGAATAAGCTAAAACTATGGAAACAAAATCTGTAAATAAGGAATATAAATAATATACAATCACTCTAAGATATATCTCTGATATGCCCTTGCAAGATGGTAGGTCGATTAGAGATGCCAATCTTGGAACGTAACAACCCAAAAGATCCACTTGGAAGATTTTGTGCTGCTTATCAACTCAGTTGGTAAAGGATGAACAGGGGGTGGGGAGGTAAGAACGTGACGGGAGGCGAGGGGGGGATTGGGCGCAAGTATATTTATAATGATAGGAGGGGAGATAGTAGTAGGGTAGAGGTAAATGGGGGGAAGCGGATGTAGGGGGGAGGCTGTCGGGTTGGCAGATAAGGGATAAGAGACCAGTGGTGGGGTGAGGGGTGATCAGGGAATTGGATGTGGTGACTGATTTATTGGTTGGTGGTGGTTGTCAGTGGGTTGAGTGATCTGGATTCTAGAAAAACCTGAGGTTGTGGGGTGGTATTGGGGGGAGGGTAAAGGGGTGTGTTGACTCGATGTGGGGGAGTGGGTGGGATGATGTAAGGGTGTTATGGTGGGGCGGTTGGGGAGCTAGATGGTTTGGACAGTGGGAGTGAGGCAGAGGGTGGAGTTGGGGGGGGAGCCAGGGGGGTGGCAGGTGGTTGGTGGGGTTTGGGAATCGGACTTTGAAGTAGATTGGACAGTGGTTGTGCTGAGTGTGGGATGTTTGTGTAGTTTGGGGGTGTATGGTGGTTGGTGGGGTGGGGAGGTTGTGAAGGTGGATGTTGTGGGTGTGTTGTTGTTTCCTTCTCTTGCCCCTATTGAAACCTAAAGAATACCTTGCTGGACTAATTTTCATACAAAATTATAATCAAGTTCAGTGTGTTTCATGCGCGATATCACAACACAGGGGTACAACCAAGATGTAACATGGCGTACCCGACCCTAAAGGGGTCTCACACAAGCCACTTAACATATCATTAAAAGATATACTAGAAAATTGTGGAAATTCAAAACATTTTCCATACAATCTGAAGTCCTTTATAAAACAAAGTGGAAGTCTTCAACACTTTTTCTCAAACCATCTAAAACAACTTTAAATAACTTTTGGGACACATTCCATAAAATAGTCTATAACATAAAAGAAAAACATAAAAGTAGAATGGTGGTTTTATCCTCGATGCTATGAGGACTCACAAATATTTAACTTCTTGATCCTACTAAGAACCTAGCCTCAAACATGGAACTCAAGATCGCCGGACCCTACATTTGATAAGAATGTACATAAGAGTATGTCTACCGTCATAATCTAGGTCATGTGGGTAAAGTCCTTCCACAATAACTCTATCTAGTAGTCTACCGTCATCATATAAACATCACTCTTTATAGCCCTAACATACACAATTCATTATATTAGCTTTACTCTCAAGCCCTAGAAGTCAACATTCATGACCAATTGGGGTGATTAAAGGCTTAAAATAGTTTATGTAGGTGTAATAATTGTAGACATGTAACTTTTGATCGAACTAAAAATTGTACACTATTTTTCGAGATTAAATATTTTTATCAATCTTAGTTAAATATTTTTGACTTCATCTTAATTTAGTGAGCTTATTTTAAAAGATTTAAAAAATAACAAAAAAGACCTGCTTTATTTTTATTTTAGTTTAATAAATAAGCTAGTATTTTTAATTATAATTTTATTTTTAACTACTCAATTTTTCTTTATTTTAAAAAATAAGTAAATAATATTCTTATTATATTATAAATAAAAAAACCCTAAACTAACCCCACTACCCCAACTCCAACCCCACTTTCCCCCTCTCCTCACACTCCCCTCCCCCTCCCCACTACACAGCACCGTGGCACACACATTCACCCCCTATTACTATATACACATTACACACCCTTATTAATACAAACAAAGACGCACAAATCAAAAAAATAAACAAACATGCATGCAACAAACATAAGGAAAAAAAAATCCCACACTAAAAAAAAAGAAGAGAAAAACTCACGCCAGAAAGAAAAAAAGGCGAGGAATATTCATATCTCATTTTAATTTATTTTTCTGTAAAAAAATCACTAGCACATTCACATTTTTTCTTCTTTTTCTTTATTTCCATATCAAACAATCTATATATATCACTCTATACAATCCACAAAACATTTGTGGGTGCTTTAATCGAGTTTCGATCAAGGTATCGCGATACTTATCTTTTTCATTATGATATAACGGTGCCTTAAATCTTTAATTTATTTGTGAAATTTAATGTAATTATTATGATAAGTTCTCTTACACTTTTGTTTTATTCACAATTTTATTAAAATGAAGGATATGTTAAGAGTTATATCTCTTTTTTAACTAAATAGCTTTATTTGATTAAAAAATATTGTTTTTATTTTGTCCAATAAAGAATGCGATTTATTATAACAATTTATCATTGTTTTGTTGGATTAATAAGAAATTACAATATGCATGCCTAATTTTTTCATTAATTTTACGGTAAAAATAAAATATAATATATGTAGGCCTAATTTTAACATTAACCTTATGGGTGAATAAAAATAAAACAATACAAGATAATTTAAAATTTATATTGTATCCTAAAAGTTTAGATCTATTTGATTTAATTTAATATTTTCTTTTAATATTAGATGAATTTTAGGCATGTTAAAAAGTATTTGTTTTAATTAAGAATGTAGTTACACATCTTTTTTGAAACACTTAAAAGAAATTCAAGAATGTGGTGACACACGTTACAAAATTATTCTAATATATAATTTATTTAATTCAAATCAAGAGGTGTAAATTCAGATTATTAGGTGTGATGATTTCGAGAGGGGAAGACAGTATGCTTCCAAATGTCAAGATCGAGAATGCATTTAACATCCGATTTAAGACTAATAAAAATTTAACAATTAAAATAAGCAAACCATGACATGTAGACACAAATTATCCAAAAGACTCGAGTGATGCCTAATATGTTTCCCTCAGTCAACAGAATTCCTTACCCAAATTTCTAGTTCCAAGACAAAAATAAAGAGTCATTTCCTTTTGGTTAGATACTTAAAAAAGGTGACTTGACACATCATAACTTAATATGAAGCGGTGACTTTGAAAAAAAAGTAAAAATAATCTCTTAATCAATATCGTCAGCTTAATTGAAAAAGATCCTTACCGCCGAGCAAAAAAGGAATATGACATCTCTCGAGACTCTGCTAGGGATCAACTAGAATTTAAACTTTGTTATATAGACTTTTTTCACTTGATTTTATCATTTTATTTTTATTGGATATATTGTTTTGATGACCTAATGTGCTACTTGCTACTGATTTGTCGTTTTGATATTGTTGAATCGTATATAATTATGTTCTCTCGCGAACAATCTAAGTCTCTAAAAATAGGGTAGTACGGAATGTTATGCATCCCATTTTCTTTTGAGGTAAAGTTATAGTGTCTGGGCACCTAATGAAAAATTTTAGTCACATATGTTAGGCGGGATTGGATCAACAATGAATTCGAAATAGCGCTGCTACTGATAAGTTGCTCCTCCCTGACTCAAGTTGTCCACTTGAATAATCTAGTTTAGAAATCTATCTCCTAGGGTAATGGTTACCACCAGTAATTGAGTCCATCTAAGACAAGCATTTATGTTTTACTTGACCACTTAGATATGTTTATAAATTACATAAAAATGTATATGTTTAGAAAGTCTTGAATAATAATTTATTTGTCAAATAAAGTTTTAATATCTTAAAATTATAACTGTCCAAACTGGATGAAATACGTTCAGCCGATTCTTACCTCAATTAGATACGTAGGTAACCTTCCTCGAATTCGATTTTTCTTTTTTAAAAACAAAAAAAAAATCTTTATCTTTATTTAAAAATTTAAAAAGACAATAATTTGTTTATCCATTCTAAAAAAAGGATTTGTCCTTAAAAAAACAAAAAAATATTCTTACTCATATTCTGAACTACGTTTGACCTGACTCTAACTTTGACAAGATACGTAAGCATCCTTATTTTAAGATTCGGTCCAACCAAGAAAAAATCTTAAGATTCTCGTCACATAAATTGAGGCAAAAATATAATTTTTTTTGACTTGATTGGTACCAACATACTTAGAATTATGCATATGAAGAAATAACAAAGTGTTAAACTATTTGACAAGACATACCAACTTTGTTGTGACCTATAGACTTCTTTTGATATCTTTTACTATATTTATGTTTGTCACGCCCTTTTTTTTTCAAAATTTGATTTTATTTTTTTTATAGAAAAAAAGTTTTTCCAATTAAAGTGACATTTTGAAAAGGAATAATTTTATTATTCAGAGTTGCCACTTGGAATTAAGTTTTGGTGTTCCAAGCCATCTTATTTAAATCCCTAATAAAAAAAAATTGACTCTATTTTTAATGATCTGCGAACTACAAATTCGGGTAAGGATTTCTGTTGACCGAGGAGAAGGTGTTAGGTACTCTTCGAGTCCCGTGATTCTAGCACGGTCACTTTATTGACTTTAGTATGACTTGACTTAATTTTTGAATATTATATTATTTAACTTAATAATAAAAAATATTATTTACCTTTATTCTCTCATTTATTTTAAACCTATTTAAAATTGTATTATTTATTTTTAATCTATCTAAAATTGTTATTTTTTTTTGTGTGTGTCCATTAATTTGAAAATTGAAAACATGTATTGTTAAAGTTTGGGTAATTTTATAATTGTATGTCCAGTTAGATTAAAAATAAGAGATAAAATTTTATGATATTTAATATAAATTTTAGCAAGAAATTCTAAGTAGATTAGGACTATTTTTAACAATATTTTTTTATTTCTTTTTTTCTCTTCTTTTGTACCTTTTTTTCCTTATACTTTCTTTTCACTTTTTATTTTATATTTATATTTTATATTTTTTCGTTCTATTTTCTTCTTATTTTATTTATTTTTTAATATATATTTTATTCTTTTTTTTCTTGTAAGTTCTGTTTTGTCTTTTTTCTTTTGTTCATTCTTTTTTTTTTTTTTTAAATTACTTTTTGTTTATTTGTATGCTATGTTGTTTTTTAAAATTTATTTTTTTGGTTACACGTTATTTTTAAACATTTTAAAAGAAAAACATTGTGTCTTTCTTTTTCTTTTTAAAAAATCATTATTTTTAATCCTTTTTAACGTTTTGTTGCATTTTTTTTATCTTCTATTATTTCTCTATATATTTCTTTTTCTACGTATATTTTGTTAACATTTTGTTTATTTTATTATTATTTTTAAATTTTTAGTTTTATTTTTTATGCTTTATTTCTATTCATATCATTCTCAATTCTTATTCTTATTATTATTATTATTATATTTATTATTATTATTATTCTTATATTATTATTCCACATTATTTTATTTATTTTTATTTGTTAACATTGAACAAACTAAAAATAAAATAAATGCCCCAAATTCTATTAAGAGAAAAAAAATAATTATTTTTTATTGTTATTATTATTTTATTGTGCATATCATATTAGAAGTAAGGATTCAAGAACTTACCATCGTGATGTTTGTCTCTCACGACCTACTTACATGATTCTGCTTTATACCAGTTCCAAAAAAAAGAATGTATTGTTAATCTTTCTAAATGGTGGTTGGTTATTGACTTCAAGTATCCTGTGAAGCTTGACTTTATCCGCCCCGCTTGGGAGATTCATTCCATTGATGATCGTGCGAATATCTTGAAGATATTTTAAACGTAGCCTTATCTTTCCTTGAAACACTTCTCATGAACATTCTGACTCATTACCATTTTGTGCATGTTGTGTGGTCCATTCGTTCCCAAGCAACTCTCTTGCTTTATCAACTTTTCACACGTTGTCCCGATTTATGTATTATTTTCTCGAATAGGTTCACAAGCCCTAGCCAATATGGTGGGCATTCCCCAAACATTCAATTGAAAATACGAGTCAATTTTTTTGGCTTTAATTTTTTATTTGCTCACTTTACCGATTGAATGCTGAGAAAAACTCAAAGAAGAACAAACACAAGCACAAATGACACTAGTTAAAGGGTAATGAAGGATAAGTTATATCTTTAGAAGTAGTAAAAAAATAAGAGAATGTTTAAAAGGAGTGAAAACAATCTTATCTGAAAGTACGTGACGACTTCAATAAAACATGACATGCATTTGGACTGAACGTTTGATCTTTTCGAGTTGTCTGAATCTTCAGGAAATAATGTTGTACCTTTCAGTCTAAGCTTGAATTTTATTATGATTACACTCATGTCAAGACAGAATGTTATCATTTGATTAGTAGTGCCTTTCGTGATTTTTCACCAATAAGACATTTGAATCTCTATGACTTAACTAAGAGTTGTCTTATAATGCCCGTGAGGGTTTTCACTCATAAGACTCTCTCATTTTTCTTTATTTTCTTCTTATGATTCCCCATAGTTCGCAACATCATGTCGCAACCTTTGGAGAATTGATGAACATGGCTATCATTTTAATGAGTGATTAGACCGAACCCCAATGAAGTGCTGCCTACGTATCCTTTTAAGAATCAAGTAAATGTAGTTCAATGACTTCTTTTTGTGTTTTTTTTAAGATAAAGAACCAGACCAGTGATGTTTGAGATAAAAAGGGATACATATTTATCCTCTCATCATAAGAATGACAAGGATTGCTAAACATAGTATCTCTTGACCAAATCTGCATTGACAATTGTGTCGATCTCCTTTCTCCTCCATATCTTCCAATTGCCAGCTCTTGGGCATAACAACTTTCTTAATAATAAATAAGAGGCCTTTGCCATTTGGAGCAACTTTCCCTTGGCCTCGTTTGGGTGGGGAAGATATGTTTCACAACAGTTGACCTACTTTCAAAATTTATTGGGCATACTTTCTATATAACCCGAGCCATCCTATGCTGATATAATTGACGCAAAACAAATTAATGTGCAACGCCGTACCTGTTGTTGTCTCAGTGGCTGAATCAGTGCTAATTGGTTCTAGAATGGAGTTCAAAGCCCATTTGTGGTGGGGGTAGGTCCGGGGGGTGGGGTGGCGGGGGCGGTCAATTTCTGCTTTCAACAATGGTAGAAGGTATGGGAGTTTCAATTTCTGCGGTCTGACTGACAAACCTTCGTTCGTAACCAATAATTAGGGAGTTGCAACCGACTGACGTATTAACAGTTGTTCGATATCCCATGAGAGCGAAGGGTACTTTTTCATGCCATTGTCTAGTATCCTTGGCACTATTCTCCTAAGAATCTTCTTTGATATTTTTATTTGCCCGGCACCACTCTTAACATCCCTATTTTCCTTGGGGGCCGATAAGGGGTTTGAATCAACGACAAACATTTGAATTTGCTCATAGACTTCTTCATCAGGTGGATGTTGAGATCATTCATTGTCTGTAACACTGATTTTTTGGTATGCGCCAACACGACATATGATTTTGAAGCACAAAGCCCCACCACTGCTTTCTTGGTGACTGATTTGAATGTGACACCTTCTACCCATTTAGTAAAGTAATCGATGGAAACTAAAATAAATCGATGCCCGTTAGATGCTTTCGGCTCAATTGGCCCAATAACATTCATTCTCTTAGAAACAGAAGGCCACAAAGAAGACAGGATGCAACTTTAAAGGGGGTGAGTGAATCAAGTTGCTATGAATCTGACACTGATGGCACTTGCGAACAAATTGGAAGCAATCTGCCTCCAGGGTCAACCAATAGTAACCTACCTAGATAATCTTTTTTTCTAGAACGTAACCATTCATGTATGGGCCACATACCCCTGAATGTACCTCATTAATAATTATTTCCACCTCTTGAGTATGCACACATCACAATAAATTCAAATCTGGAGTCCTTTTATATAAGATCTCGCCACTCAAGTAGAACCCATTGGCGAGTCGCCTAATAGTTCTTTTTTGATCTCTATCAGCATGTAGTGGATATTCTCTAGCTTTTATAATCTTTTTGATGTTGTGATACTAGGGTTTACCGTCTGCCTCTACCTCAATTATATTGCAATAACCATGTTGATCCCTAACTTGGATTTCTGACGAGTCAATATAGGTATTACCTGAGTATGGAATCATCAGTGCTAGGGTGACCAAAGCATCATCCAACTCATTGTGAAACGTGGGAATATATCTAAATTCAATGGACTTGAACCTTTTGGTTATATATTATAAAACATTGTTTGTACGGTATGAGCTTAGTGTCTCGACTTTCTCATTCGCCTTGAGCTTGTCGAATGAGCAAGTCAGAATCCCCCAAAACTAATAGCTCATGCGCATCTAGATTTATTGCCATATTCAAACCGATTATGTGAGCTTCGTATTCTGTTGTGTTGTTGGTAGAAAAGAATCGAAGTCGTGCTGTGGCAGGATAGTGGCAATCGTTTGGTGAGATAAGAACTACCCCAATTCCTACTCCGTTTTTGTTAACAGCCCCATCAAAATATAATTTCCACACGGGGTCATCATCAATAATTTCTTCCTCAATAGAGTTGATCTCTTCATCAGGGAAGTATGTCTTTAAGGGCTCGTATTCATCTTCAATCGGATTCTTTGCCAGATGATTGGTCAACGCTTATGCTTTCATGACGGTGCGAGTGACATATACAAAGTAAACTTCTGTAAGCAAAATCTGCAATTTTTCCAATCTACCTGTTGGCATGGATTTTTGAAAAATATATTTCAAATGATCCATTCGAGATATGAGGTAAGTGGTGTATGACAAAAAATAGTGCTTCAATTTTTGGGCGAGCCAAGTTAAAGCACAACATGTCTTTTCTAATAGAGTGTATTTTTCCTCATAGCTTGTGAACTTCTTGCTCAAGTAATGATAACTTGTTCTTTTTTCCCTATGATGTCATGTTGTCCTAGAACGCAACCAAAGGAATTGTACGTCACCGAGAGGTATAAAAACAAAGGCCTACTAGGATCTAGGGGGACCAATATCGGAGGATTTGCTAAATATTTCTTAATTTTGTCAAAAGCCTTTTGACACTCACTTGTCCATTTAAGAGCAGCATCCTTTTTCAACAACTTGAATATCGGCATGCATGTGGTAGTGAGTTGAGCGATGAATCAGATGATATAGTTTAACCTTCCCAGAAAACTCATGACTTCAGTTTTGATTTTCGGAGGTGGCAATTCCCGAATTGACTTTATTTTGAAAGGGTCCAATTCAGTGCCTCTTCGGCTAATTATAAAACCCAAAAGCTTGCCAGATGGAACTCCAAATGCGCATTTAACTAGATTAAGCTTGAGATTGTAATTTCTCAACCTTTCGAAGAATTTTCTTAGATCATGCACATGGTCAATTTACGTTCTAGACTTAATGATGACATCATCGACATATATCTCAACTTATTTATGTATCATGTCATGGAATATGTTAGTAATATCTCTCATGTAGGTTGATCCTGCATTCTTTAGACCAAATGGCATGACTCTATAACAATATGTACTCAATGGGGGTGGTGAAAGTAGTTTTTTCTGCGTCTTTTTCATCCATGAGAATTCGGTGATATCCGGCGTAACAGTCCACGAAAGATTGAATCTCATGTTTAGCACAATTATCAACCAGGATGTGAATGTTGGGTAATGGAAAATTGTCTTTTGGAATTGCTTTGTTTAAATCTCTGTAATCAACACAAACTCTGATCTTTTCATCCTTTCGTTGGCACTGGCACAACATTAGCCAAATAGGTAGTGTATTGGATGACCCTGATCACATTTGCACTTATTTGCTTCATGATTTCCTATTTGATCTTATCGCTCATATCTGTCTTAAATTTTCTCTGCTTTTGCTGGACATGTGGAAAATTAAGATGTATGGGAAGTTTGTGAACTACAAGATCAGCACTTAACCCCCGCATGTCATCGTATGACCAAGAGAAAACATCTTTGTATTCAAATAAAACTCGAATTATGTCGTCTTGAATATTTTGATCTACATGGATACTTATCTTTATTTCTCTCTCACTTCTTCGGGAGTCCCTAAATAAACCGCCTCAGTTTCACTTAAGTTAGGCTTAGGCTTATTTTCAAATTGATCCAAACCCTTTTTTATTTCTTCGTCAGCTTCAACTTCATCATATTCCTTAGACTTAGGATTCATTGTATTGATATCAGACAACTCTTTAGGATCTAATTGTAAACTCCACATGCATGTCATATTATTAAAGTTAACGTAACTAAAAATGAAAAATAAGATGACAAATATTAGAAAGAGTAGGAACGAAGAAGATGACTAAAAATTCATTGCATTAAATGGGAAAGGATCAAAGGGTTAGCAACAAGAGAAACAACTAGATATTTGAATTACAACCCTGAGAATTATCCAAGAAAAAAAAACAGCAAAATAAAACTATCAGGACTCCTTCGTTGTAGGGAGAGGAGTGACTTTCCAGTTGTTGAGTTAGACATTCGGGCCGATAAACTGCACATCCATATGACTAGTGCCCTCACCCATCTGATTAATGTTTAGCTCATAAAACATTTCCTCTATACCTTGACACGTTTTATCCACATCATTTAGGATAGGTAAGTCTAGACACGGGTCACCTTGAGATTTAATAAAAGATTGAGCAATATGGGGGATCGGCTTCAACAGATTCCAAGTATTTCTTTTACGATCTTTTGCCCATTTTCTATCAAATCTAGTTGGATTAAAACCCAAACCGAATGTCTCTTGATTACCCATTAGATTGATAGGATTCACAATTCCTTGCAACGACAAACCTAATCCCTTTCCGGGTTCATAGCCGTTTTGTACCATTTTAGCCACCAACCGAATTAATTAGAGACAAGTGGTTTGGGAGTATAGGCTTTCCTCTAATAACTTGATTGACCGTATTATCTCCAATCCTGATAGTTGAGGAGATTCACACCTCTTTTAGGGCCTCAATGCATGGTATCGAGGATCTCGGGTGATTGGGAGATCACTTCACCTGGATAATGATTTTTTGTTTGTCATGTTCAAACTTGACCACTTGGTGTAGAGGAGATAACCGCTCAAGCCATGTGGATCCATTGCCATACGCCAACGTAGATTGTAAGACGTGTCATGTCGAAGCTTGGAGTGATCTCCCAACTCTTCTTGGTCCCAATTTTAACAATTAAGTAAATTTCACGAACCATAGTATCCCGTTTTGCTCCTACAATGCCCGTACACAAACATTGTTTATACGGATCGCTATCAGTTGCTAATTTTCAAAGCTTTTGGGTAAAGTTGAAAGAGGCATATTCTCACAACCCTATCCTCTATCAACCATGACCCTCTTCACATAGTGTTCTTCACATTTTACGGTTAAATGTAGATACCTATTATGTCCAGATCCTTCCAAGGTCAATTCATCATCAGTGAAAGTGATTTTATTTAAATCAAAAATTTGGTTGGACATCTTTTCCAGGTGACCCACCGTTATATTTTCTGAGATATGTGCCTCATTCAAGAGTCTGGTCAAAACTTCATGATGTTATTTAGAATGTATGACTAATAACAACAAAGAGATTTGAGCCGGCATTTTCCTTAACTGATCAATAACAAAATAATCTTGAGCTTTCATCTTTTTTAGCAACTCTTCATCCTCTTCTCTTCATGCTTTGTTTTTATCGGCAAATTGATTTTCTTGTTTCTTTGGATTTGGTTTGTCCTCTTTGAATCTTCTGGAGCATAAACCTTCTAAATGAGTTAAGCCTCTTGTTTCATGTTTTCTCACACGCTCCTTTCCCTTGTGAGTAACAACGACTTTGTGTGAGTAACAACGACTTTGTTGTAGTTCAGGGAAGACATTGGTGTTTGTGATGGAAGTTTGTGTTGCAATTTGTATTCAATAACTGGCCCCTTTCATACTGTTCTGATTTTGAAAAATGTTGAAAGTTTACCAGGAATGTAAACATTTGGTCCATTCACGGTCCACATCTCCTTTGTTTTTTATGAACCAGGGACATCCAACGACTAGCTCTCGAGGTCTCCAAAATGCAAAGTGCACTTTTTACAATTATCGGTGCCCTTTGTATGGGTTCATAAAACCACTAGAGTCGTCTTTTAAACCTCGCTTTCCACTTTGGTTCTACTTGTTTGCTCATAATATTCAAAAATGTTCAACCATCCCCATAACACGCTCATTATTGTGAGTAGGAGTGGGTTATTGGTGACATGTGCTTCTCATTACGTAATCGATTACCTTATCCTCGATTAACTTTCAATGCCTCTTTTCTATCTGCCCCCCACCCCCCCCCTGACAATCTTGTGAATGACCTAGAGCATTAGCGTGGTACTCACATATAACAGTTGGATCAAAGCCTCTTGCATTCGGAAGACAACGTATGGATTGACAGGTTTAACCAGTCTTAATTGTAATTTTTGCAACAAACTCGTATACAATTCCTTAATTGGAGTAAAATTTTCTTTTAGACCTTGTTCTCTCGTATAATTTGCCCCGGGATATGGATTGTATGGCGCATGGAAATTGTTTTGTTGGGGGTGAGAACCTTGTGGGGAAGTCCCCCGCCATTGTTTGCGTGGAGGAGGTCGAACAAATGCATGAGTGTTGAGAACTGCATATTGGGCTGGTTAATAATATTGAGAAGAATTAGATTATTCTTGTCGGATTTGACCATAAGGACGGTTCACACCCATTTGAACACCTCTCAATCCAGATGCCATCAATGGACCCCTTACTCCTCTTTTTTGATTGTAAAATTAGCAGCGATCACACATTGGTATGTCTGTGTGTAGGTTAATGGCTGGGTGGACTTACAATCTTTCCTGACTTTATGCATTCTCTACCCTTTCTCGATCTTAATCGCTGCGGCGAAGGCTGCCCATTGCGGTGAGAAGGTAATGAAAGTAGTCAAGCTCTTGATCTTGGAGAAAAACATCAATTAATTCGTAGTCTTTCATCGTCGGTTTGACTCTAGCCGCCTGCTCCCTCCATCTTATGGCGTATTCCCTAAAACTTTCAGATGACTTTTTTTCATATTAGCTAGGGAATTGCGATCGGGAACAATATTGATATTGTATTGGAATTGTTGGACAAAATCTTGCGCCATGTCATCCCAAACGTGCCAACGAGAAATGTCCTGATCGATAAACCATTCTGAGGCTACACCCATTAAACTCTCTCCAAAGTAAGCCATAAAAAGTTCTTTTCCTCCATATCCTCTCAACTGATTACAAAATTTTTTCAAATGAACCAATGGATCTCCATGACCATTATACATATCAAACTTTGGAGTTTTGAACCCTATAGGCAAGTTGACATCTGGAAACATGCATAAGTCTTTAAATGAGAGACTTTTGTGTCCTCCCAGACCTTGCATATTCCTTATGTTTTGTTCCAAACTCTTTATTTTCCTTGAAATTTCTTCATGTTCCTCATCCTTAGTGTTTTTCTCAACTTTAATGGGAGAACTATATTGATGGTGGGTGGTAAGAGTTAGGAGCATTGAAAGTTAATTTAGGGGCATGACCTTGGCCATATTGATATTGAGATAGGGTCAGTCATGGATATTTTTAGTAAGTGTCGGTGAGGGAACGTATTTAATTTGCACAGTTGCATGAAGAATGAATTAGTGATCATTGATGGTTTCCAACGGGTTTACTCAAGATAGTCCGCCAGTGTTAGACGTGTTACCGTAGGTCCAGACCTAAGTGGATAAACAGGTCACTTGTGACACTTGGATGGGGATATGGGCATTTCACTTATCAAATATTTCGCAGCATGAAGGCGAAGGAGCTTTTCCATTCATCCAAAGCTTGTACATTTCAGTCATCTATTGTCTTAACATTTTCACCTCTTCTATAGGTACCGATTCTTGCGCAACCATTTGAGTTTGTGCGTCTTCATTTTTCAACTTTGTTCCGTCTTTACATGTAATTTTTTCTTTCCTTTTTGATCTTGTGTTATATTGATGAGATGCCAGCTCTCCTCACAAACCAACCACCTTTAATTTCTTTAAATTCTTATATATAAAAACAAAAATGTATTAGGATTCAACACTTTGAGGATATTAAACACACGTTGTATGTTATGCACCTAGATTATTCATATGTCTATAATGAGTTTTGGAAGACTTTTATGTTTCATCCCGGCTTTGGACGACTTGCTTATGTCTATTGGTCCCCTACTTTACTCATTTGAATAATTTGAATGCATTTTGATTAAACCTATTAAAGGTTTCCCGAGCATCATGTTTGAACATGAATCATATCATTACGTAGTTCGTGTAGAGAAGTTTCTTTGAAAAGAAAATACGACATTTATTTAACTTAAAATGATAATACCATTCAAATCAAAATGACAAAAATAAAATCATCAAAGTACTTAAAGATTAAAACAAAATTCAACGAAATGAAACTAAAAAGAAAAATAATAAAAAATCCATCTCTGACATTTCTTGATCATCAATTGCCCCTTAGGATAGAGTTGACCTTGATCAAAGCTTTCAGCAGATGTGGGGCTAGTGAAGGCACCTCTTGACCCAGACTCTCATCACTCCGATGGAGATGACCACCATAAACATCAATCAAGCACTCTGTCAATTGAAGCACTTGTCCTTTGGCCTCCTCCATATTGTCGTGACAATTTTACAACCATTCTTCAGTAGTGACAACTGCGTTATTCAAATGCTCTTCCTGTGCTTGAAACTCTTCAATTTGGTTATGAAGTTCTCCATGCTCTTCCGTCCATTGGTTCATTTCGGTCACCACTTCTGCTTGATACAATGTGAAACGGTTTGCTATGTCCCTTTCTCGTCTCATTGAAGCTTTTAATTGATTTTGTAACTTGGCTTGTGCGTGCATTAAGAGGGTCTTTTCTTTCTTATATTTTTCTCCATTGAATCCATACACTTGTTACAATGCCAAATATCATGCAGGCTTGGAGATAGTAGAATATGTTTCTTTTAAAGCCTTTCTCAATCAATGTAACTCTCTCTCTTGAATTATTGAATCAACGCAAGCCACTCTCTTCTAGCATTATTTAGGTCATACCGTAGATATCCAAAATAGACCTATAATTTCCTTCCACCTAGGTAGGGCTGCTTGATTTGACTTAAATTCCCTCTTCTCAACTATGATTATCGCGCTGATCCTTTCGGTATACTTTGAGAGGGCTTAGTCAAAGAAACCAATGAAGGTTATAAGGGGGCAAATTTCCTTCCACATGATCCATCTTTACCATAGATTTCGAACTTAAAGTTCAACTACCATCCCAAATCTTTTGGGCTTCTGATTCTCGATCTCGATCTTCAAATGCCACCTCCCATACAAAATTCTGTGTATCCTCGGTCTTAGGTAAAAATTTTTTTGTCCTAGTTGACGTAGCACCCTAAGGGGTATGTATGGTTGGAACCCGTGAAGGCCAGTCAAAACAAAGAATGGACGATAAGAAGACATAACTATTAATCTTAGATGCAGTCAATTTAAGAAGATAATATCTCCTTGCTTTGACACCTTTTGACAATTTGTCTTTTAATTCTTCATCCTTTCAGGGTGTCTCAAAATATAATTCGTCCAATCGGATTTGAAATCTGTCGCAAAACGATGGCGATACAAGTGCTCCAGAAATCACATTTGCAATAGAATGCTACAACCTTAAAAAAAGTCTTCCCTTCTCTACATCTAGTCAAAGCACGATAAATATCATCTAACATCATCGGCAAGATAGTGAATTTTTTTTCTTCATCATAACAGTGACTATTCATGAAAGACAAATATCAATTTTTTTTATCCTTCCTTAGAAAAACCATAGCTCCTAAAAATGCAACCATGAATGCTTCTTGTCTATGCTTTTCTCAAGTAGGAAGGTGTTGTCCATTTTTAAGTTGCTTCCCATAGTTTGAAAATCCTTCTTTCTTTTAATATCTTGAGTACAAGAATTTCAAGTAAACTATTCTATTATCAAAACACTCCTTATAAGGATGAATTATGTGCATCTTTCCAGAAATTTGTTATCGCTGACGCTCCTAGGGGCTATCATTGTTTTAGTTCGGAGATCCTTGCCTAACCCTGTGAAGCCACCCAATTTTTCTAATGTGTGCGTCCACCAAAATAACTAAAGCCGAAAATGGGATCAAAGCCTCGATCAAACCTCCGTCAGGACTAAATCTTATGATATCTGTAAGGAAACGAAGATGTTTGAATATATCAGTTTGCCTAAACTCATGCATATTGTTCCATCAATCCATAAGTAGTTGTGGGGTTTTATCCGTGATAATGAACTTTGGGGGATCATTGACCATTTCGACTGCTTCATCCCTTCGGATTTTATCATACCCCATAGATCTCATGATTACCTGATTGGAAAAAGGAACCCGAGATTTAAAATCAAATTTAATTATGAAATTTTGATAATTCGAAATTATTTGTTGGAGTAGTTAAAAATATGAAAATGATTCAAAATGCCTAAAAGTGGTCATTATTTTGAAAACGAATTTTGTTGATCTCAATTAGGGGAAATTCAGGCTGTGTTTAAAAAAGAATGACCTGATAAAGAGACAGTTTGGATAAGTGAAAAAGAGAAAGAAAAATAAAACAATGTGTCATGTACAATTAAAAGACATATATTTATCTATATAGTGGTGTTGTGTGTGTAAATATATTATAGACATTTATACATACATAAACACACCACACACACACACCACCCACACCACACAACACACACACACACCACACAACATATCATATATATATATATATAGTATATATATATATATACATATATATACATTTGTTATCTTGAATAATTGGTCGAAAGTGGGTAAAAATAGACATTTATTCTTTTAATCGATTATATATATTAATTTGTTTATCTTGAATAATTGATCGAAAGTGGGTAAAAATAGACATTTATTCCTGTATTTATATGAAATAATGGTCAAAAGTGGGTAAAAATAGACATTTATTCCCTGTGTCGAATTAGCTATATTAATTGTTTATCTGAAGAATGGTAGAAAGTGGGTAAAAATAGAAATTTATTCCTTTAGACGATTATATATATTAATTTGTTTATCTTGAATAATTGGTCGAAAGTGGGTAAAAATAGACATTTATTCCTTTAGTCGATTATCCTAAAGACGGTCAATATTTTTTATGGTCTTCCACATGATGCAACAAGTAACAAAAAAATGCACATTATGGTCTCACGAAAAGGTACCTTTCCTAGTAAGATTGGGCCCACATGCCGAGACTCTCTAAGTTAAATGCACGTGATGCAGATAAAGCGGATCGTAGTAAGGATATCATGTGTGAAGGTTTTAGTTCTACTAAGGTTTTACTTGTGGAGAAAAGTATCTAGACTGGCCCCCCTGTTATAAAACGAAGGAGACAACGATCAGGGGAGTAGTAGAAGTAAGTTAGTAGAGTAGTAGTACAACGCTACCAGTAGCACAGAGCTTTCTGGCTTTGTGCATGGGTGCTTCCCATTCTATACATATATGACTAAAAATCCTTCACCATGGACCGAGGATCCACTGGCTATCTTGATAGAAGCGGGGTACGCAGTCGTAATTCTCATATTATTATTATAGAATACTCAGAACTAATGCAATTCAAATATTATCAAAACATTAAATAAATAAACAATTAGCACATTAAGACAAATAAATACAATATTCAAAATGTAAAATAAATAAATCATAGTCATACATAAATCAATATTTAAAGCTTGAATTCTAGTTAGTTTCCCACCGAGTTTCCATCTGTCATGCCCCCCCCCCCCTTTTTTTTTTAATCAAAATTTGATTTTATTGTTTTGAAAGAAGAAGAGTTTTCCAATTAACGTGACATTTTGAAAAGAGATTATTTTATTATTCAGAGTCGTTACTTGCAATTGAGTTTTAGTCATCTTATTTAAATCTCTAATAAAAAGGAAATTTGACTCTATTTTTAATGATCTGCGAACTAGAAATTCGAGTAAAGATTTTTGTTGACCGAGGGGAAAGTGTTAGACACCCCTCGAGTCCTGTGGTTCCAGCACAGTCGCTTTAGTGATTTTAGTATGACTTGACTTAATTTTTGAATATTATATTATTTAAATTAATAATAAAAATATTATTTACCTTTATTCTGTCATTTATTTTAAACCTATTTAAATTTGTCTTATTTATTTTTACTCTATTTAAAATCGTCTTTTTTTTTTGGGTGTGTATCCATTAGTTTGAAAATTGAAAATCTGTATTGTTAATGTTTGGGTAATTTTAGAATTGTACGTTTAGTTCGATTAAAAATAGGAGATAAATTTTATGGTATTTAATATAAATTTTAGCAAGAAATTCTAAATAGATTAGAACTATTTGTAGATTTTTTTTTCTCTTTCTTTTGCCAGCTTTTTTCCTTATAAGTTACTTTGCAGTTTTATTTAGGATGTATATCTTGATTATTTTTCAGTTTGATGTTCTTGAGTTTATTTATTTTGAATATAATTTTACGTTTTCTTTACTGTAAGTTCTGTTTCGTCTTTTGTTGTGGCATCGGGTTTAGTTACGTTTGTTTTATTTTTTGCTTTGTGTTTTTATTAAGTTTGTTGTCCACGTTATTTTAAAATTTTTGAGAAAAAAACATGGTGTCTGGTTTTGGTGGTTTTGTAAAATAATGCATGATTTAATCCGGTTGTGGATAAATAATTGGTGGGATAGTGAATGTTAATTATGTGGAGTCATTGTAGGATATGGTTAGAAATTCTTACTTGTGGACCAATAAGGTTTTCCCATAAATAAAGGGTTTTCTTCTTGTAAATACGGATATGTAAAGATCATCTGAATCCGGGAATATACTTCAAGAGACATAGAAGTCTTTCTCTTCTCTCTACTGTTCTTTTTCTTCTAATTTATAGAGTTTCATAACAAATATTTTGTTTTAACGTTTTGTTGCCTTTTTTTATCTTTTATTATTTCTCTATATATTTCTTTTTCTACGTATATTTTGTTAACATTTTTTTTTATTTTTTTTTATCTTTTTAGTTTAATGTTTTTATGTTTTATTCTATTATTATTATTATTATTATTATTATTGTTATTATTATTATTATTATTATTATTATTATTATTGTTATTTTCTTTTTTCTTCTTATGTTTTTCTTTTAAATTAATCTTCCAATTTATTTATTATTTCTTTGCTGAGCGTATATTTTTATATTAGTTTTGGGTGAGAGACTGATGCTAATCAAAAGAAACGTAGTGGAGTGGGATTATGATTTAATTTGAAATTTGGTTGAGAACATTAAGGTTGACATAAGGAAACAAAAATAAAATAAATAAATAATAATAAAAGCAAATTAACAAAACAAAAATAAAAAAAAATCGTGCAAAAAAAAAGGATAAAAAAAAAGAATAAAAATTAAAGAAATTAGATGGGAGGAGGATTTTTTGGAAAATAAGTTAGGAAGTAATTAGGATAAGGTAAAATAAATTTAAAATTTTGGGGACTTCTCTTTTGTTTTCTCTTTTCATACTTTTCCATAATATTTTTTATATTATTTTTAGACTAGATAGAAATAATTTAAATTCCCAACTTTTTTTAATCATTTTTTTAATTATTATTGTTAATTATAAATGATCTTATAATTTGAATTAATTTAAATATAATCCCTTTAAAATTGGTGTAAAATATTTATGTTTTGGTAAAAAATTAATTGTTCACATATGTAATACTTGAGAAACTGTTTTGCTTAAAATTAAGACTAAAACAAATTCGAACTCATGTTTTAATGTGCATTGTGTGATGAGTTTTATATATAAAATTCAATGACATGACTTTGTTGATCTAGAACTTGACCCATATGTTGGTTGAGGCGAAATATTGAGTAACATTTAAGCTGAGAAAGGGTTATTACTCTATTTTGATCCGATTGTGCCTTTCAAGCCTACAAAAAGACATGTTATCCATATAATTTCTATTTCGAGCCTAAAATCATTTTATTTGAATAATCATACTATATTTAGCGTATATCCTTTTGAGTGCATAAATGCACTGTATCTTGATCCCACCTATCTGAGCGTACTATCAATTATCTACACAACGCCAAAGACCTAAGTTGGTAGCAAAGTGAAAAGGCCAAATATGCGAAAGTTAAAAAAATGACAAAGAAAAGCTAGAATGAAAAAATGAAAAAATCTCCAACAAAAAGGAGAGAAGGTGGAAAAAAATAAGAAGAAAATAGACGAGGAAAAACTTTCAAGAAAACAAAGGTCAAATGCGAAAATGAAAAATATTGAGAGCATTGAGCAAATTTTAAGGAAGAAATAGTCACTTTATCCCAAATGAATATCCTACCTTTCCGTAAGCCTACATTACAAGCCAATGACAAGTCTTATTTGATCTCATTTTTTGTGTTATTACATCAGTAGATACTTGCATAAGGGTCAAACATATGGTATCTCAATTTCATGCATTGACTATCTTTTCGAGTGTGAGTGACTTCAAAAATGTCCTAAGATCAATTGACTCCTATTGTGTGAAGTAAGAATTCATTTGTTGCGAGCGCACTTGAAACATAAGGATATGAATAATTCTGTCTCTTAATTTAGACAAGATGAACTTATTTTGTAAATACTTATATATGCTTGAGCTACCATTTGAAACTATAGTGATTACTCATAGTTGACCTCAAATCTGTTTGAAAGTAGTTGAAGGTGACTCATATGCATCATACTAATTGTTGGTACCAATTAAAGTAAAAACAGTGTCATTCATGAACTGATTTGTTTCTCAAAAGATGACTTTTGTAGGAAAAATAAATTACTTTTTTTGAGTTTTATGAACTACGTTTGACCTGATTCTTATTATACAAGATATGTAGACAGTCTTAAAATGAGTTCGTTCTCACCGAACAAAATTTTATATCCTTGAAGAAATAGAATTTGATAATTTTTTGTAAAAGAAAAACAAAAAAAAGATAAATTAAGTGTTTTAAAGTTCTTCAATTTAAAATCTGGGACATAATTTTATTTGTTAAAAATAAATCACTCTCATTTTAAGGGAATAAGCACTCTAGTTACATTTTAACAGACCAGATCATATTTAATTTCTAGGGAACAATCTCCCTATTTGCACTTTGTCACGACCCAAATCAGGGACGCGATTGGCACCCACATTTACCCTCCTATGTGAGCGAACCAACCCATCTAAACCTTAACATTTCAAGATATATCAAAGAAAATAATGCGGAAAAGACTCTAAAAAACTCATTAATAAAAAACAATCAATACTATTATTATTACCCCAAAACCACAAAATCTGGAAGTCATCATCACAAGAAACATCTATCTCAAATTACTTAACTAGGAATGTCGAAGAACAAAAAACTAACTAAAAAAAGCTAGTCCATGCGGAAGTTCAAGGCATAAGACTTGAAGAAGAAAGACCCAGTCCAAGTAGAGCATTATTAGCTCACCCTGAATTTCCGTGAAGTGAAGACGGCTAGATCTGCATTGATGTTGAAGTTACGGAAAGTTGCGCATACACAAATAACAAGAGGAAAACATGAAAGAGGGGGGTCAGTTACAACCACACGTACTGAGTAGAATCATCGGCAAACTCAAAATAGGAACAGTATATATCAATAATTAATGTAAATCAACGACATACTCAACATGTAGCAATAACAACATGGAATTCATCAATAACTTACAACCGAGTTCACACATGAGGAATCAAGCCTCAATACCATACTTTGGGACTTAAGTTCATTAGATGAGTTTATATTATTAGTATTTCAAGAGATCATTATCTTTCTTCCTCTTTGTGTCGGTTACGTGACACTCCGAGCCTCTATTTCTATTACTGGTGTGGAAGTGCACTCGATCCTCATTCTATCCTGGGTACCGGAACGTGGGGCACCCGAATCCATATTTATCCTGGTGTCGGAACGTGGACACCCGATCTCATATTTCTATTCTGGTACCGGAACGTGGCACCCGATCCATATTATCTGGGTGTCGGAACGTGACACTCGATCCTTCAGATTCATTCTATCCTCGGTACACGGAACGTGGCACCCGATCCTCATATTCATTCTATCCTAGGTACGGGAACGGGCACCGGATCCTCATATTCATTCTATCCTTCGGTACGGAACGTGGCACCGGATCCTTCATTATTTATTCTATCCTCGGTACCGGAACGTGGCAACCCGATCCTATATTCATTCTATCCTTGGTCCGAACGTTTGGCACCCGATCCCCTAATTCATTCAAGCCTTTATACTAAGGCATTCATCATTCTCATTATAGAATGTTATCAAGACGCTTTCATACTAAGGCATCATCATTCTCATTATATAATATATCAAGCGAAATTGGGTCTTTCAAAGATTTTGGGATTCAATAGGCTCTATCATGTTTGTTATTCATCACAAATTTCATAATCATAATAATGCAAGATACAATTTAAGCACATAGCAGGGTTTACAATTACTATCAACACATAATATTCACTATTAAGAGTTCACTACGAAATATCGTAACATAAACCCTAATCCTACCTCCACCGAAGATTAGTGATCAAGCAAAGCAATTTCCCAAGCTTGTTCTCTTCGTTTAATCTCTTTCTCGTTCGACTTTCTCTCCTTCTCTTGTTCTTTCTATTTTCTTATCAAACCTCTTCTTTTACCCTAAATTATTATCTAATTAAGTTTTAAAAAGGTTGGCACTAAGATCCACTAATAACTTAAGGTTCCTCTTTAACCCCCAAGTAATTAGACTTATTAACATTAACCCTCTAACTTTATTAATTAAAGCAGGAATATAGTCAAAACGTCCCTAAAACGTGTAAAGAAATCGACCGGAACTGGGATTGCCGTAGCCCGTGACGGCCGTCGCGCCTGCGACGGTCCGTCCTGATGTCCGTACAAGGTCCAGGAGAATTGTTTTAAGTGGATGGCCTGTGACGGGCCGTAGAGCTTGCGACGCGTCCGTCCTGCCATTCCGTCATGACGTTCAGGAGAGTCAATTTCAGTTACCCAATTTCAGATTTTTTAAGTGTTTTGAAACGACCCCTCCACGACGGTCCGTCGTGCCTTTGACGGGTCCGTCGTGGCCTCCGTCACATCTGCAGTTTCCAGAATAGAAATAAAACGGTTGCTCAAAAGACTAAACAGGTCGTTACAAGAGATACCAATTTACCCATTGTTCGTCCATCCGAACGATCACAAGAAGGAAAACAAAGTGCGAAAAGGGAATACTGAATCCGTAAACAGATGTTTGGGTATCTTTTCCCGCATATCTGCCTCTTTCCACAAGAGTGGCTTCTTCAAACGGTCGATTCTTTCCATTGCAACTTATGGAAGCAATCTATCTGACCTCAACTTGCGAATTCTCTATCTAAAATAGCAACAGGTTCCCTACTCATAAGGACAAATTCGCATCAAGCAAAAACTGAATCCACAGGATGAGGTAATTTCCATCCCCATTGGGATCTTTCAACATGGACACATGAAATACCAGGATGCACTCGGACAGCCAGGGGGGCAAGGCTAATTCATAAGGCCACCTCCCTATTCGCGTTAGTACCTCAAATGGTCAATATACTTGGACTTAGCTACCTCTTTGCCCAAACCGCAGTCACCCCTTTCATGGGTGAAACCGTCAAACAAAACTTGTTCCTTCCATGAAACTCCAAGGTCTCTAACATTAGGTCTGCAACTCCTTTTGTCTACTTTGACGCACTACATAGAGCTTTTTCTTGAATGCCCTCACCTTTTTAACTTAACGAATCCCTCAAGAGATGGTACCCCAAAAAAGGTCTAAACCTCGAATGCAATAAAACAAACCAAATGGGAGATCTACACCTCCTCCCATTACAATGCTTCCAAATGGAGCCATAATCAATACTGGAGTGATAGCTATTATTTGTACGAAAACTCTGCCAAAGGTAAGAAGAAGCTATCCCAAGGCCACCAAAATATAATCACGCTGCGCGAAGCATATCATCCAACACTTGAACGTTCGCCTCAGACTGACCATCGGTCTGATGGGATGACACGCAGGTTACTAAGGTCCAACCTAGTACCCAATCCTGCATGCAATGTTTTCCAAAACTTAGAAGTAAACTGAGTACACTCTATCGATATAATGGATAGTGGAACCCCATGCAATCGAAAACGATTCTGAGATGTAGATTCTTGCTAACTTCTCTGCATTGTGATTCACCTGACCGGAATGAAATGACAGACGTAGTCAATCTGTCACATACCCAAATTGAATTCAAACTTCCCCAGGTCGTGGAAGACCAACCACAAAGTCCATTGCAATTATCTCCCACTTCCATTCAGGAATGGGCATTCTTTTGAAGTGTTTCCTCCGGGCTTGGTGTTGTTCATATTTCCAACTTGTATTGTGACAGTGTGGACACTCCCCTGGCAATAAAGTCAACAATATTGCGCCTTTTCATGTCTACTCCACCAAAAGTGTTGTTTTATGTAGCGATTACATCTTGGTTGCACCAGGATGTATAGAATACCTTGAACTATGAGTTTCGTGCCAGAACAGTGGTGTCCAAATCATCAACGGCGGGCGTACAATACCCTTCCCTTCATCCTAACACAATTCATCGTCGATGTTGGCTTCTTTAGCCTTCATCGCAACACTTTATCTCGGATTCGCCTTAGTCTCATCATCAAACTGTTTTCCCTTAATCTTGTCAAGAAAAGAAGATCTTGGGGGGGGACTCCACCTAGCCAAACAATCCTCCCTTCTCATTTATTTCAACCTCAATTCCAAGTCGGTAGCCAGAGTCTAACTCTCTAGCAATGGGCGGTAGAGGCTTGCAAATGAGCTAGACTTTTCCCCATGCTTCCGCCTTTCTACTCAAGCGCCATCTCCACAAAATTCGCCTTCCCCGGATGATTGATGATACAAAATAGTGAGGTCGTAGTCCTTCAGTAGTTCCATCCATCTCCTTTGCCTCAAGTTCAAATTCTTTCTGAGTAAAGGACATCCTGAAGGCTACGATTTGATCCGTGTAGACCTCACACTTAACCCCATATAAATAGCTTGTCTCCATTGCTCAATGCAAACACTAGCGGCCAATTCAAGTCAGGAGTGGTAGTTACGTTCATGCACTTTCTTTTAATGTCTGGAGGCATAAGCAATCACGTTCTTCTCTTGCATTAGCACTGCCACCCAACCCTGGAATAGGATGCATCACAATAACAATGAAGTTTGCTTACCCTCTACGGCAAAGGTGAGGATAGTGCGGTAGTCAAAAAAGTATCTTAACTTCTGAAGCTTGCCTCACATTCATATCGGACCACCAAATGGAAACATTCTGCTTGAGTCAAAGTTCGTCAATTGGGAAGCAAATAGAAGAGAAATCCTTTGACCAAAGCGGCGGTAGTAGCTAGCTAACCCAACAAAAAACGCCGTTATTTCTGACACATAGTGGGTCTTACCCAAAATTATTTACTGTCTAATCTTAGAAGGATTACCATACCCCATCCTTCGAAAACCCTGCCCCAAGAAGGGCCATGCATTCTAGCCAAAACTTCACCCACTTAGAGAACTTGGGTAAAGCTTTTTCTCCCTCAACATTTCCAACCAAACCTCAAATGCTCCTCAGTTCCTTCTTACTTTAGAAAAACACCTATACCAGTATATCATCTATAAATACGATCAAACGCGATCTAAATAGGCCTTAAAAATCCCGTTCATCAAAACTTCTGAACGCAGCAGGGGCATTCGTAAAGACCAAAAGGACATTACTACAAATCGTAATGCCCATACCTGGTCCTACAAAGCAAAGTCTTTTTGGGCACATCCGTTGCCCGTATGTTCAATTGAATGATAACGGATTCAAGTCCAATCTTTAGAGAAGACACAAGCAATTGTAAAACTGACGAACAGTCGTCAAGTGGAGGAAGAGGATTACTGTTCTTTATAGTCAACCTTGTTCAACTGCAGGTTAGTCATGCACATCCGACAAAACTCCAATCTTATTCTTCACAAAAACAAAACCGGGAGCACCCAAAGGAGATGCAACTTGTCTACTGAAGCCCTTGCTCAACAACTTCTTGAAGTTCGGGCTTTTAACTCTCTTAACTCCGCGTGAGCCATTCTATACGGGGGTATAGAAATGGGGCTGGTACCCGGTTCAAGATCAAAACCAGAGTCAAATATCCCTGCTGGGGGCATACCCGGAAAGATCTGCAGGGGGAAACATCAAGAAACTTCCGGACCACCGAAAACGACTCAATCGACAGTACTTGGGTAGTGTCATCCTGAGATGTGCCAAGGAAAGCTAAAAACACCTTACTAACCATTTCTTAGCACGAGGAACTGAGTGATACGCACGGATGGAAGTGTTAGTCACCCTCCCACACTAAACGGAATGTGTCCCAGGCCTTGGCCCAATGTCACAGTTTTAGCATGAACATCAAAGATCGCAAAATTTGGAGAAAGCACAAAAGTCATACCAAGAAGGACATGTCAAATTTCCCATTCTAAAATAACCAAAAGGACATAGTGTGGCTCCCCACAAAGTTCACCACAAACAAGACCTATGTCCCTTTCAATACCACGACTCACCCACCGGTGTAGATGTAGAAATAACAAAATAGGCATGTCAAGTATTCACAATGCAATTTTAGACCATTAGCAAAATGATGACGATACATATGAAAAACGTGGAGCCAGGGTCAAAATACTAACAGCCCTGCCATGAAATCACAAACCAAAGATTACTGTGATAACAGCATCGAAGCCTCCGCTTCAGGACTCCCAGGGAAGCGTAACAATGGCTGCTACTTATCGTTTGTCTGTCCATTGCCCCCTACCATGTTGCGTAGTAGTGGCTCCAATTTTTGCCCTCACCTCTGCCGTTGTGATGACCACCATAACCTCGACCACCCAGTCCTCCAGAAAAAGGCATCGGCCGGCCCTACCATGACCACCTTTCTACCTTAGCATTGGGGTTCTGTAACTCTGGTTGGACAATACTCTTGATTGTGTCCAACCTCCCAAAAATCCATACATTCCTCGGGGTTCATGCATAGGTTCTCTCGCGAGTATAGTGTTGACGTTCTGAGGTGGACCCCCAAACTACGTCTGTCTTTAGTGAAGACTAATTGGCGAATTGACGTACTCTCCGGAGCTCTGTCCTCTAGAGTGAGAGAACCATTAAACTCGCCTCCCCTTCGAATGAACCCTTTTTCGAATGTCGATGTCGTGGTGAAGTCGTCTGGCTTCACTCCTCCACCTCTATCACAAAGTCTACCACCTCTTGGAAGGGACGTTGCCGTTAGCCGCTACCGGTTAAGGGCTGAAATGAATCCGCAACTCTGACCTTCAACCCCTTTACAAACGGCGAATCCGTTCTTGGTGGGACTGAAACAACGTGGGGTGGGCGTTTATCTGGATGTGCGCGAATATTAGACTCTGACGCGGAACTGTCATCCTCCCTTGCTCCTAGACTCAAGGAAACTCGTCCCTTTTTCTATCCTCAAAGTCCTTGGGGATAACTGCACCATAAACAGGGTAGTTAGAAGAATGATTCCCAAGTCCATAGGGGTGCCCCTGTTGGTGAACACCAACATGTGACCGCCACCACAGTTTGGCGTTCCTTCTTGAAACTGATAGTCACGACTCAACGCAAAACCGTTCTAATATACCAATTCTTTGTAGTAGTTCATGAACAATCAACCAGAAAATCGTAGGCATCCTCTGATTCTCGCCCTTAAAAGACTGGAGGTTTCAATTTCAAGAAACTTACTGAAAGTTCATGCTGTTATTTGTCATTAATAGGCCCAGTAGTAGTCATACGTGGAAATGTGCCTATTGTCCCAATGATGCATCCATGCGGGGGAGCCATAGTAGACGCATGTCGGTACCTCTGAAAACCGGCGGGTGTGGTTGTAGGAAACCAACTGAGGTTGCATGACCCGATCGTATTAACCCACTAAGATAAGCCAAGCAGCAGTACTTGGTTGATCATCCTCGGGGTAGGGTGGGGGGGTGGCATTTCCTCATTGCTGCCCTTGTTACATTTCCCCTTCATCCCTCTTCTAATCACCTCCCGGTCGGTGGAGGAGTCAACGCCCTAGTATCAGAGGGCTAGGTGCTTGTCCCTCTCCCTCTAGAGGACGTCCTCCCAGACCTCTCCCACGGGCCTCTTTGCCGTTGCTCTTCCTCGAGCTACAGCCCCCAGTGGCTTGGCTCAGTGTTTCTTGTCATTCCGTTGTTGCTCCTGGTGCGGTCGTGCTCTAGGTCTAACCATCGGCGAAATAGAGTGAAGATGGGCAGATACAATTCGTATCGCCCGATAACCCCCAATTGGACTCAAGTAGTAGCACGAAAAGAAGAATGAAACGCGTGAAATTTTCCTAAAGTCTTAATAGCCTCTCAAGGGAAAAGTAAAGGCGTCCCCCTACCGTTCCTTAAAGACTTACTAGAACCTGTTCTTGTGTGATACAGACCAAATGAAACCTAAGGCTCTGATACCAAAGTTGTCACGACCCAAAATCAGGGACGCGGAACTGGCACCAATTTACCCTCCGATGTGAGCGAAAAACCAAACCCATCTAAAACCTTACCATGTCAAGATATATAAACAGAAAATAATGCGGAAAGACTTAAACTCATTAATAAAAACAATTCAATACTATTATATTATCCCCCAAATCTGGAACGTCATCAATCACAAGAACAATCTGTCTTCAAAAGTACTTAAACCTAGGGGAATGTTTATAAGAACAAAAATAACTAAAAAAAAGCTGCCATGCCGGAAGTTCAAGGCTCAAAGACGTGAAGAGAAGACCCAGTCCAAGCTAGACGCATGAGTCCCCCTGAATTTCCGATGAAGTGAAGACTGGCTAAGATGCTATTTGAGTTGAAGTTGACGGAAACGTTTGCTGCATTACACAAATAACAAAGAGGAAAAACATGAAAGTAGAGGGGTAGTACAACCACACGTATGAAGTGATATCATCGGCCAACTCAAAATAGGGAACAGTATATATCAAAAATAATAATGTAAATCAACTACAATACTCAACATGTAGCAATAACAACATGAATTTCACAATAACTACCCAAACCGAGTTCACCACATGAGGACTCAAGCCTCAATACCATACTCTTTTGGGAATTAAGTCATTAGATTGAGTATAACATTATCTTTCAAGATTCATTATCTTTGTTCCTCTTGTGTGGTACGTGACACTCCGATCCTCTCTTTCTATCCTGGTGTCGGAACGTGGCACTCCGATCCTCATTCTATCCTGGTACCGGACCGTGGACCCGATCCATATTCTATCCTGGTGTCGGAAACGTGCACTCTGATCCTCATATTCTATCCTGGTACCGGAACGTGGCACCCGGATCCATATTCTATCCTGGTGTCGGAACGTGACACTCGATCCTCATATTTCATTCTATCTCGGTACCGGAACGTGGCACACGATTCCTCAGATTCATTTCTATCCTGTGGTTAACGGAAACGTGGCACACGATATCATATCATTCTATCCTGGTACCGGAAACGTGGCACCGATCTCCTTATTCTTCTATCCTGGTATCCGGAACGTGGCAAAACCCGATCCTCATATTCATTCTATCGGTTACCTGGAACGTGCCCCCGATCCCCTACTTCATCAAGCACTTCTTCATACTAAGGCATTCCTCATTCTCATTATATAAATTATCAAAGCCTTCTTTCATACTAAGGCATCATCACCCCGTTCTCATATATAATAATCAAGCGAATATTAGGGTTTCTTTCAAGATTTGGGAGTTTCAAGTAGGCTTCATCATGCTTTGTTAATTCAGCACAATTTCATAATCATAATCATGCAAGCATAACCAAATTGAAGGCACATAGCCGGTTTTACAATACTATCAAACACATAATATAACTATTAGAGGTTCACTACGAAATCGTAACATAAACAATAAACGACCTCCACCGAAGATTAGTGTCAAGCAAGCAAATTTCCCAAGCTTTGTTTCTCTTCGTTTCTCCTCTTTTCGTCGGACTTGTCTCTCTCCGGCGCTGGGTATTTCTGTTGCTTGAAGTTCAAACCCTCTTGGCTGTTACCCTCATTATTACTATAATTAAGTGATTAAAACGATGGCACTAATGATCCACTAATTAACTTAAGGTACCTCTTTTTAACCCCCAAGTAATTAGACTTATTTAACATTAAACCCCTAAACTTTATAATTAAAGCAAACGTCCTTAAAACGTTGTAAAAGAAATCGACCCGAACTGGGATTTCGTAGCCCGTGAGGGCCGCGGCGCCTGCGACGTCTGTCGTGTCCGTCAAAAGGTCCAGAGAATTGTTTTTAAGTGGATGGCCTGTGTTGAGGGCCGTTCGAGCTTGCGACGGTTACGTCCTGCCATTCCGTTCATGAGTTCAGAGAGTCGATTTTCAGTACCCAAATTTCAGATTTTCTAAGTGTTTTGAAACGACACCCTCCACGACGGTCAGTCGTGCCCCTTTTACTTGACGGGCTGTCGTTGGCCTCCGTAACATGTCTGCCAGTTTTCAGAATAAATCTGTTGCTCAAAACGACTAAACAGGTCGTTACACACTTTGTCTTGCATTTTTTCTTGGGTACACGTATTTCTCATTTATGCTCATAGCCTTAATGATATTTTATTGTTTAAACCGGGAAAAATTATTTAGGTCGTGGTTGTTCTATTCAATGATTTAATGTAGTAGGACACTCCTGGATAATGAGACTACCAGAACCTTCTCCTGGATAATGTGATTAGCAAGACCCTCCTGAATAATGGAATTAGCAAGACCCTCCTAACAAAGGGACATAATATAACAAGGACTCACCTAAATCATGGGACGTAGTATAGCAAGGACTTTCGTAAATAATGGGACATAAATTAACATGAGCCTCCTAAACAATGAGGATTAAAAGTAGTCTCCTAAACAATGAGAATTAGAGTAGTAGGACCCATCTAAATAATAAGAATTAGAGTATCAAGACCGTTCTAAACAATAAGAATTAGAATAGCTGGACCCTCCTAAACAATGAGAATTAGATTAGCAGGACCCTCCTAAAAATGGAAATTAGATTAGTAGGTACCTCCTAAAAAATGAGAACTAGAATAGCAGAACCCTCCTAAACAATGAGAATTATAATAGTAGGACCCTCCTTAACAATGAGAATGAGATTAGAAGGACCCTCCTAAAAAATGAAAAATAGATTAGTAGGTCCCTCCTATACAATAAGAATTAGAGTAGCAGAACCCTCCTAAACAATGAGAATTAGAATAGCAGGACCATCCTAAACAATGAGAATTAGAACAACAAGACCCTTCTAAACAATGAAAATTATATTAACAAGACCCTCCTAAACAATGAGAATTAGAGTAGTAGGACCCTCATAAACATTAGGAGTTAGAATAGCAATATTCTCATACATAATTTAATTTGGTTACTTTCTCCTTGGATAAACACTTCCTAGTCTAAGTTTTTCTTTTTAAAAATTCACATTTGCTAATAACTCATAAAATTTTTCTAGTGAAAACCGGGGTAATATTGTTTTGTGTATTTCTTTTGTTTTTTATGGTTCTCAAATTTCTTAAGGAGAAACATGAATTTGAAATTCATAGCAAAGTTTCAACTCTTTTCAGAATGATCAATCCCCATGATAGTAAGAGTTATTTTTTCAATGCATGTAGCAGCCTGACTTCCTCACATCTATTTTTATTCAGCTCCTGATCAAGAAAACATGCGCATTCAAGAACATAAAAATTGTCATTTAAAAGAGTGCTAAAAATTCACTTATGGTGCAGTAAGCCATCAAATTCCAATTAATATCAAATATACTAAACTAAAAATCAAGTGATATCTGAAGTCACGGGGTACTCAAGAGAAACTGCATAGATAGGACCTTCTACATTTATTTTTCTTTTGACGATTAGCTTTCATTTTTCTTATTTAAGGATAAGAGCCACGACTAGGAGCCTCGATGGAACCTAACCTAACTTCCAACTCATCACCTCATCTCCTTGATCTACACGTACCCTGATTTCCTTACAACTCGGGATATGTAGGCTATCAAACATAAGGACTCGATCGCATTTTCTTCCAAATAAGAGTTCGGTCAAAACTTGTCACATTATACTTCTTTATCTGAAAACTCTTCGTGTTTCCAGTCAAAGAGGGGCAAAATGTAGACATTTAATTTTTGACTGAACCAAAAATTTTACACCATTTCTGGAGGTTAAATTTTTTTTATCAATCTAAATTAAATATTTTTGACTTCATCTTACTTTAGTGAGTTTATTTTAAAAGATTTGAAAATTAAAAAAAAACATATGCTTTTTTTTTAATTTAGTTAAGTAAATAAGCTGAGGAGGTGGGAACTTAGAATGTTATGTGTATTAACGACACATTGTGAGTGTGGGGGGAAAAAAGAGAAGGAAAGACAGGCGGAGGAGAGGAGGAAAAAAAACAAACCGAAAACGATAACCCACGACCCCCTAAACTCTACCCCCACTTTCCCCCCTCGCCTACATTCCCCCTCTCCAACTACACAATGGACAACACATTACACACTCCTATTACTATATACACATTACACGCCCTCATTAATACATACAAAGACGCACAAATAAAAAAAAAAGAAGAAAAAACAAAAAATCAAAAGAATAAAGAAACACATACATGCAACAAACATAAGGAAAAAAATCCCACCCCCCACCCCGCCCAAAAAAAGAAGAAAAACTCACACCAGAAAGAAAAAAAGCAAGGAACATTCCTATCTCATTTTACTTTATTTTTCTTATAAAAATTCACCAGTACATAACAACTTTTATTTGTTTTTCTTAATTTTCATATCAACACAATACATATATCATTCTGTACAATCTACAAAAGATTTGTGGGTGTTTTAATTGAGTTTCGATCAAAGTTTTACGGTACTTATTTTCTTCGTTTGAGGTATAACATTGCCTTCAATCTTTAATTTATTTATGAAATTTGATGTTATGAAATTTGATGTAATTATTATGATAAGTTCTCTTACACTTTTATTTTATTCATAATTTGATTGAAATGAAGGATGTGTTAAGAGTTAGATCTCTTTTTTAAATAGCTTTATTTGATGAAAGTTAATGTTTATTTTGTCCAATAAAGATTGAGATTTATTTTAGCGATTTATCATTGTTTTGTTGGATTAATAAGAAATTACAATATGCATGCCTAATTTTGTCATTAACTTTAGTATTAACTTTAAGGGTGAATAAAAATAAAACAATAAAAGATAATCTAAATTTATATTGTATCCTAGAAATTTAGATTTTTATTTAATATTTTCTTATAACATTAGATGGATTTTAGGCATGTTAAAAATATTTGTTTTGATTAAGAATGTGGTTACACATCTTTGTTGAAACACTTGAAAGAAATTCAAGAATGTGGTGTGACACACCTTGACAAAATTATTCTAATATATATTTTATTTAATTCAAATGAAGAGGTGTAAATTGAGATTGTTAGGTGTGATGAACTCGAAGTATGTTTCCAAATGTCAAGATTGAGAATGTAGTTATGCATCCGGTTTGAGAATAATAAAAATTCAACAATTAAAAATAAGCAAACCTTGACATGTAGACACAAATTATCCAAATATATATAAAGATAAGTATAAGTCGATAAAAGAGACTGTACTAGAACCATGAAACTCGAGGGATGCCTAATACATTCCCCTCGGTCAAAAGAATTCCTTACCCGATTTTGTAGTTCGCAGATCAAATTAAAGAGTCATTTCCTTTTGGTTAGAGATTTGAAATACGGGACTTGGAACACAATAACTCACTTAAAAGTGGAAAAAAAGTAAAAGTAGTCCCTTAATCAATATCTTCACTTAAATTGAAAAAACCCTACCGCCACATGCGCAAAAAGGGGTGTGACACTAATACCATACAAAACGACCTCACTTGATAACCACCTAATAAGGAATTAATTTTTTTGACCTAACTTAGGAATCATGGTGCCAAGCACCATGACATGGATCACGAGCCGTAGTCCACACCAATGGCCGTGGTCCTTCTTGTGGTCCATGGTCTAATATTTTGGCCCCAAGGTCTTGATCCATAACTCTAAGGCATGACCACTAGCGTTTCCACGGGTCTTGTTCTTCATCACTGACAGTGAAGTGGCTCATAGTGATGTGCCAAATTTTGGCAGTCTTTAGGGACCTACTTCCTAAGCTCTACGGACCTTTCCACGAGTCGTGGTACTCATCACTTGCCGTGGTGGTGGTCGTGAAGGTGAGGCAGTGCTTGCCAAGGTTGCGGTAGCCTTGGCCATTGGCTTGGGCCTTGCCCTTTTCCTTGGAAAGCCCTCTAGTCTAGACTTGTTGCGCCATCACTTAACCCTAGGTGGCCTACTATACCATGGGATGTTATAATATATCCCCTTTGGGAACATTCATCCTCGAATGAAGATTCTAAATACCTCTTAAAGTCACAACTTTGGACTAGCAACCCATCATGCATGCAACATATCTAAATGAACATAAGCAAAGGAGGAACTTCATCTCAAAGCTAAACATACTCAATGCAACACAAGGAAGTAACAACTTCACCTAACAATCTAAAATGCATGAAATTCTACATCTATTCATATTCAAGAGGAACTACCATCTCCTAACTAAGACATGCACAATATACATTCATGGATCCTATGCACAATTTACTCTCAAAAAGCATTTATTCAAGGAGGAATCTTTCAACTTCATACTAAGGCATTCTCATCTATTCATCTCATGAAGTTCTAGAAGCAAATATACTCAATGCAATACAACGTGAGGAAAAACACTGCAAACACATTTTCTTTTAAATCACAAATTTTCATGAACATGCATCATATAAGGATATCATGGCAACACATAAACACACCATAACCTTGTTATCTACGCACACCATCTCCCCCTTTGGAGAAATCCTATACGAAGTATTCTAAACATCATTTGTACTAAATACAACTATAAAGTCTGACATATCACATAACAAAAGACCAAACAATACCGAAACCTAATGAAACATGAAACACATACCGGTAGTCATATTAGGAGGTCGCTATTGTTCATTTATAGATTGAAGAACATAGAACCTATTATTCTTTTGATCATTCTCATCTGTACCACTAGCTGTAACTTTCTTTACCTTAGCATGTGCCTTGGGACAATTCCACATCTTATGGCACTTTGACCACAACTAAAAATATCCTCTCTACCGACCAAACACCTACCCTCATGTATCTTTCCACATCTATCACAAGTAGTCCATAGGGACTCATCAGTAATTTCAGGTAGCTTAAGGGTATGCACCCTATCTCCCTTGTACTTAAAAGAATTAGAAGAACCTTTTTTGGGAAACCCTTATCTATTCTTAGAGCGATCATGTACATCAGACCCATGGTGAAAGTACTTATCATCATCCACTCTAGACCTCTTTTTATCCCTAGATTTGTCTTCCTTGAGTTTTGAATCCTCAATTTGTTGGGCGTACACTATAAGACGTGAGATATCCATATCACCAATAATCATTACCATAAGACATTCTTTTGCTACTAAGTCAGACACCCCCATCATGAACTTGTTTATCCTAGCCCCTCGAATATGTCACTAAAGTTGGAGCATACTTGGATAGTTGGGTAAATTTCAAGTTATATTCCTTAACACTTATGCTACCTTGCTTAATGTTAATGAATTCTTGCATTTTAGCCTCCCTCATTTTTAAGGTAAAGAGCCGATCAATAAATGCCAACTGAAACCCTTTCCATTTGATGGTACCCGATCCTACAGATCTACCCTCATTCAATTCATCATACCATATTTTAGCCATACCTTTCAATTCGTAAAAGGCTAACTCCACTTTCTCTACGAAGTCAGCCCCATGACATCAATTTTTCTATATCCTCATCCATAGACTCCTTAGGATACTCTTCCACCTTGGAGCCATAAAACTCTGGAGGTTTCATCCGTATAAAGTCCCCTACTCTTAAATCCTTAGAATTCCCATTAGGGTTCACTGGAGAAATCACTTCCCTATTGACTTGAGCTGTCACAGGTTGAGTAAACATTTAAATAGTCGCCCTCAACATGAGTACCATTATGAACTAAAGGATCAATTGGATCTTAAGTTTTTACCTTCCTCATCCATCCTAAATTTGTCCTTATATTATCCATACCCTCTAAAACCACTGGGAATATATTAGGAGAAAGACCTAGTAGAGACAAACTCTAAGACACAACTTACAAAATGAAGAAGATAGATTTATTAAACATCTAATATCCTTCTATTCATAAATGTTGTGCGCTTCACACTAATGAACAATACTCTACTATATGTGGTTTGAGAAATCTAGAACCATTCTAATCCCTGTTCTCTGATTACCAAGTTTTTCACAACCCATGGGTACACCATAGATGTAAAATGACGTACTCGACCCTGAAGGGGTCTCACATAATAAACTTAGCATATCATAACATAAAATACTAAAAAAGTGTGAAAATTTAAATTTTTCCCATACAATCAAAGTCTTTTATAAATGAAATAGAAGTTTTTAACACTTTGTCTAAACCATCTAAAAAAACATTGAACAACTCTTCACATACAACCCGTACAATGATCTAATGCATAAAATAAAGACACAAAGGAAAATAGTGGCTTCTCCTCGATGCTATGAGGACTCACCAATCTTCAACTCTTGATCCTACTACGTACCTAGCATCAAAGATGAAACTTAAGATCGCCGGACCCTACATTGATAATAATGTAGGCAAGAGTATGCATTAGTACAAAATGTACTAAATATGATAGCTAGCATAACATCATTCGAGCATAACATTAGGGTTAGTCTTCATAAGACATAGGTCACAAACATAAGAGATAATAACATAATCATAAGAATAATCTCCAACATAGACATAATATAAACATTAGTCATCATAAATCATAGTCAATATGTGATACGCTCAAATTACACTTCCCTAAAGAAGTATAAGCGGTCGTATCAACTAAACAACCCAACTATTAGGTTGGGGTCGATCCCACGAGGAAAATGATTTAGACTTAACTTTAACGTAAGATTATCTCTATTTAGTCAAGTCCTTTAGAAAACTAATAATTAAAGGGGGGTTTTGTGAAACAAAACCGTTTCAATGTTTTGAAATCAAACAAGTAGCAAGAATAAATTGTTGGTGTTTATCAAGTTATGCGAGAAACTAGGGTGTAAGTGTTCCCCATAGGTTCATAACGCCATAATCCTTGCTATAACAATCTTTTCCTAGTATGTTGCATGCAAAGTTGATAAGTTATGGATCTCTTAAATCATGGTTCCAACATTTAGAAAATTTCACCCCAACATTGGTCCAACTACGTGGTATTCGTATAATATTTGAACCCTTTACTCTGTACTTCATAGTAAGCACCATAATTGATATCTGAACTTATTTATGACTTGTGTACCAATCGAAAATCGACATTAGATAAGTAATGCACTAAATTTATGTCAATAATTCTTTTCCCTTTAAATTGACCCCCTTGTTGGACACAAGTAGCAATAAGGCAAGTTGTAACGTGTGCGCTCGTTAAAAAGACTTCTAGACGAAAGAATTATTGATGCATGCAATAACCTAATTAAGTATTGTTAATTAGCTAGTTTTATCTTGTTAATCACCCATGGTTTCCAAAACCCTAGTTGTGGATTTAGTTACCCATGCTTAGAAGAACACAATTCATAATTGATGAAAAATAAATCATGAATTTACTTTCAAAAATTCGAGAAAATCCAAAAATTCAACTTGAAACCACACAATTATCTTCAACACCAAATCAGAAAATTTGAATTGATTGTAAAAACAAATCTCCAAGAACAAAAGTGTGAATTGGTAAAAGAATCCAACCCTAAAAACGAGGGTTTTCACCCTATTTATAATAAAAAGAGTCCTAAATTAAAAGGGATTCAATATAAGGAAGGCTTTGTCCGAAACACGACTTCAATTGAAGACCCCACAGACGGTCTGTCGGTCAAATGAAGGATCGTCGACTGCCTCCGTCGGTCCATACTTAGCATATTTTCAAAGCCTGCACATTGCATCTTCTCTGATCCAATCGATGTACCAACAACACGGTCCGTTGATATACTTAGGGTCCATCGATGCCTATCATTGTTTCATACTCAACTTTTCTTCAACATCGGGTACTAGGGTAGTCTCTGATCACATCGACGATTTTCCAGGACAGTCTGTCGATCAGTCGACGGATCGTCGATCCTTCCATAGCCCCATACTTAGTCAGAATTCCCCTAGTTTCTTCCAGATGCTTGAACATCCAGTCGAAGATCACAACCTACGATCCATTGATTAGACGACGGGCCGTTGATGGCTTCGTGGGTCAAATCTGCACTTACTTTCCACAGCCTTCTGCATTTTAGTTTTGGACAACTTTCCTGCAAAACAAAGACCACATCATATTGAAATTACTACAAAAAGGCTCTAGACACACACCAGTCTTAAGAAAAGAGCATTGAATGTACCGTGAAACCACGTTACATCAACACCCTCAACTTAAATTCATTGTTTGTCCTCAAGCGACGCACTATGACTCAACACAACACTTTGTACACAAATATCCTTTTTTAAGTTTCCGCAATCATATGGCTATCAATCCCAACTTTTTCGTTACTTTAGTGCATGTTTCATCTCTTAGGCTTGATGGGCTTACTCTTGTGGATTAGATCATGACAAAAACTCACTATGCACTGACACCTCTACTTTTTTTGTTTCTCGCCAAGGTAACAACTTTTTGATATTGCAACTAGTGCCCTTACATCAAAAGATATCCTCCTTTTTCATAGAGTGATTCCATCTTTGAGTATAAGGATCATTTTTCAACAGTCACGCTCAAAACAATTTCACACCTAGTTGGTACTTGTCGCCATAGGCTTACCGTTATTTTCATTGCTTAAGTTCACCATATTAGACTCTTAGGATGACTATAGGACTTTCTTGGCTTGTAACATAGGCTCAGGGTCAGGTATGGTATATACGGGTAGATTTTAGTGACTTGTTTTCCTTCTTGACATTACGACTCATCTTCCTACCTCTTTCATTATTTATTATGCCCTACTTTTTTGTTATCCTTATTTTCTTCTTTCTTTCTCTTTTATGGCGGTGACTCTTATTTCTTTTTGTTGAACACTCTTTTTCTCTCTTTTTTTATATTCAATTGACAATTTTGACCGAGTCACTTCTCGTTTCACTATCCCTTTTGTTTTCCACATTACTCTTTTTCATACCCACTTTTCGGGTCATCACTCATACTAGCCACCCTCAACTTATGGATTTTCCACGAGTCGAGGTACACATTACCCATGGTCGGGTCAGGGCCAAGACGAGATCAGTTTCTGCATTAGCCACCCTCAACTTATGCTTCTGGCCTAAGTTTAGGTGTACATATCCATGGAGGGACCAGGGCCAACACATTACACCCAGGGAAGTTGAGTTTGTGATGTAAAGAAAGGTCTGTTATAGGCTCAAATCATTTGGATAAAAAAGGGATAACAATTTCATTCGGCTCACTTCAGTTTAGGCTAAATGTTATCTAATTTGAACAAGGGCCTATGATAATTTTATAATTGTCTAACACAGATTCCTTTTGCAGGACCAACCGGGCAAGTTCAAGCTAGGTACCAACATGGGAACAATCAAATATCCCCACACTCTCGTGGCACTTCATTACACTATCATATTATCGGTCACCTAGTTTGAGTGTTGGAGTGTGGATCATGCAGTGGGTGCATCTATATGTCATGATTGGAGACAACATTTAACATTCATTCAACCTATTCATGGAAGCACTTTTAAGAACGGGATATTATTCAAATTTATCCATCATGATTCATTTTGTTTTTTTCATACTTTGTACAAGTTATGACATATGTCGGTTCAACAATTAAGTAAATCTGTCTCTTAGGGAAAAAGAACACAGGCAAGAAAACCACCAAGTAAGGATTGAGAGTTGGGATACTCAGACTTCACCCTAGAACTCACTTTCCATTTACCCCCCCCACCCAAAAAAAAAACAACATGGAATTGTCCCCAATGCATAAGAAAATAAAAAAAGGGTGGTAGGTGAAGCAAACCTGAGGCACATAGAGCTGAAGATCAACAAGAAGGCGGGTCCAGTTTCCCGGAACCCGCACCCTCAGTATTGTCCACAGAAGTATCTACACCCTCAATGGTTCTCCTCTCAAAAAACTCTACTCTGGAGCTAGACGCCCCAACAACCAACTCTCTAGACCTCATCTGACGGGCCTCCTCATCCAGCAACGATGCTCTCCTCGCAGCCTCCAAATATGTTTGCTCCTTCTTTTGAGCACGATCATCCTCACTCTCACTGGTATGGATGTAATGGTGCCTATTGGCACGCTCATGAGGCTCCGGCGATGGTGCAGTGGAAGCGGTGAAAAGTGCAGCAAGCATTGTGTCCTCTGCTGTCTCAACTGGGGCAGACTCAGGCTCAGGTTCCCTCATCTCAAGGATGCTTTCCATATCATCCTCAGACTCGCCAAAACCTCCTAAAGAGTAGTCAGATCAATGGTGGTGGCTGGACGGTCTAAAACTAAAATCTCAAAAGCATCTAGGCACTGGTAGACTGCCCTAATCTTCAGCTCTGTCTGTTGTGCCATCTTCTTCTTAATCTGGTCCTCAAACTTGGCAATGGATTTCTGCATCCAAGGCTGGATATGATTCAACAAGGTGGCCATCTTGGCCTCTAGATTCTGGACCCTAGCAATTTGGACTAGTGCTGCTTATGGTGGGGTAGACCGGGAGGAACTAGGAGCCCTACTCGTGCCAGGGGCAGAGTCAGCTGGGGTGGTGTCAGTAGGATCTGAAGTAGCATGATCATCCCCTTGGGATTGCTCTATCATGTGTGCCAAGTTCTCACCTAGCGGCTGCACATCAACTCTTGGCCCACGCCATGGTTCCACCTCATTGTCCTCATCCCTGATGAGACCAGTATCAACTGTCCCAGTAGGAGTATGAAGGACATCTCTGTGCCAAATGGGCACTCCAGCATCCCTGCATAGCTGATAAATCATACATGGAAATAGGTAAGTGGTAGAGAACTTAAAATCCCTCTCATGGATGACGGAGATCAACAACTGCGCCACATCGATCTCCAACCCGACTACCAGAGTTGCTACAAAGACTGTTCTATCCCAAGTGAGTATATTATCTGCAGAAGTGGAGGATAGGAGGTGGTGGACTAACAACCAGAAGAACTTGAAGGCATAAGTGAGGTTGGCCTTCTTGATAAGGCCTCTAGGGTCTAACACCCACTCTGCTCCCCCACCATTAATGGAGAGTCGCTGTGCAATCCACCTCTTGATGGACTCTTTAAGTTCTCTACTCTGCTAAAAGTGGCCACTCTTGACCACGTCCCACCTGTAGTGGAACTCTGGGGTAGGAGAACCAGCGCAACATTAGCTGATCCACCGTATAAGAAGTGACGAATAAAAGGAAAAGAAATATCCACCCGCCAACCTCAAACTCGGACATTGGTAAGCACTGCCTGTTTGACGGGGTTAGACCCCCTGTCCAAAGAACCTCAGTGAGCCGCTATGTAAGAGGCGTAGAATTCTTGCACCATCTCTTCACTTTAAGGACTCACACTTCTAGCCGTCCACTCGAGTCGGTGGTGGATAAACAAGTCATGCACCGCAGGGACTGTGTGGAGGTTCTCTGTAAGAACCTACCGCTCAACAGTCAGCGTTCGAATCATCACCCCTTTGTCGTTCAAAAAATTGGCATACCTATAAAATTGGTAATGTTCATCTATGACCACCGATTGGGTTCATCAGCAACCGGTGCAGGGACCTCAAATTGGGGTGCCATAGCAGACTCTGATCTTTGGGCATCATCAGACGAGGCATTGCGGGAGGGTCCGGTTGGAAGAGTGGATCCCTGTGATCCGAAACCGTAGGCTGTGGCCTCCTTCGACCCTGTAGAGTGGGCCGACTCTGAACCAAAAACCTGCTCGGAGCCTGATGCTTCCTCAGAACCCGAGGTAGACCCAGACGGTGTGCTGGTCAGTATGCACTCCTCATCAGACTGGGAGGCAGTGAATACGCCGGGCGACACCTTCTTGGGAGTACCCCGAGTGGATTTAGAAGCTGGTGTCGGGGGGTGGGTGCCAGGGGGCACGTATTCGAGATCCAGCTCGTCGTCGAACTGGACAATCAGCCTACAGGATGGTGCCACAGACTTGGACCTCCCCCTTTAATAGACGATGTCTGGTTTTTGGGCCATAAATACCTGAAAAACACCATGTTAGGCTCATTGGAAACAATTTACACAAGAATAGAAGCAAAACAAAATCTGGAAACACAGGACACATCATAGTGTAGAACTGCAGAATTGGGGCGATGGGCACTATTGACGGTCCGTCGATAATGTTCTTCGATGAAAACTTAAGCAAATTTTAGAATTCAACTATCCACAGACTTGCAGTTAGAAACGACGGACGTGTAGAATGACCCGTAAATCAATCAAAGGATCGTAGTCTACTTCTGTCATCTAACACTTAGCATAATTCAATATTTTTTCAGAGATTAAGGTTTTAGTTAGGAACGATGGACGTTCAGAATGGTCTGTTGATGAATTGACGGACCGTAGTCAACTTCCATAGTTTTAGAGTTATGAAATTTCAAGGGTTTAGAAATGGCGGACCCCATCGATGGTCAATTGATCAACCGACAGTCCGTAGAATGGGTCTCGTTCTGTTTGTCAGAGACATGATTTGAGGACTTGTTTTTACCCCATAAATGGACAATATCAAGCACACATTAGTTCACCCCACATGTAATAACAAGCAAAAGACCAATTCGTCATCCCTAGGGGTTTGATTTTGCAAATTTAAACCATGGATTCTTATAGACTAACGAGCCCTAATTCGTTAAAAAAACAACACGCAAATAGACTGTACACAAACTCCACCCCAAACCCATTCACTTTCAATCATTCTAAGGGCATATAAACCAATTTTAACAAGTTTAATCATGCAATTATGTCCATAAGTCAAGACCCACATACAAACTAATCTTTTCCGTAAGCAAATGAACAAGAATTCATTGAGCAATGGAGAATGAAATACCTGAGAGTTGTAGTGGAGTGAAATGAGTGGGTGATCTTGCAACACCAACCTACGTGCCCGCCTTCAAACACCGACCAGAGAAACAATGGAAATAGAGGAGAAATTGGGGAGGTCAGGGTTTGGGAAATTATGTGAGTATGGGAGGTTTGAAAATCTAAAGAAAATGAAGGTGAATGTGGGAGTTAATGGGGGAAATTAAGAGAATGAAGGAGGGAAACAGTTGAGGGGAATTAAAAAATATGTGTCAGGGTAAATTAACAATTATTTTTTTATATAGCCTGTCAGGTCGGGTCAGGTCATTTGTTTTAGTGAACTGACGGTACCCTGTCGATGGTCCGTAAGTGAATCGACGGTCCGTCGATTGTGCCCTAACTTAGACAAAACAGTCAAACATACCTGGTATCTACGGTCACCATCGACAGTCCATCGATGTAACGATGACCTGTCGGTTGGCCTATAGATTTGTGCACCAGACCAATTTCTGCAGAATTCTTGTGGTTTGGTCCCTGCACATTTAGCACCCATTAAGCCATTTTTTTTGTGTTTTCTGGACACTTTTTAGACACGGACCCTAAACTTCTCTCTAGACAATAGTCTAAAAAATAAAAGAAAATTTTAACACATGACATTGAGTAAATAACAAACGAAACAAAAGAATGCAATTATTCCTACAAAGAAAAGAAAAACCTATTGTTGGCTAGAGGATACACATTGGGTTGTCTCCCAAGAAGCACTTGATTTAACGTCGCGGCACGATGCAAGAACCTTGATTATTCAGACTTCATCTTGATTCTCTGCCCATTTACCGTGAACCTTGCGTCCTTCTTGTTTTCCAACTTAATCGCTCCACGTGGGAACACTTTAGTGATCAAGAATGGACCAGTCCATTTGGAGTTGAGTTTTCCCAGAAACAAGCGCAACCTAGAGTTTAGTAGAAGTACCGAATCCCCAACTACAAATTCGTGCTTCTCAATCTTTTTGTCATGGTACTTCTTCATCTTCTCTTTGTAGAGGGATGAACTTTCATATGCTTTTAAGCGAAACTCATCAAGCTCATTCAACCCGTTAAGTCTCTGTTCCACTGCTTCATTCCAATCCATCTTCAGTTTCTTCATCGCCCACATGGCCTTGTGCTCTAACTCAACGGGCAAGTGAGAAGCCTTCACATATACAAGTTGGTACGGAGAAATACATATAGGAGTTTTGTATGATGTCCGGTAAGCCCAAAGAGCATCATAAGCCTCCTTGACCAATCCGCTCTATTAGCATTCACCGTTTTCGACAGAATCTGCTTGATTTCTCTGTTGGACACCTCAACTTGCCCACTAGTTTGTGGATGGTATGGAGTGACTACATTGTGGCGAACCCCATATTTCTCTAATAACCCTTTGAACAACTATTTGCAAAAGTGGGACCCCCATCACTATTAATGGCCCTAGGTGTGCCAAATCTGGAAAAAATGTTCTTTTTCAAGAACACAGTGACACTCCTCCCTTCATTGTTGGCAAGTGCTATGGCTTCTACCCATTTGGACATATAATCCACCACCACAAGGATACATTTCATCCCATGAGAACTCACAAATGGTACCATTAGTCAATGCCCCATACATCAAATAACTCGATCACTAGAATGAGATTTAAAGGGAGCGCTTGCCTTTTCGAAATGTCTCCCTCTCTTTGGCATCTATCACATGCCTTGGTGAACTCATGAGCATATTGGTGGATAGTTGCCCAGTAGTACCCACACTGCAAAATCTTATGGGTAGTCCGAATACCACTATGATACCCACCCACAGGCGAGGAATATCATGCCTCCAAAACACTTAGCATCTCAACTTGCATACACCGGCGAATCAGCCCATCAACACAACTCCGGTATAAACAAGGTTCATTCCAAAAGAACTTTTTCACATCATGCATGAACTTTTTCCTTTGATGGAAGGACAAGTCCGACGGGACTATATCACTGGCCAGATAATTCGCAAAATTGGCAAACCATGGAATCAAGTCATGAGAAGCGGCCAATACATGATCATCAGGGAAGGTATCATCAATTTCAGCCTTTTCACCCAACTCTAGCATAACTTCATCCTCTAATCTTGACAAGTGCTTGGCAACTTGATTTTTTCGGTCCCTTTTCTGTCTTTTACCTCAAAATCAAACTCTTGCAATAGAAGCACCCATCTAATCAACCTTGGTTTTGCATCCTTCTTTGCGATCAAATAACTCAAAGAGGAGTGGTCAGTATGCACTATGACTCTTGTGTCAAGCAAATAGGAGTGAAATTTTTCGAAAGCAAATACCATCACAAGGAGCTCTTATTCAGTCACAGTAAAATTCTTTTGTGCTTCATTGAGGGCCTTACTAGAATAATAAATGGGGTGAAGGATTTTATCCCTTTGTTGTCCCAACACCACACCAAGAGCAACCCCACTAGCATCACACATCACCTCAAATGGCTTACTCTAATATGGGGAAATAATTATGGGTGCATATACAAACTTCTCCTTTAACTCTCCAAATGCCTTCAGACAAGATTCATCAAGATAGAACTTACACTCCTTCTCAAGTAACTTGAACAAGGGATGTACAATTTTTGAGAAATCCTTAATAAACCTCCGGTAGAAGCCCGCATGCCCAAGAAAACTTCCACACCTTTTACAGAGATGGGTGGAGGAAGTCTCTGTATAACCTCGTGTTTGGCTCGATCAACCTCTATCCCCTTCTCTGAGATGCGATGGCCCAATACAATACTCTCTTTCATCATGAAGTGAAATTTTTCCCAACTTAGCACAAGGTTGCAGTCTTCACATCTTTTGAGAACCTCGGCCAAGTGACTCAAACAACGATCAAAAGAGGCACCCACAACTGAAAAGTCATCCATAAACACCTCAATAGTGTCCTCCACCATATCGGAGAATATCGACATCATACATCTCTGAAAAGTAGCAGGTGTATTACACAACCCAAAAGACATCCTCTTGAATGCAAATGTCCCATAAGGGCAAGTAAAAGTGGTTTTCTCTTGATCCTCCGATGCAATTGAATTTTAATTTTACCCCAAATAACCATCAAGAAAATAGTACCACACATTTCCTGCAAGCCTATCTGACATCTTATCCATGAAGGGCATAGGAATGTGGTCCTTCTCATTCCATGCATTCAACTTCCAGTAATACATACAAACTCTCCATCCAGTCACCGACCTCATTGGAACAAGCTCATTATTCTTATAGGGACCACTTTCATTCCCCCCTTTTGGACACACACTGAACATAACATACCCAACTATTATCTGCGATCGGATATATGACTCCGGCACCCAACCACTTAATAATGTCCTTCTTAACTACCTCTTGCATAGGTGGATTCAAACGTATTTGGTGCTCAATACTTGTCTTGTGATCGTGCATGAGTTGGATTTTGTTTGAACAAATACCGGATGGGATCCTAATAACGTTCTCAATAGTCCAACCAATTGCTCGTTTGAACCTTTTTAACACTTCTACCAGACACTCTACTTGTTCCGCATTCAAATCCGATGCAATGATGACTGGCAAATTATCATCTCTTCCTAAGAATACATACCTCAGATGAGGTGGTAAAACATTAAGCTCTAATTTTGGGGCCTTCTCAATAGATGGTTTGCGGGTGGAGACTCGCGATGCTTCATATCTATCTCCAATTTATTTGATTTAAACCTAAAGTCACCTCGATCAAGTGACGCAACAAACGACCTATACTCTTCAATACCATAACTCTCAAAATTCATGATCACTGCCGCTAGTGCCTCGACACCAAGGCGCTCTTTGATTTGTACCTCAGACGTGCTCTCAACCCTGTAGGATATAACAGATACCTTTTGGATCTCACCACTATGCTTCATGGACCTACAAATGTTGAAAGTTGCTTCTTCATTGTTTAACGTAAACTTCATTTGCCCTTTTTCCATGTAAAGAAAGGCGCGACCGGTAGCAAATAATGACCTCCCAAGAATATAGGCACCTCAAAATCCACCTCATAGTCAAGAATCACAAAATTGACCGGAAATATAAATGACTTCACCTTCACTAACACATCATGGAGTATCCCAATAGGCCTCTTCACTGTTCGATCAGCCATCAGTAACCACATCGCAGTGGGATTTGGGTCACCCAAACCCAATTTCTTGTAAATAGAGAGTCATGAGATTTATTCTTGCACCAAGATCACATAATGCTTTAGCAAAGTTTAACAACCCGATGGTACATTGAATAGTGAAGGCGCCTGTATCTTCTTTCTTTTGCACAAGAGACCTCGTACAATAGCACTACAATGTTGCATTCTGTTATCATCCTCAAAACTTACCGATCTCTTTTTAGTAACCATATCTTTCATAAACATGGCATAACTGGGCATTTTTCAAAAGATTGTAACAAAGGAACATTGATGGAAAGCTGTTTCAACATAGTAATGGAACACCGGTATTTATCATCCTCAGTCTTCTTTACCAATCTTTGTGAAAATGGTGGTGGTGGTATAGGAACGGGGATCACCTTTTGGGGTATCTCCGCTTCTTTCACAACTTTATCTACGAACTCACCATTATTTTCCACTACCTCATTCTCACCTTATCTTCCACAATAGACAGAATTGGTGGATCAATGGTTTCCTTACCCCCTCGAGTAGTGACTGCCATGCAATGTCCATCATTTTTCAGATTTTGGACAGCTAAGAAGAGTACCCGGTTAACGTGGGTTCATAGTAGTAGACAATTGGGCCATTTGAAACTGAAGATGCTTGATTGAGATTGCATGTGCATCCACCTTTTGCCCAATGTTAGCCAAATCTCATCTCAACTCTTTGGAGTGCTCATCACTAGCATCAAACCTTCTCATCATCTTTTGTAACATATCTTCAACTCGCGCCATACTACCTCCACCATCCCTAGGAGAATCTTCCCAATTTTGAGGTGGGACATAAGGCCCACATTGATCATTTCTGTTACCATCGTTACCCCGTTTAAAGTTGTTATCGCAATTGTAGTTTCCATCTCGAACATAATGTCCCTCTCTGTTGTAATTCCCATAGTTCTGACCTTTATTTCCTTGACCTTGGCACCAATTTTCATGATTAGAGACTTGGGCATTCGGTCGAAAATCCCCCCGTCGCTCATTCATTTCATAAGAATCCTCTTCATAGTAGTAGTCATTTGCTGGCGGCGGTAGTTTAGTCAAATAATTCACAACATTTACTTTTGCACCTCCAATGATATGCATCAATACCAACCCGAGCTCATTTCTCATTTGATCCATCTCTTCACGAATCTCATCTGAGTCCGGGTTGGGTGTAGCTTACACTGCAAAGGTGTTTCTCCCAATGTCCGATTTCCTAGTGCTCCAAGCCTTTTTATTGCAAGAGATTTTCTCTAACTCCTCCGCGATCTCTGCATATGTGCACTCACCATAAGAAAGACTCACAATAATATCAAGTACTGCCTTAATATTATCATCTTTTCCCCTATATAAGTACTCTTTCAACGACTTATCATCAATCCGGTGGTTTGGGACACTTCTCACAAATGAGGTGAACCTACCCTAAACCTACTCACCGACTCCCCAGGCAATGCCAAAAAGTTTTTCACTCTATCTTTGTGGTTGAGATTTTTAGACACTAGGTAAAAGCATGCTAGGAACACATCCCTCAACTGCTTCCATAGGAAAAATCAGTGAACCAAATTGCGGCCTCTCCCGTCAGTGAGATAGGGAAGACCCTTAATCCGATTACATCCATGTCCAAGTTTGGCCTCCCTACACAACTCTTACACACCGACCTCAGTTTGGCGATGTGAGCATGTGGATCCTCAGATGGTAGCCCCGAAAACAAACCTCTGGCGCTGAGCATCTGCATCAAGTTACTAGCTACCACAAATGTCTGACCATGTGGTAGAGGAGGTAGGACAAGAGGCCCATCAGAGTCGGTGATGTTAATATTGCCCCTATAAAACTCTTGAGGGCGTAGGGCGGGAGATTGCCTCCTCAAATCACCAACACCAGCATTCGCCACAATTACTTGGTTGTGAGCATCAACCGGTGCAGGAAGTTGATGGTTAATCCCATCACCTAGATTTGCGAGATTTGGTTGATCATTCATTTTTCGAAGTGTATGGTTCAGCTTTGGATCAAATGGAATTATTGGTTCTTCTCGACTCCGTGTACTTTGCATACACTGGATCTAGACCTGAGGACACAAAAACAAAAGTAAAATTAGGAAATTGTTGACTAAAACTCAGTAATTGATATAAAAGTTAATCTAAAAGCCACTTTCCCCGGCAGTGGCGCCAAAATTTAATATGCTCATATTACACTTCCCTAAAAAAGTATGTACGATCGTATCAAGTAAAGAACCCAACATTAGGCTGGGGTCGATCCCATGAGAAAAATGATTAGACTTAACTTTAACGTACGATTACCTCTATTTAGTCAAGCCTTTTTACGAAACCTAATAATTAAAGGAGGGGTTTTGTGAAACAAAAGTGTTGCAATGTTTTGAAATCAAACAAGTAGCAAGAGTAAGTTGTTGCTGTTTATCAAGTTGTGAGAGAAACTAGGGTGTAAGTGTTCCCCATAGGTTCATAACACCATAATCCTAGCTATAACAACCCCTTCCTAGTGTTTTGCATGCAAAGTGATAAGTTATGTATCTCTAAATTCTTCGTCTGACATTTAGAGAATTTCACCCCATACCTTGGTCCGACTATGTGTGTATAATTTGCTAACCCTTACCTTTACTTCATATTAAGCATCATAATCGATGTTTGGCTTAGTTATTACTTTGCACCAATTGAAACTATCCTATTAGATAGTATCCATTAAATCTATGCCAATAATTCTTAACCTATTAACTACCCCCTTGGTTTGGCAAGTAACAATAAGGCGAGTTGTAACATGTGCACTCGTTAAAAAGACTTCTAGACGAAAGAATTATCGATGCATTCAATAACCTAATTAAGAATTGTTAATTAGCTAGTGTTATCTTGTTAACCACCCATGGTTCCCACAAGCCTAGTTGTGGATTTAGTTACCCATGCTTAGAAGAACACAATTCATTATTGCTGAGAAATAAATCATGAACTTCCTTTAACAAATTTGAAGAAAATCCAGAAATTCAACTTGAAACCACACAATTATCTTCAACACTAAATCCAAAAATTTGAATTAATTGTAAAAACAAATCTCTAAGAAAAAAGTATGAAATTGTTAAAAGAATCTAACCCTAAAAACGAGGTTTTTCACCCTATTTATAATTAAAAAAAGTCCTAAATTAAAAGGGATTAAGAATATGGAAAGTTTTGTCCAAAATGCGACTTCAATTGACTACCCCACAGACGGTATGTCGGTCAAACAATGGACCGTCGAATGCCTCCGTCGGTTCATACTTAGCATCTCTTCAAAGCCTGCACGTTTCATCTTCTTTGATCCAATTGACGGACCAACATCACGGTCCATCGATGTACTTACGATCTATCGATGCTTATCGTTGTTCCATAGTTAGATTTTCTTTATCATCGGGTACTGGGGCAGTCTCTGATCACATCTACAATTTGCCAGGACGGTCTATCGATCAGTCGACGGACCGTAGATCCTTTTGTAGCCCCACACTTTGTTAGAATTTCATGAGTTGCTTCTAAATTCTTGAACCTCCATTCGATGATCAGTACCTACGGTCCGTCGATGAGACGATGGGTCGTCTATGTCTTCGTGGGTCGGATGTCTTAGCGTTTTAGTTTTGACAACTTTCCTGCAAAACAAAGACAAAATCATATTAAAATTACTACAAAAAGGCTCTAGACACACAACAATCTTAAGGAAAAATCATTGAAAGTACTGTGGAACCACGGTACATCAATATGCTTAGTCAATCGTTACCTTCATATCATAATAAAACCATTTCATAAGTAACCTCCAAGTATACTTGTGCAATTCATTGATCAGACCCCATAATCCCATCCATGTTTAATATCCCATTTTAGTCCTCATAATCGTACTTACCATATTATGGTTTCATCCTTAGCTTAATTCTCATAAACAAGGAAGTCTTAACCTTTAGTCAATATTTGAAGGATAAAAAATATAGCAATAATCCAATCTAAGCATATGACATATGAGAGAACCACTTCATAATCAAGTTATACTTGTGCAATGCATGGATAAGACCTCATAATCCTACCAACACTAAGTACCACTTTCGACAATCATGCATATTCAATTGTTGGGGATTAGTACCTCTTCACTATTTGCCATTATTCATTTAAGGTACTTCTCTACTTAGTATAAGGCAAGTCATTACACATGAAGGATTACAATTTATAATTCAAGGCTACAAAAGTACAACGCCATACTAGTCTAGACTAAACTACCATGGGAAGCATACTATCATGCAAGTACATGTTATTCAACGACGGGTACAAGTTCTCTATCCTAGCTACAATGAAATGGTCTTGGAACAACTAAGTCATGGTACCATGCAAGCATTTAATAACACTATATCAAACTACATTTGAGAGGGTATGATTTCTCAATATAAGGCTACCACGAAATGGTTTTGTCCTAACCAAGTCATGCTACTATGCAAGCATTCTATGATACTAGTTCTATAAATTGGAGAACCACTTAGGTTAAATACAAGGATACCATTAGAACTCCTAACATAAGCTACCAAACATGGTCTTGTTTTACCAAGTCAATCTATTCATGAAGGGATCCTAGGTCACAACTTCAAGCTATTGTAGACTAACATGTCTTGATACATTTTATGGTGAGTAAGCCTTTTAACCAAGAAACGTTCTATATGAGAGAACCTTTCATCTCCTAGAATATTCATGCCTAAGTGTGTATATGAGAAAGTATTTCAACAAACCAACAATATATCATAATCATGGACACTCTACTCCAAAAGTGTTCCTAAAGCATTTACATAAGTTCTATAAGAGCATGCATCATATCATACTTTCATAATCTATATCATTCGGGTAAAGTACTTCCACAATAACTATATCTAGTAGTCTATAATCATCATATAAGATTCACTATTTAAAGCCCTGAAATATATAATTCATCATATTAGCTTTACTCTCAATCCCTATAAGTCAACATTTATGACCAAGCCCAACCACAAGCTTCCTTATTTAACCACAAGCTTCCTTATTTAGCAATTCTAGCCATAATTCACCATAAAGGCTAAATCTCATTCATTACTAGTCATGATCCATCATAAATACCTTATTCTAATTCAAGTCACGTTTACGTGCTTCTAATCCTGAACAATTACTATACATGTCATCAATTCTTTAAGATCATATCTAAGTCTTCAATTTTCCTCTATAAGGTACAAACCCACATTTCATTAGTTTCATCAATTAACTAGGGTTAACCAAGGAATTTTATAATATCATGATTTAATACTAAATAAATCATAAAAATCACTATCCACTCAGTTGGATTCATACTCAATTTAACAGACAATATTGGAAGGAACCCTAACTTGAACTGTGGATTTCATCTTCACAATTGTGTTATAACTAGGGGACTCAATAAATGGAAAAAATCTATTTATGAATAAGATATCATACTCTTGATAAAATTCCATCACAAAGCTTGGAAGATTTTGAGGAATTTAACCTTTCTTCTTCCTCTTCCTCCTCTTCGTCTTTCTCTTCTTCCTCCTCCTCCTTCTCTTCTTCTTCTTCTTCCTCTTCTTTTTCCTCGTTCTCGTCCTCTTTCTCCTCCTCTCACTCCACTTCTTATTCTCTTCCTTCTCCTTCTCCTTATTCTATTTCTACTTGTTCTAAATCTTCTTCTCATCATTCTTCAAGAAGATGAACTTTGGGATCTTTTGGGGTTTTGGAGAAAATTACTTAATTGGGGTGGTTAAAGGCTAAAAAAAAGTTTATATAGGTGTACTACGTCCATACAAATTGACCTCACTTAATAACCACCTAATAAGAAATTTTGCATTTTCCCCTCACTTAGGAAGCATGGCACCCGACACCACGATATGGCTCACAAGCTGTGGTCCACACTACTAGCCGTGGTCCTTTACGTGGTCCATGGGCCAGTAGCTTGGCCCCAAGGTCATGCCCCCCATAAGTCTAAAGCATGACCACGATCCTTCCCACGGGTCTTGTTCTTTACCACTGTCCGTGAAGTGGCTCGTGGTGATGTGCCAACTTTAGGCAAACTTTAGGGACCTACTGCCAAAGCTTCATGGACCACTCCACATGTCGTGGTCCTCACCACTGGTTGTAATGGTGGTCGTGAAGGTGAGGCAGTGCTTGCCATGTTTGGGGTAGCCTTGCGACTTTCCCGTTTTCCTTTGATCTTTCCCTCTAGTCTAGACTTGTTGCACCCTCACTTAGACCTAGGTGGACTACTAGACTATAGGGCGCTACATGGGAGTGGAACACAAGGTTAGCGCAAACGTATGTAGCACCAAGATTATCGTAGTAGATTACTAGTTTCTTCGAGTAAGTAACAAAAAATCATTGAGAAAATTACGCACCCAACAAAGTTCATTAATGGTCGAGGCAATGTCCTTATATTCTGCCTCGGTCAAAGAATGATCCACAACTCGTTCTTTCTTAGAACTCTATGAGACAAGATTACATCAAAAAAACAAAACATAGGCTGTAGTGGACGAGCGATCATCGCGTTGACCAACCCAATTAGAATTAGAGTAGGCATGAAGTAGGGGAGGAGATTCTCTCAGAAGAAATAGACCATAGTCTGTTGTCCCAGCTAGATAGCGGAAGACATATTTTGCAATGGTCAAATGGATTTTTCGTTGGGCATCTTGTAAACTGAGACAACTATTTGTCTATAAAAGCAACATTTAAACGAGTAAACATCAAATACTACAATCTTCCAACTATAATCCCATATTGCGTTGGATCTTCAAGAGGAGAACCATCTTTAGAGCCTGCACATGAATCATAAATGATAGGTGTCCTCACTAGTTTTGCATCTGCCATGTTGGTTCTATCAACTATATCACATATCTATTTCTTTTGCTGAAGAAATAGACCAAGAGGTGAAGAATGACTTCAACTCACCAAAAGAAATTCAGATCACCAAGATATTTTATAGAGAACTAGATACCAAGCTATTTGATAAATTCTTCAACATAATGAGACAAATTTCTAGTAATTATGAGATTGTAAACATAAATAACTAGATATATGATAACACTATATTTTTTATAAATGAAAAGACAATGATCACACTTAGAATGATGAAAACCAAGAGGCAGAAGTAGTGTTTTAGTTCATCATATCAGGCACGAGGAACTTGCTTCCAGCCTTAGATAGCCTTGAGTAATTGGAATACATGACTAGGAGATTTCTAATTGAAAAATCCAGGTGGCTGAGGCATACAAACTTCTTCTGATAAATGCCCATGTAGGAATGCATTATTGACATGTACTTTCCTAAGAGACCAATATTTAGAGATTGCAAGAGTAGAACAAATATCACTGTAGTATGTTTAGCAAAATCTGAGTAGGTCTCAAAATAATCCACATTGGGTTGTGGAAGATAACCTTTAACAACCAACCAATATTTATACGTCTAATGCTACCATTTGAATTATATTTAACACGAAATACCCATTTGGATCCCACTGGTTTGAAATGAGGAGAGATGGCACAACAGACCAAATGTATTGACTTTCTAATGCTAAAATCTCTGCATTCGTAGCAAAATACCAATTTGGATCTTTTGAAGCTTGACGACCAGTATGAGGTTTTATTGTCTTGGGTAAGGAAGAAGTTTTTTTTTTCGCTTGGTGGAGGTTTTAGTTGTTGTAGATGACTTGGATGGTTTAGTTAATTGTGATAAATGGGATAAAATGATATTGGCAGCATCATAAGCAATAACACTTAGAACATAACTTTTGAATGGGTTTATGAATGACGGAATATTGATTTGACTCATTTATGTTATCAAGTAAGGAGGGTTAATAAGTGGTAGGACTAACATACAATGATGAATGGCAGAGATACACACTTAAATGTTAACTGGATGAGTTCCTAGTTTATTTGATGAAAAAACATCGTCTGGTGCTCTACTCGAAGATGTGGGGCCAAGAGTCATTGTAGTAGAGTCCATATGAGAGGTGATAGTTGAAGGTTGGTTATGAGTAAGAGGAATTACAAAGTGGTTTGGAACCCAATAGTCAATGTAATAACCCGAATTGGAAATGAGGAAAAATAGCACATATTGGGAAATTGTAAGTGCAATCCACGAAAGCCAACCGCGAACTGTGGGTTGACCAATGATCTATAGGTGCGGCTTATTGAATGTAGGTGGTCCATGCCCCCATGGTACAATGAAATTTTTGGCCCAAAACAGTCTGACATGGACCACAACTAGACAAGATGGATCGTAGGTCAGTTAATGGTCCATCGGTTGGGATCTGTGGTCCGAGAGTTGCAAGTTATTTCAGGGGAACATGGGTCTTTTTGTTTTAATTTAATCAATGTGGTGTCATTTTGCCAAAGCCTAGACCACCTATATAAGTATTTTGACCCCTAAACCCACTAAAACTAAGTCATTCCCTCAATTCCTAAAAAAACCAAATTTTCTCTAATCTTCAAGATTTGGAGGTCATTGTAATCAAGGTATGATGGATTTCATAATTGGGGTCCTTCATCCTATGGAGTCTCATTCAATTCTTCAATTCAAAAAATAATTTCCCTAATTCCAGTTAAGGTTTCTTCCAATGTTGTGGGTTATGATAAATGTTGATCAAAATAGTTGGATTAGGATTTTGTATGATTGAATTGATAGAGTTCCATGTAGTTAGGATGAATTTAGATGTACCCATGCCTGTTTTATGATTCTAACCGAAAATTGATGTGATTTGGGTTATGTTATGAAGAGAAACTCTGTGTGTTATATATATCCTTATAGAATTGGTGAATTATGATTATAATTTCCTGAGTGTAAATCATATGTGATGATCATGATATGTAGTTCTTTGATACTAAAGCCTAAACTATGAATTGTTGATTGTTAGAGCTATGGTGTGGAAGGGATACTTCCAATACTGAATTGATAAGCATTATTGAATGAATTCCAATGGTTTATTCACATGCATGATTCTATATTCAAATGATTGCTCACCTAACATGAATCTTGACTAAAAACTTATGAAGTTGATTAGGTTAGAGGTGATTACCCTTGGCCTCCATACATTAGGATATGAGGCGATTCCTATGCTCTTTAGAATTGAATAAGAGGTGAGTCCCTATGATCTTACCATAGTGAATGGACATGGAGATGAGTACCCATGTTCCTCATGAAATGATATGGAGGTGAGTACCCGTTTCATATGATAAGATTGTTGAGGGGAGTACCCGCAATCTAAAAGTATTTAAGGAAAGAAGTGGATACCCATTAGCCTTTTTATGTTAGGCATTAATGCGAATCACCATGTCTTTATAAGCTAGGAAAAAGGTGAATACCCACTCATTTCTATTACTTTATGTTATGATATTTTAAGTGTCTTGTATGAGGTCGCTCAAGGTCTTAAACACCTTGTTACATCTAGGGGGTACCCCTGGGTTGTAACAAACTTCTTAATCAAATCTCAAGGTTTAGAATGGTTCTAGAATGAATCAAGCCACGTCTAGTAGAGTTTGGTTCAAAAGTGTGAATCCCACTATATATATAAACGATAGGCTCTTAGATGTTTAGGAAATTTCACTATGTCACTTATCCAAGTCGTGATATGGTGTTTAAATCTATAAGTCTTTATCCTATCTATGCCCGATGGTTTTCAAGATACGACTACTAGAAGGGTTACAAGAAAGAAGGAGGGATACAATGTTAATCAAGAGGTTCCTCCTCTAGCTCCTCGTCAGGCTCTGATTTACTCGTTGAGTAATAATGTAACAAATGTGGAATTTAGGTTTGTGATCTTAGAAATGTTTCTATGTATGGAATGCTACTAATGCCCGTATTCAAGTTCAGTTTGAATTCTATATATATGTATTTAGAGTATTATTGAGTCGTTTGTTTATTATGAGCTAACCATCATGATTACTTATGTAGGTATGCTTGATAGGAGAAATGAGCACTAAATTAGACAAAATAAGAAATATGAAGATTTGAAGCAAAAGAGAGCAAGGAAGAAGTTGAAGAAAATGCACCAAGGCATTTGCGTGTAATCTCTGCATTGTGAAGAGGGAGCAGAATCTTGGTTGTGATAATTCACTTTAAGGCAGAATACCTTGTGATCTTGTACGTCATAAAGAAGGAAAAATTCTTGGACTTGGAATTTGGGAGGCTTTGCACGCGCACACTTGATTCACAAAAGTGGCCATTTTGACTTTTAGTACAAATAGGGTTTTATTTTGTTAAATATTTTTTCCAAGTTTTGAAGAATAATGAATTTGGAGACATTTTCTTGAGTTTTAGGGTTATTTCTCAGTCTCTTTGTTCTTTCAATCATTTGGATGATTCATAACCATTGTACGATTGATTCTTGGACTATATGAGTAGCTAAATACCCTAGATTGATTTTTGGACTATGAGTAGCTAAATACTCTAGTTCTAGGGTTGTAGATACAAGATGAATGTAATCTCTTGAGTTTGATATTGGGTTTATCATTGACTATTATATGAATCTCTCATGTTTTCTTATATATTTATTTGATGCTTGATCACCATATAAATAAATTCATTGTCCGAATTGAAATTGGGAGAGGAATAAGAGGATAGAACGTGGAACATAGGGAGCTTGTTGAACTCTTGATAGCTAGGGTTGATTAATATCAAGGACATGGATATATCTAGAAACCTCTCTTGGGTAACCATGCATAGAAGAAGATAAACTTAATTCTCAATATTTAATCACTCTATGCTCGCTCAATGATGTAGTTAGAGTGGTAAGTATATAGGCGATTACAGGTCCAGAGATCATCATCAGACATCTAACCCTGTGATTCATTGGTTAGATAGTTAGTAATTACAAATGTAAACAATATTGATTTCATGATTCCTTATAAAAGGTGCAGCCCTGGACGTGTCCCAAATCATTGTTTCAAATCTTTGAAATTGAAAAGTGTCAGGTATATCTTGTTTTAAGTAGAAATAGAAAATAAAATGAATCTTGAAATCTGGAAATACATTTGTGGTTAACTGAAATTTAGGAGAATTAGTTGTTTCTATTCATGATTCCATGTGGGTATGACACCCGAATCTTACAAAGAGCCACATTATTACTTGTACGACCACGTGCACTTGCCTGTGAAATTTGGATGCAACAAGTTTTTGGAGCCGCTACCGGCGACTTTAGAATTATAATGTATTTGTTTTTTTTCTTATTTTAGAAGTAAATCGTAAGTGTTAACAACTTGATCTTAGCATTTCATACTTGTAGGTTGTTCTGAAACTCCAAACTTAAAACCAAAAAATGATTGTTGTCACCTCTCTCAGAACCTGAAAGACTCATACACAGAAGTCAAAGACAAGCTGAATATCCGATTCCTCTTGTTATTGGTGCACTAGAATCTCCAACAGAAAAGAAAAATCAAGAACTGGAGACACTGGCTGATGAGATGAAGTTAAGAGACGTGGAAATCCCACGCCCCACCAACGTGTCTTCGTGCATTCGGAATCCTGAAGCTGGTGGGAGATTTCAACTGAAGCATAGTATGGTACAAATATTGCACACAAATGGGCATTTTACTGGTGTTTCACATGAGGATTCTACAGTTCACATTCAGAAATTTCTCGAGATCAGTGAGACTTACACTCCAACTGGAGTGAATAAAGATTACGTGAGACTCACTTTAATCCCTTTTTCTCTTCTTTGGGTAGAAAAAAGCGATTGAACTCAGATCCTGCGAATTTAATCACCACCTAGAACAATTTAGCTTAGAAAATACATAATAGATTTTTTCCATATGGGAAAACAACTAAATTGAGGAGTGATATATTTAGTTTCCGACAAAAGGGTGGAGAGAACTTGTACCAAGCCCAGGATAAGTTTAAGTCGTTGTTGATTTACGGACCTCATCATCATCAATCTAATGAGGTGTTAGTAAATACCTTCATATAAGGTTTGAAGCATAACACCAAGATTTTACTTAACTCAGATGCAGGTGGACTTGCCTTAGAGAAGACATATGTTGAATTGTTCACATTGTTGAACAAAATTTCTCAGGGTAATCTAGAATGGAATGGTAGTGGAATGAAACTTGTAGCACAGAAAACTACAGGTATGCTAAAGGTAGAGGTTGTTACTATAGTGACTACACATATTTCTGCTATGAAGAATATGATGAACACATTCTTTAGTAACATGACATTAGAGGGCAGCAGACCGCTCAAGTGAATGCATTTCAACAACCACCATCGTGGTGTGAGATCTGCGGAGGAAGTGATCAAGTGTAGAGGGATGCGCTGAAAACCCAAACTCTATAAATTTTGTAGGTAATTCTCAAAGGGGAGGAGGCCAACAAAACAATGGGAACTCATACAACTCAAGTTGGAGAAACCACCCAAATTTCTCTTGGGGTGTAAATCAGAATCAAGGCCAAGGGCTGAACCAATATAGGGTGCAAGGAAATGCTCATGGGTAACAACCACAGGCACAATGTGAACAACAAAATCAGAAATGTGGAAACATGAGTATTGAGGAGATATGAAAGAAAACTATGGAGGATCAACCTCAGTTAGCCTTAGATGTGAGAAATAATCATTTGTCTACTCAGAACTTTGAGAAAAACTTCAGGAAATTTTCTAGTGCCCTAAATTCATGACCACAAGGAGGGTTTCCTGGAACACTAACCCAAATCCTAAACTAGTGAATGTAGTGAGTACATGCAGTGGTTTGTAATTGGAGGAGTTGACTCCTAAGAAAAGAAACACTGAAGTTGCAAATAAGGAGAGTGAACGTAAAGAGGGTTAGTTTAAAGAGAATGAAATAGTTGCACCAGCAGAAAAATTGCAACTAATAGTAAGACAACCTCCTCCATTTCCTCAGAAGTTCAAGAAAAAAAAATGACGAATGTTTTGGTAATCAAGAGCAACTATTAAAATCATATACAAGATCAATGCATAATGTAAGGTTAAGGACAAGGGTAATTTAAGAGTTCATTATAGTCTTATTTTAAATCCCTATGTTTTCATATTGTCAAATAGTAAAAACAATAATAGGAAACCATCATATAGATAAGAACATGCTTCACACAATATTCAAACATAAATAACAACATTCTCATCAAATCATGTGGAATAGTCCATAGAAAACACTTACATTTCATTGAAAATCATAAATATTGGGTTAGGAAGAAAATCCGTTTCGTAGAGTAAAAACCCCAGTATTTGAAGTTCTTGAAACTTATATTTGAAAAGACCTCTTGGGGAGAGGAATCCCAAGAGTGAAAAACCATACCTTATAGATGAAGAATCCATGAAAATTGGATGAAAATCTTGAGGACTTCGTTTTATTTCTTAAGCTGTTCTTGTTCTTTAATGGAGTTTGGAGAAGAGAGTGTTCTTGAAAGAATGAGTGAAATTTCGTTGATCTGGTTTGGGACATGTAAAAGTGATCTAAAACTGACCTAATATCAATATATATTCGTCCTATAAATTATTCAAAAGACCCTCTATTTAAATGGGTCTTTTTAATAAGTTAAATTACCAAAATACGACTTTAACGATTCTGGGAAGTAGCTGCGCATCGCGGGGATAAATCCCATCATTTTTATTAAATTATGAGTTGAGGATGTGAGGTGTGTGTCGTCCTCGCGTCACGATGTTGCCTCTCAAATCTTGAGGCAGAACACCTCGTGATAGGCATACGTCGCACGCCATGCCTCCACTTCTGCCTGCTTGCAGGCTGCCAGGCAGCCTGCCCACCTATGTTTGGGTCCTCCCCAAGGACCCTTCGGGTGGTTTTTAGGGTGTCGTTACCAGACTTTGGGACCCTTTGTACTACATAATACCTATCCAAGGTAACTTTACAAGATTTGGACTTCATTTGACACCTTAAAACCTTCACCAAACATAGGGACGTCAACTAAATCAAATTAGCTAGTTTCCGGACGTCAAGGTCTTTCTTAGTCGTTTTGGATCTAACATTTTACAAATGAGTTTATTACATTAATATAGGTCTGAATACATCATTTTAAACATTATTGGATGGATTAAGATCTAGTCTAACTCATGGCATTTACAAAGGCGAAGTATAGGTGAAGTCCCATACCCCTACCTACACTAAGAGTTTAACCTTAGGTTATCCTAGTTAGAGCCCTTACCTTACTTACATTGTCCATTTTATTTTAGTGAAACTATAGCATTAACTGACACAAAGGCCATGGGTGCTAGATGGAATTTGTTGTGTAGAGCCTTACACCAAGGGAAGGTTTTCTACCTAGTCAAGGTAGAAGATTAACACATGCAAGCATATTAGTTGATATCACTTGCCAGATATTATGTGGCAAACATAGTTTATGGAACTTGGAGGTATATATAAAAACATTCCTCTTTTCCCTTAGGCTATGAGTCTAACCACCTCATGAGGCATATGGTGACCTACCTTCGTCCATTGGGAAGGGACACCCCTCACTTCAAGTTCACTCGGTACTAAGCTAAGTCCCCATTCTTGAAAAGCCTTTATTAACTTTATCATATAAAATTAGGCTGAGGATATTGACTCCTCATATGCTTAGCTCATAGGTCATAGATGAGAGTTCATCAACCTAAATCATATGAGAAACCCTTTCACATGGACATAACATATATAAGGACCTATCTAGTTTAGGGTAAACTTGAGCACAACTTTCAAGGATCCTCTAATGACAAGATCTCATACATGTATGTGTCTATTTATATATGAGAAAACCTTTCACATAACATATATCACACATGGTCATATATCAATCCATATGTCTATAGGTATAACTATATGAGCGATCCTTTCATATAAACACATCATGACACTATTTACATTCATGCTTCATCATATTATATACTTAACAACATAGCATATAAGTCGTATTCATAACATGTCCATACATTCATTTTCATAAACATAAATAACCAAACCTTGGAATTATCCTATCAAGGTACACATCTTCAATGCATAGACAAAGTCCTATACCTTGCCCATACTAGTACACCTATCAAGTAATCCTAGTTAAGGGAATACATAACATACTTCACATACATTTACCTTACATGCATAGTAGTACACATTTAGTGAATATGAGAACTACCTTTCTTTAGATACCATGAACCTTTACTACATTATAAGCATACAAAAGGTGTGAGTGTGTGTACATTGGTCAACATGATCACATAATGGCTATCAACCAACACATTGAGTCATCCACCCTCTTAATACCACAATACACAAACAAGCATAGACACACAACACAATTTAGCATAGGAGGCAAGCTAACTTCATATTACACTTTAAGACACCTAACATTACCTATTTACACATTCACATAGGGGTAGATGGGTAGGGTTCATCAGTCCTTAAGACTTAATTAGTGGAAGCACCTACACATGATCTTAACACGACCATTTACATGCTTATAACACTAGCTACAGAATCCTAGATTCACAACTAGAATAGAAGACTAGGAACAACATAAACATAGTGTGATCATCATAACCACTTCCTCATATTTTCATCAATTTTACTTCAAATCGATAGTTAACATATAAAAATGAAAATAAAGAAAAAACTGCCACCATAAGTGGACCATACCACACAATGCCATATAAGGGCCCATCAACTACAATAATATAGAAAAGTAGAGAGGAAGAGTCTTTCTTACCAATTCATCAACTTTTGATCATCATTGATCAATACAAATTTTTCATCATCACAAAATTATATATAAGTAGCAAAATATATATTTAATCATGAAAGAAACCATATACAAGTCGCTACAAGATAATACTACATTCTAATACAATACATCACATATATACTAGAAAGTAGAGAGTTATAGATCATCAACCAATTTCCCTAGTCTTGTTCATTAATCATATTATATCTATAATATACATGTTGGGCAGTATCTAAATATGTCATTACTCAAAAAAATCATGCTTCATCTAACTTAAGATCGAGATCACATCATATACATAGCATTATCAATCAATAGACTAGAATAACCTAGATCAATTCATACCAAACCTTCTTTACTTTGGTCATACAAGAATCATACCCATAATTAAACCATGATATTAACCTAAGGCAGTAGATACAATTTTAACATAATCGAATTCCACATTCATACATTATACACTCAATGTTACAATGAACACATAGAGACATAGGCCAGACTTATTCAAATCTTCATATATTGATCCAGATGGATCATTTATCAATAATTAACCATCAATATACATAATAAACAGTAGATATAAGAAATTCAACATAATTGAATCACGAATGCACCAATAACAAGCCACGATCACAATGCCCGTGCATGTGCTAAATCGAGTTTGGGAAGGAACATGGGTTCACAATGCAATTGGATTGAAATTCACGTTAAAAACCATACGTTATCATCAAATCATCATGATTAAGACTTTGAAAATGTTTTGAGAAAGAACTAATGGCTAGATTGAAGAACAAGAAGTTTGATCATGAAATCTCTTTTGAAAACTTGAGATTAACTCTCTAGATGGAAGGATAACTAGATATGAAGGATTCCCATACCTTTATTTAGAATAAAACCTCTAAAACTTGATGAATAATTCATTGGAATCCATGCTCTAAGTTGTTCCTTAGGTTCACCTTCAATGGTTGTTTCTGGAGAGAATTGGTTTTGGAGGGTAAGTCTATTTTATGTAGATGGTTGATCACGTTTTTTATCACTTAAATACAATCAAAAATAACAAAATAAACCTATTAGGGTCATGTTAGTACGTGGGGTGAATTTACCATTCACCCCTTAGATAAAACAATTGCTAGGAAGCAGCTGCAGGCCACCATCGACGAGTATAAACGACGCCCAATTGATCCATCGACAGACTCTACCGCAGGCCGTCATTTTGGGCCTGAGTCTTGACAACAGACTTAGGCCTTCACCAGTATAACTTTCCATTGATGAATTTACCATTGACCATCTGTTGTTCAACAAACAGGGCATCGTTTGGTTCAGTCGATTGACACTGCCAAGGCAGTGTCTCTACAGCTTTTGGGTCCTTCTTGAGGGCCTCTTGCGGGGTCCTTAGGGAGTCGTACCTGGGAATTTTCAACATAAATATGAACATTAATAAGTCAAAGACCTTCCACATCAGTTTCACCCAAAACAATTACATGCAACACGTCCAAACATGCTAGGCACCATCAAGACACACACATGGATGTCTCAAGGGCTAACTTTCGAACGTCTTGGACGTTTGACTTCTTAACTTCATGAAAATCACCATATCATTTTTAATAATATAAGGACCTCATAAGATCATGGAACATTAAAAAGCATATAAAAACACATAAGGCCCCTAAGGTGACTAGTCGTCGAACTCTTGGTCGTCCTTTAACATTTGACTTCCAAATGACTTTAAATCAACCAAGAATACTTTAGAAAACTTATTTAACATGTTAAAAATATTACAGGATCAAGTGAGGCTCTAGACTAACTCATTTTTGGGGTCTGACAATGTCCCCCACTTGGAAACATTCGTCCTCGAATGACACTTAGAAAACTTTAATCACAACAAGGACTTCAATAAATCGTTGAGCAGCTCACAACATTCATAAAATAATCATATAGAATTTAATGAACCTAACTTACAAGGAACAAAACTTCAAACCATTTAGCACTAAACTCACACAAGCAAGCAAAAACCTTTATTCACTCACTCTTCAATGCATCAAACACATAGGATTTTATCATGTTCATAGGAGGAACATCCTTCTCCTAATCATAACATGGTCATTACACTTCATTTTATTTAGAGATCATCTTAAAATCATCTTTAAGTAACACTTTGGCAGTTTCAACGACACTCAATAAGCAATTACGAACTCATACTTTAATGCACATAGACTTGAGTAAGATAGGTTGACAATGGATTCTTATTACTTAGGCCTAGTGCCATGAGGGTCATTCTCAACCAAACCATTCTAAGTTGTGTCCATGGAGGAATGTCCTTCTACTCAACACACTTACATGCCTCATGAGTTCATACCCAAGAAAATGCACAAAAAACAACTTTACTGTAATGAGAATTTCCCAACTATTAGCAAAAGCATGCTCATAATTTTAATTCCTAATGAGACCAAAATGGTAATTCACACTACACAGATCACAACAATAGAAAGCCAATTCACATATTTTCAATCTCAAGAACAACACTAGCATTCCATAAACATGCATTATTTAGGGAAAGTCTTACAATTTATAGTCACTCACAAGAACAATAGCTAGACATGCCCTCACTTTTCAAAAGTGAGCGTCAAATATGGTTTCCAAATCATAAAGGTCACATAGTTTTCAAGAGACTCATCATTTTCATTTTTAGGAGACTCAAATCTTCATTATAAGGCTACACATTAGACATTAAGAGTGACTTTAAACATGCTTCTTACCTTATCCAATGAAGTTAAATGCACAACTAGCATACCAATATGCAAAATCATCATGAGAAAAACATGGATTTAATCAAAAATCTTTTTCATGCAATTTAGAATCCTCAAAACATGCTTAACATAGTGTCAATTAAGACATACCAACATAGAGAGGTCATGCAATTCATACTCTATACAAGACTTCTATCATAAACAAGCTTACTAAGAACTCACTAGTTTCAAGTTCAAGTAATCATAGAAGGAAAAGATAGAAATATCTACAACCTTCTTAATCACATCACCATCCCCCACTTAGGGTAAACCCAATTAAGAGCAACTTAACCAACCCTTAAGAGGATCTTAACTTAACAACCTTCATTTTCATCACTTAAAAGTGATTACAACTTTAGAAGGAATTACAGTAAGTCAACAAAGGCATTCTAAACCTTGTCATCTATGCAAAGTATCCCCAAATTATCAAGATAGGTCATACTACCCAATCAAATAAGGTTTTCAACATTACCATAGACACCAAAGTCATACAATCATTAGGGGAAAACAACAACGATACTTATTCATAAGGACTCTTTCTTTTCTTTGAACATTTACGGTAAGGTAACTTCTAGGTCAATCAAACCCACATCATCACCCTACAAAGATAAATATGCTACCCTTACTTCTGGGATCAAGCCTATACAAAATACTCCAATCTATTCAAAGCAATCGTGAAGGTTCACACATAAAAACAAAGGCAACATTTGAACCATTATACAAATATTATGGAAACATGCTTCCATAGGTGATCACTAAGCATTTCAATGTGAAATGACAACATTAGGCTACCATCATGCAAAACCATATAGCAATACACCATTCCAAAAAAGACACATAATTTTAACCATAGCAACTTCTAACATGCTTTAACCATATCATGACACATAGTTCTCAACATAACATGCTATTTCTTATAGGTCTCATATATGGCCACAATGGATATCATATCAACATAAACTATCACTTCTCATATTTCACATACATAGCCACGATTGGCATCACATAATCAAAGCATCCTAAAATTCACCTTCACACATACTCATCAAACCATAAAACCAACATAAGCATCAAAACTCACCTTTTATCCCTCAAGCATATAAAGTACCATCTCATCCGAGCAATTACATCTAAAAGACCACCGGACTAGAAAACATAAGAGAGAGATCTTATAGAATTAAGTTCTATGGCATGACATGAGAATGATGAAGAAAGGAAACTCTCTTATCCTATAGACTCTCACTCATAGATATGTCACGATTCACACCGATGATCGAGACTTCACTAGACGTGGCAATATGAGACTTTTACAACCAAAAAACACTTTCGTAAACCTGATGCTCTCATACCACATTTATCATATTCAAAGAGTTCCCCCTAGAAGTAACATGGCTTACTTTTTCCCATAGTAATTATTCATCGCATTGTCAGAGGTAAATTTAGCAGAAAATTTAAAATTTTCTTAGCACATCATATAAAATCACATATAGAGTTTAAGCAACATTTAAGGTAACATTATAACAACCTATTTTCCCTTTACAGTAAACTCCTTCTTTTAACTCATCAACCTCCCAATCAACCCTCTATTGATACTTGGTGCAATGCATCACCTTAAGGCCACAAGGAAACCATACATACATTCTACACAAGTCATCACACATCATCATAGAAGTATAGCACATGATAGACACATTTAAGTCAAAACCATAAGAACATTACTGTAAATTGTAGTCATTATGCACATATACTTATTTTACTTCACATAGAACCTTATGAGACCTTACTCATAATACAATCTAAATCTAATAGTGCAATGAACATGTGAAGCCCCATAACCTCCCTCACACTTAGTAGACCTATCATGAGGCCACACACCTTGACTATTTATTCCATATATTAACAAGTAAGTGAAGACAACTTCATTCATATCAACAAGACCTTCATCATATAGTCATTAAGAATAACTTATGCACATAACAATAAGACCACATTACATAGATCCACTAGGAATCATACCATGTACTTTATCACAACTATAAGTCAATTACAACAAAGTCATTCATACGAGCATATCAATAGACACATGCATTAGAACACCAACCTAGGACTTCCTTCAAAAGCCACTTGTGCAATGCATAAGTGAAGTCACATACCCCCACCTAAACTAAGAAACTACCCTTAGGTTATCCTAGTTAGAGTCCTTACATTACTTCCATTGTCCATTTTACTTTAAGGAAACTATAGCCTTAATCGACATTAAGACCTTGGGTCCTACATGGTATTTGGTGTTGTAGAGACTTACACTAAATATAGGTGTTCTTACCTATCCAAGGTAGAACATTAAAACATGCTATCATATTAGTTGATATCACTTGCTAGATATTATGTGGAAAGCATAGTTTATGGAACTCAGAGGTATATATGGAAATATTCCTCAATGCCCTTGGTCTTTCAGGCTAACCACCTCAATGAGGCTTATGGTGACCTACCTTTATCCAATAGGAAGGGACACTTCTCACTTTAAGTTCACTATGTGCTAAGCTAAGTTCCCTTTCTTGAAAAGCCTTTATTATCTTTATCTTATAAAATTAGGCTTCGGAGATTGACTCCTCGTATGCTTAGCTCATAGGTAATAAAAGAGAGTTAATCAACCTAAATCATGTGAGAAACCCTTTCACATGGATATAGAATATGTAAAAACTTTTCTAGTTTAGGGTACAATTGAGCGCAACTTTCAAGGCCACTCTAATGACTATATCTTCATAGATGTGTGTGTGCATACTTATATGTGAGAAAACCTTTCACATAACACATAAATATCACATATGGTGATATATCAATGCATAAGTCTATAGGTATAACTATATGAGCAATCCTTTCATATAAACACTTCAAGACGCTATGCACATTCATGCTTCATCATATTATATACTTAAAAACATAGCATATAAGTTATATTCATAACATGTCCATATTCATTTTCATAAACATAAATAACCAAACCTAGGAATTATCCTATCAAGGTACACATGTGCAACGCATAGACCAGGTCACATACCCTTGCCATACTAGTACACCTATCAATTCATCCTAGTTAAGTGAATTTGTAACATACTTCACATAAATTTACCTTACATGCGTAGTAGTAGACATTTAGTGAATATGAGAACTACCTTTCATTGGACATGATGAACTTTAACTACATTTTAAACACGCATAATGTGTGAGTGTGTGTACATTGGTAAACATGATAAGATAATGGATATCAACTAACACATTGAAGCATCCACCCTCTAAATACCACAATGCACAACTAAGCATAGACCACACAACACAATTTAGCATAGGAGGCATGCTAACTTCATATTACACTTCAGGACTCCTAACATTAGCTATTCACACATTTAAATAGGGGTATATGGGTAGGGGTCATCAGTTCTGAACACTTCATTAATGGAAGCACCTACACATGATCTTAACACAACCATTTACTTTCTTATAACACTAGCTACACAATCCTAGAATCACAACTAGAATAGAAGACTAGGAACAAGTTACACATAGTGTGTTCATCATATCCACACCCTCATATATTCATCAATTTGCCTTCAAGTTCATAGTCAACATATATCATGACAATAATGTAAACACCGCCACCATAAGTGGACCATAACAAATAATGCCATACAATGCTTCATCAACTACGATAATGTCAAAAAGTAGAGAGAAAGAGCCATTCTTACCAATTGATCAACCTTAGATAATTATTGATCAATATACCTTATTCATCATCAGTACATTATAGGGCATATCTAAATATACATTTAATCATGAAAGAAACCATGTACAATTCGCTACAAGATCATACTACAATCTAATACAATACATCACATATATACTAGAAAGTAGAGAGTAATAGATCATCAACCAATTTCCTTAGTCTTGTTCATTAATCATATTATATATATAATACACATGTTAGAAAGTAGCTAAAGATATCATTACTCAAAAGGAATCATGCTTCATCTAACTTAAGATCGAGATCACATCACATACATAGCATTATCAATCAATAAATTAGAAGAACCTAGAGAGATTCATACCAAGCCTTCTTTACTTTTGTGATACAAGATTCATACCCATAATTCAACTATTATATTAACCTAAGGAAGTAGCTACAATCATCTTAACATAATCGAATTCCATATTCATATATTATACACTTAATGCTACAGTGAACACATAGAGACATAGGTTAGACTTATTGAAATCTTCATATATTGATCCATATGGATCATTCATAAGCAATTCACTATCAATATACACAATAAACAATAGAAATAAGTAGTTCAATGTAATAGAATAAGAAAATTGACTAATAACAAGCCACGATCACAATGCCCATTCATGGGCTAAATCGACTTTGGGAAAGGACATGGATTCACAATGCAATTGTATTGAAATTCACGTTAAAACCAATATATTATAATCAATTCATCATGATTAAGGCTTTGAAAACGTTTTGAGAAAGAAACCATGGCTAGATTGATGAAGAAGAGTTTGATCATGAAATCTCTTTTGAAAACTTGAGATTAACTCTCTAGATGGAAGGATAACTAGAGATGAAGGATCTCCATACCTTTATTTAGAAGAAAACCTCTAAAACTTGATGAATAATCCATGGGAATACAAGTCCCAAATGTTATTGATCTTTACCTTCAATGGAGGTTTCTAGAGAGAATTGGTTTTGGAGGGAAAGTCTATTTTCTGTAGAATGGATTGGAAATGGATTGATCACGTTTTTTATCACTTATAAACACCCACAAATAACCAAATAAATATAGTAGGGTCAGGTTAGGACATGGGGTGAATTTCCCATTCACCCCTTAAATAAAACAATCGCCAGGGAGCAGTTGCAGGCCACCATCGACGGGTACAAACGACGCCCAGTAGGTCCATCGAGGGTCCCTACTACAGGCCGTTGCTTGGTCCTAAATCATGAAAACAATCTTAAGCCTTCAACAGGATAATTTTCTATCGAAGAATTCACCATTGACGGGCCGTTTTTCAGCAAACGGGGCATCATTTTGTTCAGTCGATTGACACTGCCAAGGCAGTGTCTCGACAACCTTTGGGTCCTTCTTGAAGGCCTCTTGTGGGGACATAGGGGAGTCGTACCCGGTCATTTCAATTGTAAATATGAACATTAAAAATTCAAGGACCTTCCACATCAGTTTTATCCAAAATAATTACATGCAACACGTCCAAACATGCTAGGCACCATCAAGACAAACACATGCATGTCTCAAGGGCTAACTTTTGAAAGTCTTGGACATTTGACCTGTAAACTTCATGAGGATCATAATATTGCCTAAAAATAGAATTTTTAATCATATAAGGACCTAATAATATCATGACATACACACAAGAATATAAAAACACATAAGGCCCCTTAGGTGACTAGTCGTCGAACATCTTGGTCATCCCTAGACATTTGACTTCCAAATGACTTCAAATCCCCCAAGAATACTTCAAAAAACTTTATTAACATGTTAAAATGATTATAGTTACAAGTGAGGTTGTATAACCCTAACTCATTTTGGGGGTCTTGCAATAATGAGAAGTTGCAGAAATTGAGGTAAGGTGACTATTCCATTTTTGTCTTCCTTATGTATGAGTTTGAGTGAGGAATTAGGGGTGTGCTATCATGAAGAACTCAAGAGGGTTATTAGTTCAACAATTGGTTGTATGATAAAGAATATTGGGGGATATTTTATGAGTATTATTGTTGGTGCATCTTTGTTAATCTTGGGGAAAGGATATATAATGTATATGTTGGACAGAGAATGAGGCTGTGGTGATACACATTATGTTAAGGGTTGTGTAGGATCATTATCTGTCATAGTTAGCTACTGCTTTACGAGGGTCACATTGTGATAACTGCTAATTTTAGTTTACCTGTGTATTGATTATAGTAGTTAAACAATGTAAACATCAAGAACAAGTATCCCTTTTTATGAATAGATGACTTATTTTACCAACTTCAAGGGTCAAGTTATTTCTTCAAAATTGATCACTGGTAATGTTATCATCAATTGAGGGTGAAAGATAAAGATATTTCGAAAATTGCTTTTAGAACTTGATACGGTCATTATATGTTTTTATTATATACTTTGGTTTGACTAATGCCCCAACAACATTTATGGACTTGATGAATAGGATGTTTAGACAGTAACTTAATATGTTCTTAATTGTTTTTGTAGAAGATATTTTGATCTATTCAAGAAGTGAGATTGAGCATATTGATCATCTGAGAATTATATTGCGAAATCTAAAGGAGCAACAACTGTGCAAATTTCAGTAAATGTGAGTTTTGGTTAAGGTTGGTAGATTTTCTTGGCCATATAATTTCAAGACCTCTATCACCGATAAATATTAGAAGTTTCTTGGGTTTTGTCGATTATTATTGAAGATTTCTTGAGGGGGTATCCTCCATTACTTCTCCTTTGACGACTTTGACACAAAAGAAGGCCAAGTTCATATGGTGGGAATCTTGTGACAAAAGTTTCCAAGAGTTGAAAGATAGACTTACTTCCACTTAGTAGTTGACCTTACCGAAAGGGATGGATGGTTTTGTAGTTTATTGTGACGCCTCTAGCATTTGATTGAAATGTGTGCTTATGCGAAATGGTAAAAGTGATTTCCTCTTCTTCAATAAAACTAAAGGTTTATGAGCGAACTATCCTACCCATGACCTTGAATTAGTGGCAGTAGTATTTTCTCGAAAGACTTGGAGGAACTATTTGTATGGGGTCCTTTGTTGTGTTTGGCGATCACAAATGTCTGCAATATGTGTTTACCAAAAAAATATAAAATTTCTCCAAAGAAGGTGACTTGAGTTATTTAAAGATTTTAGATGAGTTTTCTTTATCAACCTGGTAAAGTAAATGTTGTATTGCACATGTTAATTATGAGAGAGGAGAGTTGGTTCGAGGTGTTCCTAGGTTGGCCTGATTAGCAGTTCAACTAATAGATTCCACTAAGGGTGATGTTATTGTCCATAATGGTACCGAATTGTCTATTATACCATAGTTGAATTGAAAGAGGCAGTTCTAAAGAAATTCGTAGATGCTTTGACCTAAGGAGGAGATGGTGTCCTAAGGTACGAAAGTCGTTTATGTGTTTCCAATGTTGATGACTTGATAGGACCTGAGTTATTTCATAAGGCTATTGAGAAGGTTCTACTCACTAGAGAGATGTTGAGAACACCCTAAAGTCAATAAAAATCTTATGCAGATGTTAGAAGGAGAGACCTTGAGTTTGATGTGCATGATTTGGTCTACTTCATAGTCTCACCCATGAAGGGTGTAATGAGGTTTGGTAAGATATGAAAACTTAGTCCCCATTTTGTATGGCTATATCAAATTTTGAGGCGTGTTGATAAGGTTACATATTATCTTGATTGACAAACTAGTTTACGTCAGTGCATTTAGTTTTCCATGTCTCAAAATTCAAAATTGTGTTGGAGATTCGACATCCATGATTCCCCTAGAAGAGTTTGAAGTTAAAAATGAACCTCTCTTATGAAGAAATCTGGGTGAGATCTTAGACCAACAAGTTAAGAGATTAAGGAACCAAAAAATTTCCTCCGTGAAAGTATTATGGAGAAATCATCTAGTTGAGGGTGCTACTTGGTAGGCCGAAACATATATGATGTCCTAGTATTCCCATCTTTTTCCTCCTATTCTATTTTGAGGTAATTTATTCCTCTTGTTTTTCTTATATTTGAAGTCATATGTGTTTTTTGTGTTCCCATGATTTCCTCAATTGTTATGTTCATGAAAAATCTTAAATTTTGAAAGAAAATAGCTTTGGTGATTTATTTTCCTCATGTTATTGTGCATTGAGTATGAGTTGTCGATAGACTTCATAAGATGAGTTGGTGAGCATGTTTCTATATACTCTTTGGAATTGAATTGCATTTAGACTTCATGAGATTGTGTTGAACATTGCTTTTATGTTTAGAGATGGTAGTTCCTCCTTAAGTGTAAGAAATCTGAAAGTTCATTCATAATGAGTTGTTTGATATAGTTCCTACTCCCTTATGATGGTTCTTTAAGTATGTTAAGCTTGGAGATGATGTGTGCTCCTCGATTTTATGCATTTTGATGAGTTACATGCATGATGGGATGCTAGTTTTGAGTCTTTTTCATTTAAAATGTGCCTACAATCTCATTCGAGAAAAAATTATCCTTAGGAGAGATAATGTGACACCCTGAATTCGAAACGAGGTAAAACAACAGTTTTTGGGAAATGGGAGATGCCATCCACGAGAGCCAACCACAGCTTTTGGGTTGACCGACGTGCAGTAAACGGGGTCGTGGGTAGGAAATTTTAGAAATTGGTCAAGACATGGACCACGATGGGACCTACGGATCGTAGGTTGATTGACCATGGACCAAGATTGACCAGGATGGATCGTAGGTCAGTTGACATTCCGTCAATCGAGGTTCGGTAGGTTAAGAGTTGACAGTTATTTTAGGGGCACATGGGTCTTTTCTGGTTTTAATTAAATAATATGGTGTCATTTTTCCTAATCCTAAACCACCTATACAATGATTTCATACCCTTAAACCTACTCATTGAGTCATTCTCTCAATTCCCAATAGAAAACCCAAATTTTCTCACATAAATTCTCTCTTTAGAAGTTGGAAAAAGAAGGAATAAACTGTAGCTAGGTCAAGATCAAGTCTGCCATTATTCAAGATTTAGAGGGAACTTTAATCAAAGTATGATGACTTTTCATCCATGGGGTATTTTATCCCATGGACTCCCCTAGAATTCCAAAATTTGGAGGAGAATTTCTCCAATTCTAGTTAGGGTTTCTTCCAATGTTGTGGGTTGTTATGAATGTTGATCCAAATAGTTGTATTATGATTGTTTATGATTTAATTGATAGAGATGCATGATTTTAGTATGAACTTACATGTACTTATACCGATTCCATGATTCTAACCTAGAATTGATATGATTTGGGTTGATGCAATGAAGGGAAACTTTATAGTCTAGATATCTCCTTATAGGATTTATGAATTATGATTAGGAATTTTTAAGATTGAAGCATATATGATGAATATGATGCTAGTTGCGTGAGAGCAAAGAATAGATGATGATCATGAGATGTAGTGCTTTTACACTAAAGCTTAGACTATGAATTGTTGATTGTTAATGCTACGGTGAGGAAGAGATACATCCCAAAATGATTTGATGAGAATGATTGAATAGACGTGAGAGGTCTGCTCACATGAATGATTCTAGGTTGAAAGGATTGCTCACCTAAAATAAATCTAAATTAAAAGCTTACGTAATTTATGAGCTAGAGGTGATTGCCCTTGACCTCCACATGAAAGGATATGACGCGATTCCTATACTCCTTAGAATTGAACAAGAGGTAAGTCCCCACGTTCTTACTATTATGAACGACATGGAGGAGATTACCCATGCTATTTATAAAATGACGTGGAGGCGAGTACTCATGTCATTTGATGATATTGTGGAGGTTAATAGCCGTGATCGAAAAGTAAGTAAGGCAAGAGGTGATTATCCATTAGCCTTTATAAGCTAGGCTTTAAGGATAATCCCCATGTCTTTAAAATAATTATGAATGATGTAATTATGATATGAAGATGACTTGATTGGAGTGTTGCTATATATGCCTTCCATGATGCAAGATTGACTAGAGGAGGATGACCTATGTATCTGCTAAGGATAAGTGAGGTTACTTAAGGAAGTGTTTCTCTTTCATTATGATGTTTATTATGTATTGACTATGATTTATGTCTTATGTTTACTAATGATTGTGTTACGTTGTTTATGCTAGCCATCATTTTTGGTACTTGATTGTACTAACACATACTCTTGCCTACATTATTATCAAATGTAGGATCCGACAACATTGATTCTGACAATCCGGGATAACTTCGTTATTAATCAAGGAAATGAAGTTTTATTGAGTCCTTATTGTTTTAGAGTATGTGACTCTTGATCTATTGTATTGGTTCTGGCTCAAGACTTTATTCATGTTGTTTAGATGGTTTGAGACAAATATGTTAGACTTCCATTCATTTTATAAAAGACTTTGACTGTATTGAAAAGTTTTGAATTCCCGCTCATTTCAATCACTTTATGTTATGGTATTGTCACGATCGGGGAGCACCCCCTAGAAGTGACATGGCCTACTTAACCTCTTTGAGGTATTATACAATCCCATGTTTATCATTCATTGCATTGTCATAGGTAAATTTAACCAAAAAGTTAAAACTTTCATAGAACATCGTATGCTAGAACATCACTTCCATTATATACATAAAATATCATAATACATAGTTAAAGACTCTAAGTTTCTTTGCCATCTTAGACTCAATATTATTAGGCGTATAATAGGGAAACGACTCATTAGGACTCATACCATGCATATAATCACAACAAGTATACAACACTAAAATGTCATGCATAAGGAACATAAACATGATCATATACATTAGAACACCTTCCTAGAAATCCCTTCAAGAGTTATGCATAGGTAAAGTCCCATACCCTCACCTACACTAAGAAACATCCCTTAGGTTATCCTAGTTAGGATCCACTTCTTTACTTCCATTGTCCATTTTACTTTAGGGAGACAATAGAATTACTGAAACTAATACCATGGGTGCTAAACATGGAATTTGGTGTTGTAGAACCTTACACCAAGGGAAGGTGCTCTACCTTGACAACTAGAACATTAACAACATGCTAGCATAGTAGGTGATATCCCTTGATAGGTCCTATTGGGAAAGCATAGTTTATGGAACTTGGAGGAATATATGGAAATATCATTTTATGCCATTTGGGATATAAGTTTATCCACCTCATGAGGAATATGGTGAACCTACCTTCCCACATTGTGAAGGGACACCCCTCATCTTCAAGTTCAATCAGTGCTAAGCTAAGTTCCATTTATTGAAAATACATTATTAATCATTACTTCATAAAAGTAGGCTTTAGGAGATTAACTCCCCATATGATTAGCTCATAGATAATAGATGAGAGTTTCCTTTCATTGACCTAAATCATGTGAGAAAACCTTTTACATGGACATAGCATATTTAAGCAACATCTATTTTAGGGTATGCTTGAGAATACCTTTCAAGATCCCCTCTATTGACTAGATCACCATACATGCATAATGGACATGTTTTCTATATATGTGAGCAAACCTTTCACATAAACACCTTTAAACCATACATGTTTATTCATGCATAAATAAATATATGTGTAAACTATATGATCAACCCTTTCATATAAAAACATTTAGACACTATGCATATTCATACCTCATCATATCATATACTTCATATCATAGCATATAAGACAAGTTCATAACATACTCATGCATTCATATTCATGTACATAGACCACAACCTAGGAATTATCCTATCAAGGCACACATGTACAATGCATAGACAAGGTCCCATACCCTTGTCCATACTAGTAGACCTATCAAGTCATCCTAGTTAAGGGATACATAACATAATTCATGGACATATACTTTACATATATAATAGTAGACATTAGTGCATAAGAGAATACCCTTTCATTAGACACCATGAACCTATACTACTTGTAAGCATGCATGAGGTGTGAGTGTGTGTACATTGGTCAACATGATAATATAATGGCTATCAACACCACCTTTAGGCATCCAACCTCTTAAGAACACAATTCACATCCATGCATAGACCGCACATCACCATTTAGCATAGGAGACAATATAACGTCACCTTACATTCAGGACTCCTAACATTAGCTAATCACACATTCATATAGGGGTACATATGTATGGATCATTAACCATCATTACATAATCAATTAAAGAACCTAAAACTGACCCTAAAATAGCCATCCACATGCTCATAACATTAGCAATACGACATAAATCATAAACCAAAATAGAAGACTAGGCATGTGCTTCACATAGTGTGATCATCATAACCTCACACTCATATAACGTCAATTTGCCTTCAAGGCCATGATCAACACATACATAGATTGAAAAAAAGCAAACACCACCACCATAAGTGGACCATACCACACAAATCCCTTCAAGGCCAATTCAACTAGAAATTCTACAGAAAAGTAGAAAAGGTAGGCAATGTTACCAATTCATCAACTTTTGATCATCATTGATCAATACTACTCTTTCATCAACAATTCAAATATAGGGAAGTATCTAAATATATATTAGCATAAACGAAATCATGCTCCAATTATTAAAGTATTCAACATCACCTTTTGTACACTACATTAGCAATCTATAGAAAATTGAGGAACATAGGTCAATCCTTAACAAATCTTCAAATCTTAATCCATATTGATACATTACACATAATTCACCAACAATATACATAATAGGCTGTAGCAATATATAATTCGACATGCTAGTTTCATAATTCAATCAACATAGAGTTAAGATCACAATGACTATAATATAGACTTATTTGAGGATTCAAAGGAACATGGGTTCATCATGAAATTGGATTGACATTCACTTTAAATCAATATATAAACATCAATTTATCATTAGCATGATTTTGAAATCAATTTGAGAAAGAACCCATGGAAATATTGAAAGATAGAAGGTTTGATCATGAATTTTCAATGAAAACATTGGAAGGAACACCTTAGAAGAAAGGTTTACTAAGAATTAAGGACCACCATACCTCATTGTAGAAGAAAACCATGAAAACTTGATGAAGAAACCATCACAATCCAATCTACAAGTTGTTCCTGAGCTTTATCTCCAATGAAGGTTTCTAGAGAGGTTTGGTTTTCTCACACTCCGAGAGCACACCCTAGAAGATATGTCACTCTCGGAGTGCGACATGGCGTACTTGACCTCTCAGAGGTCTTGTACAAGACCTTTGACATCATTCATTACATACATGTATGAAAAGTAGTGCAGAATCACAATCTTTCACACGAAATATCTTAAAACATCTTTCATATTAAAATAATAAAAAACACCAAGTCTTAACATATGTCAATCTTAGACTCAAAAATACTTGGAAATGACCCATGAAATGCGAATATAGAAATACTTAGTCTATTACAATATTTTGAATAAAAGAAATCTAAAGATAGTTATATCATCGAGTCAAGTGAGGAGATACTTCAACTTGGTTTAATGAATCCTAGTTTCCAAGCTTTGCTTCAAGACAGCTTCTTACCTTCCACCTACACCTTTAGATATAAAAAATGTATGGAATCAGTACAAACAGATGTACTAAGTATCGCTTAATGCATAAAATCATGAGAACATACATTTATTAGAAACATACTCTTTTTAATTAAAAAATTAAATTGAAAGTATAAGAAACACATTTAAGCACCAAACTTGACATTTAGAACCCAATACAAGTCATATGCAATTTGTACCAAATTATAGTACTTTACAGTGAATTTACCATAACCTTACAGTAAGCATTTCATTAACTTCACTGTAACTTCAAGTAAAACTCACACATCACAAATTGCATCAAGCATACATCAGAAGATATAGGCATAAGATCCTCCTACCAAAGGTGATTCTAAGGCTCACTTGAGTGTGTTATGAAGCGACCGCCCATACAATCCCTTCATACACACCTAAAAGACCCTTTAGACTACCTAAGATGAGATCATTCTTACTTCACATAATAGCATATAAATATAATAGTACATTCTCTTTCCAAAAGGTTATCAAAAGACTTATTTAAGTAATGCAAGAAGAAACCCCCCCTACAAACTCTCAAAGCTTACCTAAATAATCCTTAAGACTACCTAAGTTTAGATCATGTCTACTTATTCAATTTACTTTCCCTATCCAGAGTCATTCTTAAGACTTCCCTAGGTAACACATGAAGTGACCATTCCTATGCCCCATTCATAACTAAACTAAACAACCCTTAAACTACTCTAGGTAAGTACTTAGTCATTAACATGCTTTCTAACTTAATCCATTATCTTCATTAGTTCTCTTAAGAGACATTTAACATATAAGGACTTTTAGGTAAGGGTCTTGGAGAAGACCTAGTGACTCACTCACTAACATCTTCAAAGCCTAATTATGCAATGTTTAGATAATATCCCGTACCACCACCTAAACTTGATAGAACAACACTAATAAGTACCCTTATGATGAGAATATGCAATAACCGACATAGACCATGGTAGCTAAGCATGGAATCCGGAGTCAACCCAACGACGATAAAGGGTGTTCTACTTGCCAATGGTAGAACTAGGACATAACCCATGTAGGCACATTGTTAGGGAATATGAAGGAATTCTTTGTTCTCCGTTATCATGTTTCATATAGAGCAACTCCACTAACCATACTGACTCGGTGCTACCCTTTGTGCTCATAGAGTAATTCACAATAGGAGTACATGAAGAGGTTCCATATCTAGTTCACAAATCAAATCATATTACACCATACCAAAGAGGTCCCCTAGGGTTGCCTTACAATTATTAAGAGGATATTAAGCTCAATGATTTTCCTAAGGATGAATTCATGTCGTTTATCTAACCAACCCTAAGTCCACCATTCACACAAGAAGGATACCATTGCGGCTTTCCACTTCAAGGATATCATAACCTTCCAAATAGGTTGAATGTTCCACATAAGAACCTTCTTAACAATGTTCAAGGTCATATGTCAATCACACATACAAGAATAAGAAGCTTTAGCATACTAAGTCAAGAACTCATATTCACATTCTACATGTATCAAGTAAGGGATACAAGTCTACCAAAACCAGACACACACACATACTTCACATATAACATATAATTCTAGAAGCACATAGGCATAACCAACATCATCTATAGGTCATCCTATTAACTACTATAATATCATTAATTTAAATATCACAAGTATCATATACTTCATCAAGAAACATCATACTTCAACACCAAGTAATCAACATAATGACTATATCATAGTCTACTAAACACATACATCATCAACTAGAAGAACTCATGCTTTGACTCCAAATAAGAACATAAGTGACCAAGACATTCATAATTTACACATCATCAATTTATAACATGATAAATCCATAATACTTGAAGTAATGCCGACAAGGACACATTAGTTACAAGTATAGTACATAAGCACCGCCACTATAAGTGGACCTCACAGAACATCATTATCATCTAAGAACTAGACTACATAATATAGAGAAAGTTAGGTCAACATACCATGATTTCAACCTCACAACTTCAATCCATAGTCAACTGAACCAACACAATACTCAAAGGCCCTTACCAGTGGCCAATCTCATCAATTCAATAAAATAATACAATATACAATGAATAAAATATAATTCAACATGAATTTATGAATTTAGGGCAGACAACTAACAATTATAGCATGATTCTATCATAATTCAATAGCCCTAATAAAATTACATAAGAATTCAATAGCATTAAGACATAATCAAATCAACCACAAAGTAGTCAAATCTAGGGTTACGTGAATTGCATGGGTTCATAGATTTTTATGTTAAATCATCAAATTAAGAAAAATTCAATCAATATGCAATGATTCAAAGATTTCATGCAAGAAGCCATGGATAGATTACAAAATTTTACAAGTTCATCTTTGAAAGACTTTGAAAATCAGTTTGAAGTTTGGCTCCTTGAAAGAAAAAGAGATTCAAGGATGAAGGTCATACCTTCATTGATGCTAGACCACGAATTTGATGAAGAGTCACCAAAGAAGTCTTCAATCCAAGCTCTATCTTGAGTTTTGGCTCCAATGGAGTTCTAGAGAATTTCTTAGAGAATTTGGGTTTTGAATTAGAATAATTTTAGAGACAGGAAAAATGAATATCAAGCCTCCCACACCTAAGTGTCAACCTACGCCTCCATTGACGGGGCGTCGACCATCCTACTGGGCGTCGATTTCTTCCATCATTTGGAGCTGGTTTTTGACAGCTTTTTGCTCTTGGGTGAGGTCTTCCTCAAAGACCCTTGGTTGGTCCTTGGGAGCTTTTGCCTGGATGTTTCCAACCCGAATATGTTCGTATACGATTTTAGGATAACTCACATCACTTTCATAAAAAAAGAACACGTAGAACTCAACAAAACATACTAAGACACACAAAGTAGTTTTAAGGGAAACCTTTCAAACGTCATGGACGTTCTTGGACGTTTGATCTCCAAATTTCAAGACACTTTATGCACTGAATCTTAACATCATTTTAAATCATTTTAGCACGTCAAAACATCAAGACACAAGTATTAGTCTCTAGTTACACTTAAGTCATTTTAGCGGTGTTACAAGGTTTGAGAGGGAAGTCTAATCTTAAATAATGAATTGTGTATGGGAGTTTGATCTTAATAACCAACTTAATATACCCAAAAATACCTAAATAAATTTCCTAGGGTCAGGTTAGGAAGTGGGGTGAATTTCTTATTTGTCTCTTAATGAAACAGTACGCCTGGTAGCTGATTGCAAGTTGCATCGATGCCTTCAATCGATGCCCAGTAGACCCACCGACGGGCCGTACTGGAAACCATCATTTGGGTCAGAGGGTTGTCAATTGGCTTGATATTTCCCCAATCTAATTATGCAATGACTTTTCCTCATCGAAGGGGCGTCACCTTTCCTACTGATGGGTCGTTCTTGGGAGTCGTTTAACACTGCCAAGGCAGTGTCTAGGCAGTGTTTGGGATCCTCCTTGAGGGACTTTTGCGGGGCCCTTGGTAAATCGTACACAGACATTTCTAACGTAAATACAATCATATAAATCTTAAGGACCTTCTATATCAATTTCAAACAAAACAAACACGTAAAACCTGTCATGATACACCAAGACAAACATGCACGTCTCAAGGCTAACTTTCAAACGTCATCGGACGTTCTTGTATGTTTGACCTCCAAATGACTTCAAATTTAGCATGCATACGGCAAAATACTAATTTAACATATTTATACCTCTTTAGATACATGTGAGTCTCTCGACACCTTAATTCATTTTTTAGGGTCTTACAGATATGATTAGTGACTTGTATAAGGCCTCTCGAGGTCTTGCACTCTTTATTATATCTAGGGGGTACCCCTTGATCGTGACTTTCAACAATGTAATTTTGGAGTTTGCATTCTGTTGGTTCAAGAGATATATAAGAAAAAATTTCTCCACAAAATCAACATGATGAGATAGATAAAGGCAAGAATTTATAGGAAGATTGAAAATTTGTATTAATGTGATACATGTCTACACAACATTGTGACAATGATTCTTCGTAGTGGCATTGTGTTCAGGTGTGTAAGGAGGAGTGAGAAAATAGGATATCCCATGTTTTTAAAAGAATGAATGGAGATGAAAAAACTCCCCTCCATTGTCAAATTAAAACCATATGATGGGATTTTGAAATAATTTCTCCACAATTCATTTTGGAAACACAATTGAAACATAAGATTGTCTTGGATTACTTATGCAAGACCCCGAAAAGAGAGATAAGGTGTCTAGAGCCTAACATGTTTTTTTATTAAAGTTATAATTTCCTAAATATGCTTAAAATGTAGTATATATTCAGTAGCTAAAATATTATCGGTATGAGAAGTCTAACGTTATGGGACGACTAAGACGTTCGACGACTAAGTCACCTAGATGCCTAATATGTGTTTCTATGTGTTTATGGGTGTTTAATGATGTTATAAGGTTCTAAAATGTCTTATTATATGGTTTAGAGTCAGTTTAAAAAGTTTGAAGTGATTTGGAAGTCGAACGTCAAGGGACGACCAAGACGTTTGACGACTAGTCGCTTGTGTGTCTCATGTGTCTATGCACGCATAAATTTGTATGAAATTATCCTAATAAGTCTTAAAATTATTTTTAATGTTTTTATATGGAGTTTCATGAAGTTTGGAGGTCAAACGCCCAAGAACGTCCAAGGCGTTTGAAAGATAGCCCCTAAGACTTTCATCATATGTCATGTTGGGGACAAGGCTTCTTGGACGTCTTATAGGTGTTTTTTTGGATGAAATTTATGTGGAAGGTCTATAACTTGTTAAGTGTTATAATCACGTTGGAAACGTCCGGGTATGACTTCTAAAGGGCCCCACAAGATGCCCCAAAATAAGGACCCAAGGCTGCCTAAGACACTGCCTAGGCAGTGTCCATTGACGGACCCAACGACGGATCGTTGGTCCACCAACGGCCTGTCAAGCAGTTCTCGTCGATGGGGGAATTTCCTTGTTCAGGTCTCAATCCAATATTTGTCTAAGTGCCAAACGAAGGAGTCCAGGCATGGCCCGTCAAGGCCACGACGGCCCGTCACTACCTTCGTCTCAAGTTGCCTGCAACTAGCAACCTGCGTGTTGTTAATTAAAGGGGTGAATGGGAAATTCACCCCACGTCCTAACCTTACTATAATAGGTTTATTTAGATATTTTGGGGTGTATATAATTCATCAAAAACGTGATCACCCCATTCTAGAATCCTCTCACAAGATTGAAATCTTTCCCTCTAAAAATACTCTCTTTAGAAACCACAATTGTTGGTGAAGCTCAAGAACAGATTTAAGCTGGGTTTTCTATGTATGAATCATAAATTTTTAGAGGTTTTCAACTATACAAAGTTATGGTGATCTTCATATCTAGTAATCTTTTCATCTAGAATGTCATTCTAAAAGATTTCAAAAGAGAAAAATATGATCAAAGTCCTTCTTCTTTAATCTGCCATGGGTTCATTCTTAAATTGATTTCAAATTCATAACATGAATATATTGATTATTTTTTACTGATTTGGAAGTGGTTTTCAATCGAATTGCATGATGAACCCATGTTTATTCACCAAAACGATTTAGCCTTGCATGGGCTTTGTGATCTTGAATTGATATCAATTGAATTATGATTCTATTACATTGAAGTTATTGTATATTCTATTATTTACATGAATTTATGTTTAATTAATGTTGAGGGATCCATGAGGATCAATGTATGAAGATTTGAACATGAATAGCCTATGAATCTACATGTTATTTTGAAGTCGATTGTGGAATCGTTTGTCTAAGGTTTTGATTATGTATGAACTTCTGTAGATACTGTTTTAGGATTATATAATGGATAAATATTGTAGGTATAAATCCTTAATGATCAAATTAAGAAAAGCTTGCATAAATTGATCTAGATTCTTTTAAGCTATGAAGTCAAAAATCTAAGTGTGTGATGTATCTCGAATTGTGATTAGATGAAGCATGATTTTGTCTTGATTTCCTACCGAATTATCTAATTCCTAATTAGATTATTGTTGATCAAATATTAATGATGATTAGAGCCTTAGAGAGTTCATAGTATTGTTAAAGTCTTCTATACTCTAGCAAATCGAAAAGCCTAAATGCCTATGTTGTAACCTTAATATTGAAGGTATGTAATTATGATTTCAATATGGTTAATGTAGGTTTATCTACTGACTTATAATCATAATATTTATGAAATATTATCTAAATCAATCTGAGGGAAATTGCCTAATGATTTCTGTTATTATACTTTCCTAGTATGTTGATGTTGTATTATGATATTATATAATCTTGTAGGGACTTGTACATGGTTTCTTATATGTTGAAGTACATTTAGCTACTGCAGTATATGTGTTTTATTGATGAATAAGGTGTATTGATCAATGATGATCAAAGGGTGAGAAATTGGTAAGAATGCTTATTCTCTCTACTCTTCTACTTCTCTATATCTTTATAGTAATGTTGATGAAGCCTTGTATGACACTGTGTGGTATGGTCCACTTATGGTGGAGGTGTTTACTTTATTTTCATTATATATGTGTTGACCATTGACTTGAAGGAAAATTGATGAATATATGATTTAGATATTAAGAGGATCACCTTATGATGTAATTGTGCCTATCTTCCTATCTAGTTGTGATCTATGTTGTGTGGCTATTGTATGAGCATGTGTACATTCATGTTAGGGTATTGTATAGATGATTCCATTGATGTGTTAAAATGGTTAGTAGCGCCTACCCTGTACCCCTTATATGAATGTGTAAATAGCTAAAGTTTGGATCCTTGGTTATAATATTTATATTGTCTTTCCTCCTATGCTATTATGTTTGTGTGGTATGTTCTTGGAAGTATAATGTGGTCTAATATGGTGGATGCCTTAATGAGTAATTTATAGACATTATGTGATCATGTTGACCAATGTACACACACTCTCACTTACATACATGTTATAAGTAGTATAGGTTATGGTGTCTAAATGAAAGGTTGTTCTCATATTCACTAATGTCCACTACTATGCATGTAAAGTATATGTATGTGAAGTATGTTATGTATTCCTTGGTAGGATGACTTGATAGGTGTACTAGTATGGGCAAAAGTATGGGACCTTGTCTATACATTGCACATGTATATCTTGATAGGATAGTTCCTAGGTTTGGTTTCTATGTATATGAAGGATGAATATATGAACATGTTATGAATATGATGTATATGATATGATGAGGTATGAATATGCATAGTATCTTAGTAGGTATGTGAAAAAATTTCTCATATAGTTATTCCTATGACTCATGCATTGATATATGAACATGTGTGACATTATGTGTTATGTGAAAGGCTTGCTCAAATCTATTTATACACTCACACACATGGATGATGATCTAGTTAATGTAGTAACATTGAGAGGTGTCTCATAGATTACTCCAAAACAAGATAGGTGCTTGAATATGCTATAAGCATATGAATAATGAATATCCAAAGCCTATGTTTTTGTAAATAAATGTAATAAAGGCTCTTCAATAAAGGGAACTTAGCTTAGCACCGAGTGAACTTGTAGATGAGGGAGTGACACTTTCCAAATAGGGAAGGTAGGGTTTACTACGGTCCTCATTTGAGGGAGTTACACTTTCCCAAGTAGTGGAGGTAGGGTTCACTACGGTCCTCACGGGATGGATAGCCTCATGACCCAACAAACGGTGTGGAGTTGATATTTTTATTATTTGCCCCAAGTTCCATAAATTATGCTTACCACATAGGATCTAAAAAAGTGAATTAAGTTAGGATGCTAGGATGTATGTTAATTTACTACCTTGGGTAGGTAGGAACACCTTCCATTGTTGTAAGGCTCTACAACACCAAATTCCATGTTTAGCACCCATGGTCTTAGTGTCGGTTGAGGCTATAGTTTCCTTAAAGTAAAATGGACCAGGGAAGTTAAATGACTAGGACCTTAAATAGAATGACTTAAGGGAGGTTACATAGGATAGGTGGAAGTAATCAACCCATCTAGACATTGCACAAGTAGCTCCTTAGGAAGTTCTAGGAAGATGTTTTAATGAATGTAGCTATGTATGTGTTCCCTATGCATGATATTGTAGTATTTGTCTACTTGTTATGAAGATGTGCATGACATGAGTCTTTATGCATGATGTTGATCTTGTTGACTATATGATGAAGGTCTTGACTTAACTATGTCTATGTGGTATTATAATTATATGATGGTATGTGTTGTCTTGTATAAAAGATACGTATGATTTTTCCTTGTGGTCCTAAGGTGATACATTTCACCAAGTATCCCTAAAGTATTACTTGGGAGACTAATGAATTAAAAGAATTAGTTCATTGCAAAGAGGAATGAGCTGACTGTAAAGTGACCTCCAATTGGACTTAAATTCTATAAGTGCTTTTCTATGATGTTTGGCCTTTGATTGTGTTTCTATGAAGTATGAAAATGATATATATGCTATTGATAAAGGTTTTATGATGATTTACTCAAAATGACATGAAGTATGATTTCAAAGAAAATATCCCTTTTTAAATGCATGTTTTTGAATGGTTGTCATACTTAGTACATTCTTCTGCTAATCCGAAACTTCTCTACTTTTTACACATAGTGTATGTTATGGATGCTTAAAGGATGTCTTGAATGGTTAAGAGCTTTATAGATGATTCCCATGATCAATGAAAGGAATCCTTAAGTTCAAGGATCTCCTACTTAGGTCTCTATTGTAAAGTCTTTAAATATTGTATAGTTTGTAATATGTCTTAAGGGTCGTGTCCCTAATGTACTCCAAAGTTATTGAGTCTAAGATGGCAAAGATACTTAGAGTCTATATATGTATTATGATTTATATTTTAAATGTACATGAAGTAAAGTTTCTAGCATATGAGGTGCGATGAAAAGTTTTAAATTTTTCCACTACATTTACTATGTCGATGCGATGAATGATAACTATGGGCTTGTATAAGACCTCCGAGAGGTCAAGTACGACGTGTTACTTCTATGGGGTGTTCCCGTACGTGAAAACTTACTTAGTGGAAGACTTTAAGCAATAAAAATGAATTCAAATGCTAGACAACTTAACTATATGAAAATGAACTCATAATATTTTAAAAATAAACATTTAACTTAACTAAAGTGGAAGCTCAAATCTTAACATAAGCCAATAACAAGACGAAGGAATTAACATATGACTGATTATCTATGAAGACTCTTACACAACTGATATGGATGTCAGAACAGGCCCACGAAATCCTTATGAAATTAATAATACTTAAAGAAATGTAAAAGGATCCTCTGCAATCAAGCAGGCTCACCACAAGACTCTAAGTGCTTAACTGGATCAATGATGCGCTGCATACTTATCCTTGTTACCTGTGTCTGCATCATAATCAGATGCAGACCAAATGACATCAATACATTCAATGTACGAGTATGTGGAGGAATTCTAAAATAATACATAACCTTGAAAGGAAGTGGAGAACTTAGATGGGTCAACTCAACTCAATATAATTGAACTCATTTCAATAAAAATCAGTTTGAAACAAGTGCAATATAAAGAAAAGTTGTTTAAACCATGATGTCAACTCTATATGTACACAAAAATAAATAAAACGGTGAAATGTTCATAAAATACAAATAAACTGTGTATGTAAGAAGCTAACTGACAACCATCACTTAAGAGCTACTATGATGATACAACATTTTGCCTCACGCTACCAGAGTCGTCCTATACCTTGTCGAGGGTATAAAATCTGAACTACTAAGTGGATCCACTAGTCTATGCTAAAAAGAACTAAATGAATCATATAAAAAGTCTAACCCTTTTCTACCCATGGTGGCCACATGGTCTATATGTGATTTGAGATAATTGCTCAAAAACATAGTTCAAATGCTATCTTTAAAATAAAGTTTCCTCTGTTGCTTAATTGTGAAAGCTTTTACTCTTTAATTGATAACAAACTCAAAGGCTTTGTGAAAATCAAAGTTTCCTTGTTTAAATGTGAAAACTTTTTTTCTTTACTGAAAAACTGGCTCAAAGGCTCTTTTGAAAATTTCAGTTTTCTTGCTTTTTTAAATGTGAAAACATTACTCTTTGGAAATACATAGTCCAGATATACTCTTTTGAAGAAATGACTTCAATCTTTACTCTTTCTTCATCTTAAAACTCAAGTCGTAAAACAAGGTTAAAACATTTGTAAAAGACTTTTCGAAGACTCTATGAATTTCATTTGACTTGGCTCTTAACTTTACTTGACTTCACTCTTAACTGATCCTTGAATTAAATTATGTATTCAAGGACTGTGATTTGTGATAGGAAAGATCACATGATGTTTAAAAGTGTTTTTACATAGTTAAACATAAGAAAAGATCAAGAAATCATTGTTTGGAAATATGTCCGCGACGCAGAAATGCATTTAATCGTTTGATAAAGAAATAAATTTCGAGGCACAACAATCAGTGACCACTCCACTCTACAAAGAGACCTTCCCAAATCTGAAGAACAATTTTGCATCTTGGTAGTTGTTCCTTGTCCAACTTTTTCCTTCATCGTTTTCCAGCCCCAATTCGCCTAAACTCGACTATTTTTCTCTATTTCTCTTTAAATTCAAGTACCCACAACATATACACAAAAATCTAACCAAAACTACTCTAATAATAAACTTTATAATCTCAAGAAACTTCTCAATCTCATCCCAATTCAAGAACGAAAGTAAATTCAAGAACACACATCAAGAGCATTCAAACTTTCAACCTTTTTGGGACAAATTCATGCTGAATTAAACATGTTTGGCATGTGGGTGAACTCACCCAACGTTGTGTGAACTCACCCAACACTGTGTGAACTCACATACCTTGTGGCAATCACCCCTTGACGAAATCCACATGCGATTCTTGAATAACATGACAATTCTAGCTCATTCACTTTCTTTCTCTTCTTATTTTCTCTTCTCTAAAATCCTAACTCAATATCATAAAAGCGTAAGTTGAATCCTATCAGTTAAGACACAAATCAATTACCAAAAAGAAAATTAAGTCATGGAGTATGGAAAAGACCAGAATGCCCTTCTAAAATCCAGATTACATTTTCCCTATTTGACCTGCTCAACTTCAAATGACATATCTCACTCATATGAACTCGGAATCGAGAAAAATTAGTAGTGTTGGAGAGATCTTTCCTACCATATTTGAAAACACACCTAACTCATCCTGAAATAGAAGTTATGATTGTTTGAAGATGACCAAAGCTCAACTTCAACACACTTCACAAATTTCTAGATTTTTATAATGTTTCCAAAAAATGACTATTTCAAATTTCAAAATTCTTTTAGTTCTTTATAGTTATGGGGTGTTTCATTCTCTTTAGACTAAATAGACACATATTTTTTGTATGGTAATCCACAAATATTTAAAATATTGAAAACTAGAAATAGATAGTTCTGGTGCAGCACCCCAAACATCTGAATAAATGCATTCTAAAGGAGAAAAACTTTGTACCGAAGAGTTATAAAAGGGAAACTTGTGCATTTGAATTCATTTACAAGAATATCAAAAATAAATTCTTCTCTTAAGATGAAATGTTCAAAATCTTCAAAATATGACGAAGAGTGGAAATGGAGGGATGGTCGAGAAGTCGATGCCAGTTGGGAGGGGTGGTGGTGGAAGTAGTGTTGACTTGAGCATTATATATAACTTGGAGAGTGGACTTGGAAGGCCATGGATACACACCGCCCTTAGGCTTCCCTTCTATCAATGGTAACCCCGTAAAATAATCCTTCACGACAGGAGAGTAAGGTGAGAAATTAACTAAAACATTATTATCGTTACATAATCTTTTTCATATGAGGTACACATAAAAGATTAATTAAATTAATATGGGTAGAGTAAGAGGGTAGAAGAGTAGATCATGTGTGGGTAATCTTGTGAGAATTACCGTCACCAAGCATGACATCTTCACTGCCATCATAATTAGAGTTAAGAGAAAGGTTTAGTAAGCATTGGATAACATGGTGAGAGGCACCAGAATCGACAAGACAAATTGGATATTTATTGGTGGATTGTGCAACAAAGTTAGTTTTGGGATACTAACTATTGGATCGGTTGAATTTGATTGAAGAACCATTGGGTCTAGTATTGTGACAGAAGAGAAATGGAGATTAATTTCCTGTATTGCTTCACATGATATCCTGGTGTGTCGCACAGTTGACAAGTGACCCTTGGTTGATTATTTTGACCATCATAATGACATACTTAATAACCTCCATTTCCATTTCAATTGGAAGGAAAAAAATTCCTTTGATTGGAGAGTGAGTTATTGGTACCTTGATTGGAATTTGGGTTGGTATAGGCGGGAGGTTTAGTAGCAAAGTTAGTCGTGATTGGCGCCACAATTTGGGATGATCAACGAGTCAAATAGGCTTCAAATTCAGTCAACTTATCATGAAGCTCTTGAAAGATTTTGGTTGTTTTAAGAGAACGAAGTGCAGAGAAAATTCTATTATACTCGAAAATAAGGCCATGTAAAACATGAAATAAAACTTCATTAGAGGATATGTGAACACCAACTGAACCAAGCTTGGTGCAAATGTCACGACCCGCAACACCAACTGAAGACAACTTGGTGGAAATGTCACGACCCACAAGTACACCCTAGAAGTTAGGGCATCCTTATGTCGCAACACGGCGTACTTGACCTCTTAGAGGACTTGTACAAGCCTCTTAGACATCATTCATTGCATAGATACGAAAAAAAGCGCAGAATTAAAACTTTTTCTTCAAAAAACCAATGCGAAAATTATTTCATAAAACGTCTAACATATGTCGCAAAAACCATCTATGACATCATGAGTACGATAGTCTTGGGTCACAGTTCATAAAGTCTAAACATGAAAAGAACATAAAAGACAACATAGTAGTGACCTCTTCGGATTCTATGAGGACTCACCAATCCACTTCTTTATAAGCCTTGGAAACTCTACCCTTGAAAACAACTCAATCTCCTCAAGACCCTACATGGACAATATGTATGCAATATGCACTAGTATGACATGTACTAAGTATGGAAACTATCATACAAACATAAGATATCTCAAAGGGCTAGTTAACAATAGACATAAGCACAAGAAAATAAGACATAAGCATAATAAAGCATCATAGAACATATAAGAGTTAATGCTTAAATAATTGTCCTTCTTAATTAAATGAACTACCTCACAAGCCACCTCCAAGTATGCTAGTGCAAGGCTAAGGTAGCATCTCATACTACTACGAAAGCTAAGTACATCTCTTTGGTCATTCTTTATCATAGTCCACTTTCATAATTAAGACCTATGTTCATCATGTCATATGAGCACTATGCCCCTAGTCCACCTCAAAGCACACTTGTGCAACGCATACTACCTCACACACTAAGCACATATTGAAGTCACACTATCTTGTTTCATGTCATCTTAGAAATCATCTAGTAGACCTACTTCATTATTATAGAGGAATTATAATCTTGAGTCAATCATGTCATGGAATGAAACTATAGCACTACCCAAGCTAAACATACATCATGTAGTGGTCATGTCATAGGTAACTTCAAGTAATACTTGTGTCATGTATGGATAACATTTCAAACTACCATCCATACAAGGTATTGCTCTACAATAATCTAATCCAAGCCAACTTATCTTGTAACCTTGTTCTTTAAGCTCAACATACTTTCATAATATACCTACTACCATGGAAAACATCTGATCATACTAACCAACCTACTAAAGGAAGGATACAACCATCCTAAAAATCATGCAACCAATCATGTATATGCAAGATAATCATAGGGGAGAATGAATCCTAAATAGTAAGCTATCATGAGAAACCTATCTCAAACTATTCCACGAAATACACCTTACATGCTCATCAAGCTACCATTAGGAGATTATAGGCCTTTCTCCTAAAGCTACCATGAAATGATTTTGTACAAACCAAGTCAAACCTTGCCAAGGTAGTACTAATACATGAACATAGCATCTATGTGGATCCACTAGCTAGTATTATTAAGGGGGAAACATAGTTCAAGAACTAGGAGATGTATTTGGGACCCTCTTTATGATACATGCATTATAATCACCAATCTCATTAGTATATTAGTGAACCTACATTAGCTATATGGAAGGGACACACCTCACTTCTAGTTCACTCGGTGCTAAGCTAGAGATCCTTTTGAAATTTCTTTCATTAATAATTATAACTTAGTTTAGGTCATATGGTCTACCCCTTATATAGTAATAATCATAGATTAATAGGAATTGCATGAGAACAACTTTCATTACAACCCTCATATGTGAGATTAGCACATTAACATCATCATATCATAGTAAGGAACATAGGTACTTCATCACCAACCTTATATCATTACATCTTAAGCATAATCTCACAATCGCATAAACAATACATTTCTATTCAAAATCATACCAACCCTAATTAATTTCATCATAAAGTATACTTCAATATAACTTCATCAATAAACACAAGTAATCATAATTGAATTTAACGGCTTGAGATCATAGGACTTACCCAATCTCCTTCACAAGTCATAATCTAAGGTATTACCCTCAACCATCCAATTCAACCCAAAAATGGTGTAATTTCATCACAAAATAGTAATTAACACAATAATGAAGTCAATTCCAAAACTACACATCAATGCATCACTAGCTCATAACCTAGGGTAAAAAGGGAAAAGGTCATCTTCCACAAACTAAGCCAATACATCAATAACTAGAATAATTTATCATAATCTAAGCATAATAATCGAAAGAAAGCATAAACAGTACAATCTAGAAGATCAATTTCGTAATAGAAAAAAACTCATAAGAATTCATCTTTTTGAAAACCAATATTGAAGGAACCCTTTGGGGAAAGTAATCCCAAAGGTGAAAGGATCCCATACCTTGTTAATTGATGGAGTTTGATGGAGAAAATTACCCTTATTTCAGCCCTAATACCTTGACCTATCCCTTCAACGAAGTTCTTCTATTTGTTAGAGGGAAAGAAGAGAGAATGAAGAACAATTGGGTTTTGGGAATTATGAGAGTGGGGTTAGTTTAATTACGTTTAGGGATTTATATGGAGGTCCTTAATAACTTAATTTAAACTCCACTGACCCTTAATTAACTAACTAAACACCTAAATAACTAAATGAAACAATTAAAATAAAATAGCAAAACACAGACCTAACCTATGAGACCTCGACCTACGGGTCGTAGGTCAGTGGACGGGCACACTGTCGTACTGGTCACAGACTGGCCAAAATGGACTTTTGAGAAAGTGTCTAAGTAACCATTGATGGTGGACATCGATGGCCCGTCAATTGGACCATGCCTCATAGCCTTCGCCTCATCGATGGCTATTGTCTTAGACAACTTTTACCCAAAATGCACGCGTCCTCCTCAAGGACCTTTTGGTTGGTCCTTGGGGTGTCGTACCCGGACATTTCGACAATAAACCAACTCTAATATGTATTAGACACCATACTACCAAATTCCATCGAATTTTGACTCCTAAAACCTCGTCAAATAGGCTAAGTCACACTAGCACCTTTTGTACTTGTCTCCGAACATCATGGGCGTTCCTTGACGTTTTGACTATAACACTTTCTAGGTGACTTATATAAATTATATTTGACATTAAAAAAGTGTTACAACTCTTAGAGTTTCATGTTAAGCACTAGATTAGGCTTTAGACTTTCAGAGTGTTATATTATCCCCCTCTTAGGAACATTCATCCCCGAATTACACTAAAATAAAAAATCTTTTGAAGGGAGAGGATAGACTCAAGACTAGCAGCCCGCCCAACCAAAACCAACATATCAATTAAGAGTTACAACTCAATATAGCATTTACACATAGAAATTCATAAATTCAATTACTACACATAAAATCTCAAGATTACAACATGAGAAATCACATTTTCGCAACAACATGAGCTCATCCTACAATTTAAAGAGTCAACTGTTCCTAAACTCAACCTATCAACATGTTCAATATCAGTCGATAAGGAAACAGCATATCAAGTGCACAATAAGTTCAACAACAAGGAAAAGAGCATTTTCATATGAAACTTCATTATAGCAAAAACCTTTATCATAAATATGCACATCTTTGAAAAACAAGTAAAACTTCAATATATTCATTATTTTCATTATTAGTAGGAACAACTAATCTTAACCAACAAAGAGATGAGGGTAATGGGACCTCATTTCGGCCTCGGCCTCCCATGTTGCTCCCTCAACTAGGTAGTTCTTCCATAAAACCTTCACGGAAGCCACCTCCTTGTTTCTCAACTTCTTTACTTGACTATCAAGGATTTCAACTGGAACCTCCTCGTAGAAAACGTTCGCTTCCAGACCTAGACCTTCAATAGGAAGAATGGACTCGGGATCACTGATACACTTCTTAAGCATGGAGACACGGAACATCGGATGAACCGAAGTCAATTCACTAGGTAACCTCAACTCGTATGCAACCTTGCCAACCCTTTGCAAAATTTCATAAGGGCCCAAATAACAAGGACTCAATTTCCCCTTTTTGCCAAATCTCACCACTCCCTTCATGGGTGAAATTTTTAGATACACTTTATCCCCATCTTCAAATTATAAATCTCTTCACCTATGGTCGACATAAGACTTTTGTCGGTTGTAGGTAGTTTTCAACCAATTCCTGATTATATGAACTTTCTCCATAGTCTTATAAATCAATTCGGGACCCAAGAGTGAAGACTCGCCCAATTCAAACCATCCAATTGGAGGTCTACATCTCCTACCATACAAGTCTACGAAATGAGCCATAGATATAAATATATGGTAACTATTATTATATGGAAACTCAACCAAAGGCAAGTGTTTAACCCAATTTTCCTTGAATTCAATTTTACAAGACCTAAGCATATCCTAAACAGTTTGAATAGTACGCTCCGCTTGACTTTCTGTTTGGGGATGAAAAGTGGTGCTTAGCTTCACGTTTATCCAACCATTTTTGGAATGACCTACAAAACCTTGATGTGAATTGTGCACATTTATATGAAACAATGGATAACGGAATTCCATGGTGACACACAATCTCATCTACAAAGATCCTTGCATAATCCTCCGTCGAGTATGTGGACTTGACGGGAATAAAATGAGTGGATTATTTGGTCAACCTATTACAACCACCCATATGGATTAATGTTGCTTTTGTGTCCTAGGCAAACCTACCACGAAATCCATATTTATGTCTTCCCACATCCAAGTGGGAACTTGTATTTCTTAAAATAAACAACTTGGCTTTTGGTGCTCGGCTTTTAGTTCTAAGCAATTTGGACACTTTGCAACAGATTTCACTATGTCCCTTTTCAAACATTCCTACCAAAATAATTCTCTAAGGTCATGATACATCTTTGTAGAACCCAGATGAATGGAATGACAAGAACCATGAGCTTTCTCAAGAATCTGGTTTCTCAAGTCATCAACATTGGGTACACACAACCTTTATTGATACCTCATAATGAGACCACAAGCATCATTATTTACTTCATACATCAACATAAAAAGTATAACCAACTACATGCATACCAAGTAAGACCTTCATCATATATCCAATAAGACCAACATTATGCATAAAAAGTAATACCTCATCATATAGGCATAATAGGATCCATAATATGCATATTATCATAACAAGTACGCCAATATCATAGCGTCATGCATAACAAACATGTACATATACATACATCTAGAAATCCCTTCAAGATCAACTTGTGCAATGCATAGGTAATGTCATATACCTTCACCTACACTATGTAACTTCCCTTTAGTTATCCTAGTTAGATTTCATTACTTTACTTCCATTGTCCATTTTACTTTAGCTAAACTCTTGCGCTAATTGATATTAAGACCATTTGAGCTAAACATAAAATAGGGTGTCGTGGAACCCCACACCGTAAGGAGGTGCTCTACTTGCCAAGGTAGAAAATTAACATCATGCTAGCATCTATGTGGATCTAATTGCTATTTCCTATTGAGGAAACATAGTTAAGGAACTAGGATATGTAGATTGAAACCCTCTTTATTCCATTTGGCATTGTATTGTCCACCTCATAAGGACATTTGGTGAACATTCCTTCCCGATGACCCATACTTTATTTCCATTGTCCATTTTACTTTAAGGAAACTCTAGCCCTAACAGACATTAAGACTATGTAAACTAAACATGAAATCGGTTGTCATAGATACCCACACCGAATGTAGGTGTTCTACTTGCCAAGGTAGAACATTAACATCATTATATCATCTAGGTGGATCCACTAGCTAGGTCCTATGGGGGCAACATAGTTAAGGAACTAAAAGATGTAGATTAAACCCTCTTTATTCTATTTGACATTGTAGTTTCCACCTCATAAGGATATTTGGGGAATATGCCTTCCCTCATTGGGAAGGGGCATCCCTCATTTGTCAAATTCACTCGGTGCTAAGTTAAGTTCCATTTTTGAAAAACCTTTATTAACATTACTTTCATAAAAATAGGGTTTAGAATATTAACTCCTCATATGCATAGCTCATAGGTTCTTGATGATAATTGTCCTTTCATCAATCTTACTCACGTTAGAATATCCTTTCACATGAAATAACATAGTCTAGTTTATAGTACAATTGAGAATATCTTTCAATAGACCCTACTTTACTAGATCATCATAACATGCTTCATTCATGCATTCATGTGTGTGTATGTGTACTTATATGAAGAAACCTTCACATAAACACATTTAGACACTACATGATCATACTTCAACATATCATATACTTGACATCATAACATATACTTTCCGTTCATAGATTAATCATGCATTCATATTAATGTACATAGAGAATCATCCTAGGAACTATCCTATCGAGGTACAAATGTACAATGTATAAGCAAAGTCTGATACCCTTACACGACAACAAAATTCACTTTTAACAGGATTTATTCAATGGCAATAATATAAGTGCCGATAAATAAATTTTAAATCTAATTATTTAGGGTAAATTAACCATTAGCTGGTAAAACATAACTTTTTAACGACACTTACTTGATATATCTAATAAATACGTTTTCTTACACAAAATTTCAAATTCCTAATTTTTATCTCTTCCCTATTCTCATCTAAAGCGACAACTTTGAGCTCACAAAATTGATCTAAAATTTCATCTTCTTCGTTTTAAACATCGTTGTTTCCATCTCTGTCTCCTTCATCCGCCATCTATTTCTAACCTTTGTCACCGCCTCAAGTTACGCCATGCGCTCTGATTCTTTTGTCTCGAATGTGATTGGATGATAATGATTGTTTTGAGTATGAGTAATAAAACTGTGATATATGAGGATTGTAGTATGTTTTAGTTTGCTGAGAGAGTTGTCTTTTGTGCATTGTGTCTTGTGCTAAGCTCTAGTTGTATTCGAGTTTCAACATATATATGGTGGTCCTTTCTCTACGTAGCCTCCTCTGGTTAGATTCCATGGCCAATGGAATTGTGCAGATTTATTGTGTAGTAAGCATATAAGGCACTATTTGTTGTATTGACAAGGTACTGAACAAGGTTCCTATGATTTTGCATTTTGAGGCAGAAAATCTCAAATAAATCATCTGTTTTTTATATACTCGATAACAACTCTTATCCAACAGATATACGCTGAACATGTAAATTGTGTTTGTTGGGTTGTCAAAACTTCACCAAATGACATTTCAATAAGAATCTTAAAGCACAAAGTTTTCTGTTTCCAACATGGAAGCTGAATCAATGGCTTGAGACGGATTGATTTATTCTATCCATCATTAATTTGATTTGCAGGAAGAATTAATCATGTTTGCCACACTGACTGCTAACAAAATTATTGTTGAAGTTTTAATTTTAAGCAAGTTTACAATTGGCAATTCTTATTAAACATTCTTATTCTCATATGATTTCGAATAAAGTGATCTCATACCTATGATTTATTTGCAATTTGGGTGAACTTTATAAAAAATTTCAAGTAAAATGAAAATTTCTATTAGAACAGTCCAACATATTTTTTGTATTCTTATGATTTTGTCGTTGATCTGCTTATTCATGTCAGGTTTTGGGGTTCAAGAAGATTTTTTCAAGTAATTCATCAGCAATGAACATAGTGGATATCAATAAATATAATAGCACTAAAATGTTTATTTGTTGATCAATATTTTGTTTGCGGGATAAGACACAAGTAGACCCTTAGACTATGACCGGAACCCAGAAATGCACCTTAACTAAACTAAATTTACCAAAAAACAATTTCATCATTGTTTGTTGGATAGAATTTCTCCTCTTTTTTTGTCATGGTTATAACTGCATCAAGCAATAGAGTATTACTTTGACTCCTTGAATATATAACTTTGATAGAGACTGATAACTAAATAAGGAAATTGAAGGCCTAAACTTTCCAACATTCATAAATCTTTGCTATATTTTTATTTGGATTAACATATCATTTGTGTTTGTTTGTACCTCTATGATTAAGTATGATTAATAATATGTCATTTGAGTTGGGAAGTTGTTTATTTTCCAAATTTGTTTCTTTCAAACTGATTGTTGACAATTAACAAGCTAATAAGGCAGAGAAAAATGAGAATTTTTTTGATAAGTAATGATCTTTGTATGCGTGTTATAGATGATTTTTTATAGTTTCAATTTTTCCATGCTAATGACTGAGTTGAATTGATTATGGTTATTAGTTTCAAGTATGTGAATCAACTGTAAACTATTGCTGCTTTTCGTATTTTAGTTTGGTAATTACTAGTTAATTTTTTTATTGTTGCCTCTTAATTCTTAGGACACATGATATATGTTGAATATCAATCAACTCATGATTTATATATGTCAAACTAGTCAATTTTTTCATGTTAAAGCTGAAATGGTTGGGTTGCAATAAATTCCCCAGTATTTTCAAGAAATTTTATTTTGCACCGGATAACCTCTAGTTCTATTGCTTGAACTTGTATATACCAAATTCACATTTTGTTAACTAACAATGACATGGAAATGAAATATGGAAAATTACTGCATTGGAGAATTGTATCGACAAGTAGATTACAAATGTTTGGTGTTTAAAGTTGTTAGTTAAAGGGAAATATATTAAGAGTATATAGTCAAGTGCATGATGCAAAGATTATGTCTTGATTTTTTCCTGCTCATGCTAAATGACTTTGTAAGCAATATGCCCCCTCCCCTGTTGATTTAACCATACATTATTAAACAAAATCTATCTGTGGGCATTGACTACACAAAGTGCAAAAAGTTGGTTTGTGTTCTGCAATTTTTTTGTTTGATGCCTCTAGTGATGCTTGTCCTTTACCATCAATATTTTGTGCATTCAAATTTTCAAGTACAAGTAATGTGTATTAATTGGGATGTCCCTTCTTTTGCATCTATTATAGGCCATGTTTCTGGGAGGAAGAATATTGAGATTTTGTCAGGTATGTCTTTCTCCAAATCTATTTCTTTGTTATACGAAATTTTTAGGCTATTGCCTTTGGTATGTACCATAATATTTCTTCTAGGTAACACTAGGCCTGTGGTAATTATTTATACAAAATCATGTCTTTAAGTGTGCTGTGGGTTTTGTTTGATTTTCTAAATTCTATTGAATGTATGCTAAATGTTTGGATTTTGATAGTCATGTGCGTGTTGGGGGAGGGATGGCTCGTTCAGGTATTTGTATGTATTTTTTTTCCTCTACATATTATGATTCAAATAATCTTGATGTTATGGCTTGTGGGAAACTTAACAGTAAATAACTAGCTCTGGCTGTCCAAAAGATACTACTATTACTTCGTCAAATGTGTAATGTCAAGCTATTGATTCTTGTTTAATGCTTCTCAATTGTGAGGTTAGTGGTTGTATTGGACATTTATTTGCCAGATTATCTTCTAATTCTGGAAACCCGTAACATTGTCTACAGTTTGATGGTTGCTCCAGTCATAATAGGATAGACTATTTTGCTCATGTTGATATTCTACTTTTAGGGTTGTACTCATGTTCATATTCTACTTATACAAAATGTTGATATTTTGCTTACATGCTTGAGCTCGGGTACTACCATTCTCTACTTGCTGCGTAGTTTGATTTTATTTTAAATTTTAGTCACCTAGATCTTACTGAGTAAGATATGTAATTGGCATGTCAATTTTTTGTCATCTAACCATTTATTATATATGTACAGGGGCATACTCATTCAAACGGTACGCTTGTTCAAGGAATGACACACCGATCAAGAAAGCATGTCACATTTTGCATTAGCGAACAAACACTAGCTTAATTGCATTATTTTTTCATTGTTCAACACGTCTTTTTCAATTTTGATAATTCATAGTTTCTTTTACTGCTACATGATACAAAATTGAATGTATTAAGATTGTTTGTTCTTATTTTAAGTGCATGACATTGTCTTAAGTTTGGTAATTCTTCTTTAATACCTTTGAACTTATTTCTCTTGTGAATTTCGCTTTTGATTTATAAAAGGGGTTAAATATGTGAATTAAGGTGAATTTAAATGCCCCAAGTATGTTTGTTTCTAAAGTAGCTTTAATGGCAATGGTAAATTCCGCTAAATAAAAGCCGCAAAAATTAATTACTTTTAGCGCCAATAATAAGGATCTTTACCTCGCACCCGACATAAATGCCACTAAATTCTTTAGCTACATTGGATCCGATGATATTTAATCAAATGATGGTAAATGTACTTGTGCCAATAACTAGTTCCTCTAAAAGAAAAACAAATGCCTAAGTCTCTTTTGGTGTAGTGTTACCCATACTAGTACACCTATCAAGTCATCCTCGTTAAGATATATTTTCATACTTTCATGAACATATACTTGACATGCATAGTAGTAGAAAATGGTGCATATGATGATTATTCGTTCATTAGTCACCACGAATCTATCATACTCATAGACATGCATGAGATGTGTGTGTATATTGGTCAACATGATCACATAATGGCAATTAACATAGTATTGAGGCAGATCACATCTCACACTCATGTCCCTTAAACCATACAAAACTCACATATAGAGTACTAGGGACCATAGACCACGCACCAACATTATAGCATATAAGATAAGACATCTTCATCATTTGTATCTAAGACTTCTAATCATGCTTATGACCCCACATTCATATAGGGGTAAATAGCTAGGGGGTCGTTCATCAATATAACTTCATCAATAATAGACACATAGACCATACCTAACTCTAAAGTCATTATTAAAATGTATTACACATCATCAACACCTAGAAAATGATACTAGGCTAAAAGACTAGGCATAATACTTCATAGGTTTGATTATCATATCCACACTTCACAATACATGACTTTGCCTTCAAGGACATTATCACATCATATAGAGAATGACATGAAAGTAAATACTGCTACCATAAGTGGACCATACCACACAATGCACTTCAATGTCAATTCTACTAACATAGGCTAGGAATTTGGGTAAACTTACCAATTATCCAAGCCTTGATATTCATTGATAAATTCCCAATAATTCATCATCGATTCATATAGAAAACATCATCTATAGGCATATTAACATAAACTTATAATAATTCAATCAACATAGAATAAAGATCACAATATCCACATTATACGCTAAATTGAGAATTTTGGAGGATCATGGATTCTTCATGAAATTAGATTTAAATCTATCTTAAAAAAAGTATCTAATCATAAATTCATCATGAGAATTATTTTTTAATCAATTTGACAATGAACTCATGGATAGATTGAAAGATAAACAATTTGATCATGAATTCTTCTTTAAAACATTAGAAAGAACTCCTTAGATGAAAGATTAACTAAGGATAAATGATTACCATACCTCATTACATGAGAATACCACGAAAACTTGAAAAAATAACCATCAAAATTCATCACCTAGGATGTTCTTGAGCTTCATCTCCAATGGAGGTTACTTGATAGAGTTTCTCTTGAGAGGGAAAGGTGAAATTTTAAAACTGAAGTCTAATTAAGATTTTTATCTCTTTAATCAACTTAAAATACCCAAAAATAGGCTAAATAACCGCCTATAATCTTTATAGAATGTGCGGTGAATTTCCCATTCACCACTTAAGTGAACAGCATGCAGCAGGAAAATGCAGGTTCCAAACAACGTGCACACTGACGAACCGTTGATGGAACGACGGCGCCGTACTTCACGTACGTCGTTGGTGACTGAGACTTCATTTTGGGGGTCTGAGCTCACACATCTAAGTGTGTATAAACTCCCTCAATCGACGGACCGCCGTCTAGAGTACGGGTGTCATTTCTTGGTCGTAGTTTAGACACTACCAAGGCAGTGTCTAGCCATGGTTTGGTTCCTCTAAAAGGACCCTTTGGGTGGTCCTTGGTGAGTCGTTCATCAGAAATTTTGACTTTAACTGTTGTCATATACATTTTAAAGACCTCTTCTATAAATTTGACCACCAAACAACACGTAAACCATTCCAAGGCACACTAGACCACACTAGCACGTCTAAAGGCTAACTTTTGAACGTCTTGGATGTTTTACCTCCAAACAACTTAAATCAACCATACAAGTTATAAAACACCTTATTAAAATATTATTAACCATTTAAGGCACATGTAAGGCTCTAAACACCTTAATTTATGTTGGGGGTCCTTAAAATAGACTTGCATATTGTTCTTGTGATATGCATAAAGACTTAATGAGTCATGACTAAGACGTAATTAATTAGTGGGTTCTTATATGACCGTAATGATTTATTTTGGTATTATGTATAATTTTAAAAGCATGGGTTTTATCTTATTGAAAATAATGTGCCTAATCTAGGATGACTTCATAGGAACACTTGGTGTGAATAGTATTATGGGATAATACTTGCATATTGCGCTAGTGTGACTTGGAGTTGTCTTAGGTGATGGTTTTTGT